>OZ001352.1:29343228-29725799 GCA_963924055.1 Drosophila limbata | reverse complement strand
AGAAGAGTAAAGATAAAAATGCTAAGGGAGAATTTTGGTAATAACTTTATCATTTGAACCATATGGGAGGCCCATTCTGAGGATGCCCAACTGTTGCCAGTACAAAAACCAAAGCGCACAATACACTGAGAGAAACATCAAGCACGTTCGAACAGGAATTTTTGTGGCTTATATAGTCTGGATTTCTGAGTGCCCATCGAACTTGCTCCTCATAGAAGACAAGCAAAAAACATTTGGGAATTCTAAGCTAAAAATATATAAGAATTAGAGAACTTTACTTAAGATTGTATGTACTTGTTTTGTGAGCCGAACGAAAGTTCCAATCTTATTAAACGAATTTTGTTATCAAAATTAAACTTGTTTACATTTAAGACGTTCTGGACTTAGAAATGTTGCTTTTATTTTTAATATAAAAGCAAATAAAAATCCAAATTGTTCTCAAAAAATCGAAGACGAAACGGGATTAATTTAAAAACACATCGTTCTGCATTTCTCTGAGTGTACAAAAAGGAAGCCCAAACAAATGAATCGCCAGCTAAACTCAGATACAGATACATTGCCAGAGACATGGACAGGGACAGAGACAGAGATAGAGTCTGAGACAGAGACAGAGTCTGAGCCAGGGCCAGACAGATGGGCGGCCGAGGCAAGTCAGGACCTTGTCAAAGTTCTTAAAAACGCATTCGCGTTTATGCCAAACATTAATCACCACCGAAGGGGCAATCGCACACAGTTGGACCGCCGCCAGAGCTGTGAATTTCGGCTGTGGCTGTGGCATGTGGCATGTGTGTGCGAAGTAAGGAAACATCAAAAGCCCGCGCCACGCATAAAATGCCATTTAAAAACGCATTTTCTGCCTGGCCCACAGCACTGCGAAGTGACCCAAAGGGGAATGCAACTTGCAACTTGCAACTGAGAGATTGATGCGTTCAGAGACGGCCCCAAACCGAACTACTGCCAACTGCCAACTGCCAACTGGCCAACACTCGTGTGGGCCAAGAGCAGACATATGAAAACAGACAACAGACATCGACTCATCTGCTGGGCTGGAAAACGCACTGGGAAAAGCTTTTGACTTGGGCCGAAGCTCGTTATCGCTGCACACATTGCTATATGGGTCAGTTGGCGCCTTGGCGTGGAAACTAGTTTTCCATTCAAGCGTGGGCAATTAGCCCCCCTCCCCTCTCTCTGCCCCACTCTCTGTATTATGCATAAGACGAGTTTGGAAGCAGCTAAAGATGGAGCTAAAATTGAAGTTAAACGTGTATATTTATACCCAAATAGTTAAATATTCTGGAAATAGTTAAGATCGGCAAAAAAAAGTTGTCGATAAACCGTCAAAAAATTATCGTGTTAAAATACTGGAAAAGCCCTTCTGTGAAAATTGATTTGTCGATAGTTCATGTATTTTAACATCACTCACAAAGCAGATATTGAAACAGATATAGATATTATTGCAAAAACAAAGGAAGATATTCTTTTAAATTCAGAGAGAAATTTTTAGTACTTAAAGATGGATATACTAATTCAGACAGATAGAGAAACAGATAAGGACTGAATGCAAATGTAGATATTGATGCAGATTATAGTCATATCTATACGTATAATTTATTGTTATAAGTATCTGTATATATAAATGATATTAAGAAGAAATTAACTGTCTGAGATACAAACAGATTCGGATGCAGATACAGTATGTTTTGAATATGATAATCGTGAGAATGCACAAGGCGACAAATCATATTTATATGGCTGATGTCTGATGTCCGGTGTTGTGTGTTGTGTGTGTCTCGAGTCTTTGATGATAAATGTTGAAAAGCCAGCATAAATTCAAATCATTAGCAACGATGCCGAACAAACGAGCAAAGGGGGCATTCAGAGAAGGGGACAGGGGGCAGGGGGGACAACGGATGGGGAAATTATTCACAGATACGGCTTCGACTGAGGAGATAGATACTAAGGAGCTGCATAATGCGGGCTACGGGCCGAGTTAGCGACTGCTCCAAAAGGAAGTGCCTCTAGAAGTGTCCCAGTGCCAGACAACAAGGTGTGTGCTCTCTTTTCCCTCTCTTTTCCCTTTTCCCTTTCCTCTTTTCACTTTTCTTGGCCAATTCGTTGCGCTGGCAGGTGCCAGGGCCAGTTGATGAACTCACTTCGTGTTGCTGTCTCCTGACGAGATGTCGACACTTCAGTTTCGATCAGCGATCCAAGGGGATCATTTGATCCAAGATGAATGCGCATTGTAATGCAAAATTTAACGTTAAGCAGCCGCAATTCGTTCGGCTTTAGACTCGACATGTTCTTCATTTAAGGCGAGCATTTTGGCCAAGACGAATTGCTAATGTTGGAACTGATCCTACTCGGAATGAGCGATAAATAAAATATAAGATAGGACTTGTAGACAAGGAGGATGATAGCCAAGTTAAGAGGCTTCCAATAGACAGTTTTCTGGATAAAAATTAAAAGAAACTGATGTGACTCGTATTAGATCCTACTCAGATACTTCAAATTAAACCTGTGATTTTACAAAAACACAAATCTGAATAAAATATCTGGCTGAAAAGGATAATCCCAGGATAAAATAATAATAAAATAAAATTTTGAAATAATAATTAATTGCAAATTATTCAATTAAAATCAGAATAAACCTCTTATTCATATATAGAATCTAAGAAACAACGGATTTGTATTTCTAACCTAAACCAGAGCTAATAATTTTCTTTAATCGTTCGCACATCATTCGGCTTTTGACTTTCTTAAATAAGCATTATCCGACTTGTCCTTACTTAAATCTATACTATTAAAGACTCCAACCCTTCCTGCCTTCTTTCGTTACTTCAGATATACCCTAATCCAAAAATGCCCTAATAAAAGCATAACAAATTTCGGACAATTTCGAGCAATCAAAGCCGAAAATTGAAAAGAAATTCATTGATTTGGAAAAATGTGCAAGTTGTTTACAAGCTAAACGTAACAACAACAACAATAACAAACAACAACACCCCAAAACAACCACCGCAATAGAACAAACAACAAAATCAACAACAACAATTGTGAGTCAATGACAAACTTCACGCTAAAATCTTTTGGAAGCTGTGAAAAATGTTTCTTCCCCGAAATGCCCGACACATAAAAGTCAACAAAACACACACACACACAGTGTTGTTGTTGTTGTTGCTTCTGTTGCTGCCAATGTCAACAAAACATTTAACACCTTCATCACAGCCCATAGCAACAGCAACAGCAACAGAGCCAAGGGTCTCAGCCTCAAGTGAGTATATAAATGTGGGCGGGAGTGTTACCGCTAGGAGCAGGGGGTGGTAAGAGTATATTTGTATCTATGTGTTTGTATAATCGTTTGTTTAAGTGTGAAGAAAATTAATTTGACTATTTGATGCACTGTCGCTGCAGTTGTAGTTGTTGTTGAATGCAGTAAATGACTTGCAGTCGTTGACAAGATTAATTAATCCCCAGCCAAGAAAGTTGATTTGCCGGAGGGCAGTCAGCTGTGGGCGAGGGGGAGAAGTGTGGAATGCGGGGTGCGAGTTGTGTGCTGTGAGGGGGCTGACTAATTTGAGGGAGTCGTCGCTGCTGCCAACGGCGCGTATACGTGTTGCGTATAACTCAACGTAACATTCGCAATAATTGATTAATTTTTTGTTTTATTGTTTTTTTTTTGTATTTTTGCTGACTTTCATGCGCAATTGTTGTGACAAGTCTTGTTATGCCAACGAAAGGCGGCACATACTTACGATATGAATACCCCTTGGCAGAGTCACACTCAGACTCACACTCACACTCATACTCATACTCATACTCCGAGTCATAAGTATGCCCATATGCTTATGAGCTTATGTGCAGGCGTCGTCGTGTTGTTTCATGTTTGCGACGCCTTTAGCAGCCAGGCCCAAACCCGATCCAACCTGGCCTGGACAGTTAAAGCCAGCTCAGCCTGGCACGACTCGCGTGTATGTGTGTGTGTGTGTGTGTGTGTGAGTGTGAGTGTGCACTTTTTTGACAAGTAATTTAATAAAGCCAGCGACATGACGCGCTTGTTGTTATTATTGTTGTTCAAGTTGTTGTTGCTTCCTTAACATGCATATACAATACATACACAAAAGCCAAAGACTTAGTCAGAGTGCAAGTTGCAGTGGAAGTGGAAGCAAATGCCGCCGGCTCGAGTGCCAGTGTCAGTCAGTCAGTTAGTCAGTCAGCCATTTACATACTTATAGAGGCAGTTTTAACTTCACCTTTTTAATTCTCGACTCGATTGCAATGCGAGTTGGTTTCGTCTCCGTTTGATTGCAGCTTGTAATCACAATTAAAGTGTTAAACACAAATGCCAGGGGCAAACTAGCCAAAAAAAAAAATAAGCCCAAAGAGCAAAAAAAACTGCATAAGGGTTAAAGCCAAGTGGCACTTAACTTGGGTTCGGCTTTTGGCATTTTTGGGTTTATCATTTCAAATTGACGTGTCTACGAGTTGACATGACATTCAATTTTATTTTATTTCAATTTTTTTTTTTTTAAGAGTTAAGTTAAGAGATAGATAATTTTTTTCAATATTTTATTTTGAATTATTAAGTTACATCTAATGATTTATTCTTAAGGAGTGTGCTTAATACTCGTTAGAGTTTTATTGTTTTAACAGAATAGAAAATAAGAAATTTATTTTGTTTTTAGACTTTTTTAATTTTTAGTAGTTGCCTCTTTGTATAAATATTATGCTAAAACATTTAGTATTTTACTTCACGAACGATGTAAAGAATTCAAACAGCATCTCATCTGAAAAAAAAAATTTAATGATCTCCCTGATCTTAATACTAAGTAAATAATTCAAAAAATGATCAGTAGAATTTTTCCAACACATTGTTCTTTTGTCGAACGTCTTCATTGTAATAAACTTATACTCAAGTCACAAGCAGGAATTAAATTAATTAATAAAGCTAACTGTTTACAATTTGCTTAACTGCATAATAAAAATGCTACTTAGTCAGCATTTAAATGTGTGTTTGTCTCTCGTGAAATGATAGAGTCTCGTAAACAAGCTCATTAAGGCCACATGGAACCTGGCTCGTACTTCGTATCAGCCACTGTCCATCAAAGTCAGCAGCTTAATTGATTTTAATGTGCCAATATTCCAACTGATTCCAAGAGGCAGCTGAGAGACACGGACTTATCAGAGAAAGAGGTGAAAGAGAAGCAAAAAAAAGAACATGTGTACACTGATAGGGATCGGCACTTTTCACTAATCGGTTTGGTGTTAATTTATAGGCAATCTTTATGGCTGGCCAACAATTGCTTCCGCCTTGGCAGCCATATTGAAGGCAACAATCGGAGGCAACTGGCAACATTCAACTGGCAACTTACAACTGGCAACTGGCAACTGGCAGACGGCGACGCTTCAGATTCAGAATCCACTTGAATTTCTTTTGAGTCTATCGCTCTCGCTCTCGCTAATTACGGCAATTAAAATGCACTAAATACAAGAAAAAAGAATTGAAAAATCAATTGCATTTTCTACTCGTACGTGGAGTCGCCTTCAAGTGGCACGTTGGCTTCAAGTGCCTCGCATCGGAATTATTAATAAAACATCTAACTAACACAAGTGTGCCAGGCTCTAATTAGAAGCGTCCTAATGGAGGCCCAAAGTGTTCTCAGCATTGTCAAGTGCGAGCATTGTCTCGATCCTTTGTGCAGGATTTCATTTTTTAGATGTCGCCGCTGATTAGCCAAGTATGTCTATATACTTTCAGCTAATGCCGCTAATCCATTAGCCTAGCCAAAAGACTCCGTCTCCGTCTCAATCGGTGTCTATATCTGTAACTTTGACTCTGGCAATTGCATCACATTGTTATATGTTATGTCGAGGCAGAAACAACAACAACAACAACAACTAGCAACTGCAAGTCATAAACAATTTCAATTGCCGTTGCACATTCGCAACACTCAATTAACGCTTTTCAACAAAGGCCTAACAAAGTATGAACAACAACAACAACAACCACCATCAACTGGCAGCAACAACAATAACAATAATAGTAATAATAATAATAATGCATTCATCACTTTATGACAGCCACATACAAACTTGGCCTAGACAATAGTGTCAACCATAAAGAGTCGGCAAAACTTGGCCGCGTATCTATTAAATTATGCTTAACTATGCGCTTTTGTTGCCCCTCTGACATTACAATCTATAGTTTCTTGTTGTTGTTCTTGTTGTTGCCGTTGTTGTTAGCCTGTTCTGATCATGGCTGACAATGGCCAGGCTACTTATGGCCAGTCAGCTGCAACTGGACTCCTCTGCACTTTGGCCAACAAAAGGCGATCATAAAGACAACCACTCAGTTAGCAAAGAATGAGTGTATTCATTTGTACTCACATTCATATCATTTTCAGCAACTTCATACATCACTCTAGTTTGAGCCAAGAAATTCAAATTTACTAAAAGTTGAGGGCACAAATCTAAAGTAATGTATAATTTCCGATAGCAGCAAGAAAGTGCTTTTTACTTATTTCTATCGATAGTTTTAAATATAAGATTAAAAATATTACTATCGATCGTATAATTAACAAACTCATCACTGTGAACGAAAGCATTATTTTAGATATTACTATCGTTCATTATAAATGAAACATTATGTTATACTATCGATAGCTCGTTTAGCTATTTATGACCACCACTATGTGGTATCGATGCTATAATCTAATCTTTTTATCGATATAGTATCGATAATATAAATTAATAATGTTAAATTATTAATTATACTATCGACGTGATAGCAAAATAAATCCCTTTTAAGCAATAGCCTTCAATAATTATACTATCGATAGTTTTATATGTATGCCATAAACTATCGATAGTATTAAAGAATCCATTTTTACTTTATACTATCAATAGCTACAGATTAATTTTACTATCGATATTTTCAAAGAGTTTTGGATGGCACAGCTTAAGACTATCGATGGTAACAATACCTGCTGTTGACTATCGAAGTTGTCGTGTCAGTCAACTACTAAATATAAATTTTTGAAGTATTATATAAACTATTATATTAAAATGAATTAAATTTTCAATTTTCTTTCCTTAAACTATTTGCCTTCGTTCAGCCTAACGAAAATATTAAACAGCTGCTCATAAGTGAATCCTGCCCAGGTTGCAGATTCAATGCTTGAATTGAACCGGATTTTGAAGGCAATTGAATTGAGGCATTCGGCAGCTGCAACAACTGCATCAGCTGCAAGTGCAAGTCCAAGCAAATCGCAACGCTTAAAACGTTTATAAACGCCAAACAAATTGTCATAAGACATCATTTGTTGGCCAGTTGTTTCAGTCATTTTATTTCATTTCATTTTTCTTATTTTTTTTTTCGAGCAATCAGTTATGACAGCATACGCGGCGTATGCGTAATGGCCGCAGGCGAAAAAAAAAGGAATGAAGGAAAAATAAAGAATGCATAAACTACGCAATTTATGCGTATTTGGCAGATCAGAGCCTAAGCGGCAAAAGGCAGCAGCGGAGCAGCAGTCAACGGGGCGTAGATTTAATTAAATAAATTCCAAGATCGCGACGCCGGCGACAACAGCAAAAAAGAACGCCGACAGCGACGTTGACAGCGGCAGTGGCAGCAAGCGCTTAGGCAGCAAAAGCAAAAGTTGTCGCATTTCATATTTGCAATAAATACAGTTATGTGTGTGTGTGTGTGAGTGTTGTGTGAGTGTGTGTGTGAGTGTGTCGCCAGCAATTAAATAAATCTGCTCGTTGTTTGCGACGCAGCAGCAGCAGCAGCAACAGCTTTAAATTGTTGCATATTATTGTTGATAATTTATTGTTTTTTGTTATTTTATGCGTTTTCTTGCTGCTTGTTTGATCCAACGAGCTGTGCAATTACAACACGCAAAAGGTGTAACACGCCCACTGCGCCAAACGCCTTGGCTTGTCTGTTTGGCTTACATACACATACATATGTATATGCATCGTATATATATGTATGTGTGTATCACTTGGCCAAATATATCAACGGCTTAACAATTGGCCACGACATGTCGTCAGGTGGCCACCGCCTTTAAGCAGCCGCAGCAGCCCCACCTCTCTCTCTTTCCCTCTCTCTCGCTTTCTAGCTCTCTCCCTCTCTGGCTCGCCCCTTCCTCTTGCTGTCTGCGGCACACGCATTTTGATACTTTAATTTATGGTTTCACTCGCAGTTTATTTGTCATGCCAACCGTCCATAACTCTAAGTACGTTGCAGTGCAACATGCAATGGCCATTGGGCCCTTGTTATGGCTAATGTCCAGCCTGAATCAGTTAAGAAAACTGGTTGAGAAAAAAGAGTTACTCAAAGTAATTTTAAGCTTTTGAATAGGAATAAATATACTGGACAAAATCAGTCAAATTACGTTTATATTAATAAAATAGAATAGTTTGCAATTTGCTTAATATATTTTGATTAAAATCAGTTTAATAATAGTTAGTCAGTTACCTCAGAGAAATGAAGCCTACGAAACTTAAGCAGAGAAGCCTATCTCTCTTCCTCCCTTTCCTCTTTCCCTAGAAAGAAACTGTCTCTATTCATCTATATCTGTTTACTATAACTTGGAAGAACCAATCTTCCTCATTGAGTCTGCGCAATTTAAAACGTTCTTCTTTTTTTTCCCAATCTACATCCGATTCCAACTGTTTAATTTGCTCTCTCTTTACACATTTATTTACATTAACTGCTCTCCACTATCTTTTTAACTCCACTTTCTTATTTTTCTCAATTTCTCTCACATTTCTCTCTTTCACTTTTCGTTACTTATCTAATATTTTTCTCTCACAATCGCTTATACTCTCTCCCACTGCCAATCTTTTTTCCTACATATTTCTCTCTCTCCTTTACTCGTTCTCTCCTTGTCCTGCTTTCCACTGGTAACTTGGAATATGCAACTTGCGACTCATTTAACGGCGCTCACTAAAAAGGAAACCTACGAGCGCAAAAAGATTAAGAGTCCATGCTTATCTGGCCGGCAATATCGATAAACATAAATAAAGTAATATTGTCGACGCAACTTCCAACTTGGAACTGCAAAGGAATTGGTGGGAGAGGGAGAGCAGGAGAGGGAAGGGGAACTGCAAAAAGTCAGCCAACGCCTTTTTGGCCAAATGTGGCAGGCAGTCAACATGCAGGCGCACATAAAAATGCACAATAATGATAACGATAACGATAACGATGCGCAGCGGTTGTTTTACAAGAAAATTATGTGTTATTAGCACACGCACACACACACACGCACACACTTATACACACATGTATACACTTGTTTTATAGCCAGACTGTTGGTCGTCCTGCTGCGTACGCAGCGGCGTTATAAAATTGCCAGCTTTATCACAGCGACGATGCCCAGAGCCGGACTTGGCCAACACCAGAATAGAGTTGGTTTAGGGGGGAGATTACCAACCTGAAGGGGAATCATATTCAAACTGAAAATTAACTTGTTTTTGAATTGTGAGTTCTGCTCGTGCCTCAGCTCAGAGCGTTTAAGCGGCGACGTCGACTGCGACTGCGACGGCGACTGCTGCGTGCGCATTAACGGAAATTTATCATAAATTCCAATATACTCTTTTGCTTGCCTACTAATGGGCGTTGATTAGCTAATTTGCTGCGCTCGTTTCATTTTCCACTCGCTCATGCCGGAAAGTCATTTCATGTACTTTACGGCTGCTGCTCAGTCAGCGTCGACGTCGCAGCGTCGTCATCGTTCTTCGATCAAAATCTTCTATATATTTGCCACGTATGATTTGCCCTCCGGTCTACGTTCCTTCCCTTTTATTCCTCTCATCTACACGGCCGGCGGCATGTTTACTTTGATCTCACACATAACACAAAAAAACAACAGCTACAAAAAGCAGCTTACTTTGGACAGACGAAGATCTAATACCCTTGCTTAGAAATATATTTATTTAAGCTGTGTACTAAATCTTGAGCCATTTGATAATAAACTAAATCCTTACTAAAGTCACTTGTTAATTATTGAATGTGCAAATAAATGATTGTTTCAATTAAAAGAGTTTTAAAAAATTGATAAAATTCGTTTGGTTTTTTTTCACTGATAAAATTCCTTTAAAGCTCCAAAAATCAAAATATTTACGAAGAAGCAGCTGAAAAATCTGCTTTCCTCAAGTATTTCGTATAGTATTTAAGAATTTTTGAGATTATCAAATCTTTGACACCGTTTGGGATTGATTTTATCTCCTTTTCAATAAAAATAAATATGTCCATGTAACACACTTTAACACTTTATTGTAATACCATTTATTAAGAAGTGTATTTAACTCAATTTGCCAACTGATTTGCTTTGCTCGACGGCCTCCTGAACTCAATGATTATGGCTTCTTTTTTTACTTCGCGTTGTTTTGGATGGTAAAAATAATGAATGAAATCAAATCCAAATCAAATCAAATTCAAATTAAATGCTTTTTTGTTGTTGTTGTCTCTGTGTGTGTGTGTGTGTGTGTGTGCAGTGCGTTAACTGGGCCTGGTTAAGTCGTTGGCAAGGGATTAGCATACTTATGACCACAGTCATAGTCTATAGCGTGTTCCTCTGTAATTTTTGGCACGCATGCACAGTCATTGCAACAGTTTCCACTCCCTCCCTCTCTCTCTCTCTTTCTCTCTGTTTCCCTCTTAGTATCCCTGTCTCACTTGTGCGCGCTAGTCAGTTTGCTTAACAATGAGAAGATTAATTTATGTTATTAAGTCGGCAGTGCGGTCTTTGATCTCGTCTGCTCGAGGAAGGTGTAAGGTAGGCAAGTCAATGCGGTGCCAATGCCGCCACCTGAGAAACAACAACAGGAACAACAACTGCAGTATCGATGAGAATCGAGTTTGAGATCTAGATAGATCTTATGGTCGACTACCTGCAGTCGCTTCCCTCCGCTCTCCTCCCGCCAATCTCCATCATTCGAAAGGGCTCCGGATCCTGGCCAGACATTGCGTGCCGTTTCATTAATTTGTAATTTATGACAGCTTGTCATAATATCAATGCGCATTGTTATTGTTATTTTTTTGTTATTGTAATATACAAATTTAGCTAATGCTCATTAGGCCAGCTGAGTTACCATGTCTGCGGGCCATGTTAGCGGTTTGTTCAGCATCGCAGCATCATCATCAGCATCATCGTGTCGATTCATTCATCTAGTGTATCTGTGTATCTTTGTATCTGTGTATCTGTGTATCTATTGGCCTATTGGCTGCTTCGGGGCATTGTTGGCTTTATGCTGTTGTCAACGCTTTTTGTTGTGCCACCAATAAAACGTCGGCCCCTTTCATCTGTCGGCCAGTTCAAAGTGCCAGCGAACTTCTAACTCAATTAGTGTGCAGAGTTATTTTTAAACGGTTTTGATTACAAGCATATTTCTTGCCAACTATCCCCCTTTAACATACATACTGAGACTCTTATATGTATGTACATACAGTACTACTTATAAAGACATTAAGCCAACTAACTAACACTTTGAGCCCGGCCCAAGTCTGCCTCCGTTTGGCCCACATTGAGCCGGCCAGGAAGGTCACTCAATCAGTGCACGGAGAGTGAAAGACAGATAAAGAGAGGAAGAGAAAGAAAAGAGAAGGACAAAAGGGAACAGGACTCATAACGAGCGCAAAGATCTTCAAAAAGCCGCCGCTCTTTGATCGCATTTTAATGATGATGACCATTGTTAGCTGATGTTAGCGATTGCACAGCCAGATTTTCACTTAACAACGCCGCCGCCAACTACCGCCCCACATTGCAGCCAACCCCCCTCTTTCCTCTCCTCCCTCAGGCACCATGCAATCTTCTTTTAAAAGCCGTGCAAACATAAAAATGATGTAGTACAACGGCAGCCAATGGACTCAAGACTCACTTGCCAAAACTGAGGCCAAGTTGCCAAGTGGCAACTCGGAGGCGATCTTGACTCTTGTTTTGTATCTGTATCTGTAACTGCGTCTCGAGTCTGTATCTGCATCTGCATCTGTATTTGTGCCCGCTGCCTTGGAAGCTGCATCAAAATTGCGAAAGCTACACAATTTTTATTATCTTTCCTACTTGTACCCTGACCAAGCAATTCTCGCACTGTGGAACCAAAGACGGCAATTAAGCAGAGAAACTATTCGAATTTTTTATTAAATTAAAGAAACATTTATAACAATTCATAGATTGTTTTAGATTTAAAGTAACCCATGCTTTTAAATGTCGAAATATTTCTTAGTAAAGTCGAAGTTATAATGCTTCCAAAATAAGGAAAAGTTTTATTTAAATGTATTTACTTGATAATGTGTAAAAATATTTGATTTTTCTTTTTTTTTTTTGTGTGATTTGTAACTTTATTTGTGAAATAAATCTTAGTTTTGAATATTAAAGGTTGAAATCTTTATTAATATAAAGATTTATATTATGAAATGATCAAGCTAGTTTGAAAATGTAGTTAAAGACAGAACAGATCAGAATATTTAAGATTGTGATGCCTGCTCTAATGCTGCCCTGGGCTTCGCGAAACTATTCCAATTTTAAAATTGTTAATCCTTCAATACTTTTTTGGGTTCAGATTTGAGTACCTCAATCAAATCTTTTCGCAAAATTGTAGGATGTTTAAAGTTGGATTTTCCAAGGTTTTCGAAATGCTTGCAAATAAATGAGCTGTCAATGGTTTATTGTGGCCCACTGTCTGACCCGATCGTGCAACTGCAGCAAAGTGCGCCTCGGGTTGCAAGCGTCATGCAGACATGAAAGTCCAAGTTCAGGTCGTCGTCGCCGTCGTCTTTGACTTGGTCGTCTACGGTCTGACTGACTTCATTGCTCTTTACGTAACGTTAACTTAAGTATATGTTGGCCGAGCGCCATCTCGTTTAATCTACCTTTTAAAGGGCGTGGCCATAGTATTTTATATATGCTGATCAAAGAGCGCCGACGCTTTGTGCCCGGGCCGACACGACGGCCACGACGACGACGAAGATGAAAACGAAAACCACGACAATGACGACGACGACGAAGAAGTCGCGATTCTCAAAGCTTTTGCACAGCTCATGGAACGGGGGGATTCCTTGCCAGATCGATTGCTAAGCCGGAAAGTAGAATGGAGTGTGTGTGTGTGTGTGTGTGTGTGAGAGTGTGTATGTCTGTGCGAGTGTGCGTGTGTGTGGCCATCCACATAGTTGGGACTTAATCATTGCCTCACGTATTCATTATTGAATTAAGGAAGACCACGTTTGTGGAGTTGCGTTGGAGTTGCAATTGATTTGCCAGCCATTAAAATCAATCAAAATATCATAAGACATGATTATACACTCAGAAAAAAATAAAAGCTTCATTTTAGAAGTGCAGCTTTGTTTTTGAATTGCCAGAATAACAAGAACATGCACCAAATTATTAAATATTGAATTGGGAATACACATACAGTTAAACTTCCATAACTCGAATTTCTCTCTAACTTGAGCTAAATGAGTGGCAGTAAAATTAATAATCTTAAGAAAAAGAACTCTATAAGTCGAATATGTCCATAACTCGAACCTTTTCTTTGGATAATGGTGATTCAAGTTAGGGAAGTTCGACTGTATTTAAATTATTTTTAATTAAAAAAAAGTTTCTAATGCGTTTAAAAAAACATTTTCTGATTTTTAAGAAGTATAATTGAAATGCAGAATTTATAATAATTCTAGAAAGAAAAGATTTTTTTAAAGAATTTTCTTTTTTAATTTTCTTTTTAATAAAAACACAAATTTTTGATTTTCTGAGTGTATTTGTACATTCCTTTACTTGCAATTGTGAATAAGCGCATGTGAAAGCGATTGAACTGATTCTCACCTGATGAATTGCCGGCGCTCGCATCCGTGTTTTTTTGGGCCATCAAAAGTGAAGGAACATGGCGCGCTAACGGTTTGTTGATTTGGCCGTTTATGTTTTTGGCAACCCAAAAGATGTATTGAGGCTGTATAAAAGAAAGTCCTCGACAATATGAAGAAATTATTCGCAACAACAAAGACAACGACAAGGAGATGGAGAGTTGATTACAGGCCCCCAGGGCCGTTGACATGTTCTTTGGCACCGAAAATTGCTGGCACTTGAAAATGTTATTGGCCATATTAATGTTTACAACATGTAACTGCGCTTGCCAAACAGCTGCGGGCCAAACATGAGCAACAACTTGAAAGAGAGTAACTGTAAGCTAGAAGGGTAACTCATAGAGAACTACTCGTACTTAATTATGGCTTAAAAAAAAGTCCACAAAATATATGAAATTATTGTGCGCATTACGAGCGTGTAAACAAGCAGCCAACGATGACAACTTGGAGACCCCACCAGTTGTTGTTGAATGGGAATGGGAATGGGATCCCCATTTACTTTAACAAAAACCTAAATGAAAATACCCAAATTTATAACTTTCTCGTTATGGAGTTGAACTTCGTGTTGGAGTTGGAGTTTTCTGAAGATCGCTTCAAAGCGCAACTCTCTTTTGTCGGCGGCTAAATTTGTCTCATCTTCGTATATTAATTTGTGTTATTGTATTTCGGCTTTTGGTAGCAACAACAACAGCAATAATAACAATAACAAAAGGTAGCTAAAAGGTATCGAGTTTTATAACCTGCTCGAACTCATCAATTTCGTTGCTAACAACACGCAGACACGCCAAAGTGAGAAAAATATGCTGTGGGCCCAGCCTAAATTGTCTGAATCATCATCATCCGCATTTGGGAATTTTTAGGGGATCTTTTGGTTATGTTAGGTTTTTTTTTTATTTTATTTTTTACTCTTTTTTTGTTGTGCGTCGCTGCGCATGTCATAAGTAAATTTCTTGCCTTGTTTCGGAGATTTCAAAAAGCCATTTAGAATAAATTAACCTGGACCTACCGCTAAAATGAAGATCGTTCCCATTCCGAGGCGATGTGATCCAAACTCGGCGTCGTCTGCGTCGTCTTTCGTGTGTCTGGGAGTGAGTGAGTGAGTGCGTCGCATTAATCTGATCCCTCATCAGCGTGGCCCCAAACAGGATTAAAATTAGTTTTTGATTACGCTTTCGAGCTTCTGGACAACGCAATTTGTGGCTGCAACAACAACAGATCGCTGCCAGCTCCAATTTGAAACCGCCTCGGTTTGGTCTCTGGTCTCTATTCTCTGTTCTTGTGGTCTCTTTCCCTTATTCCTACCAAGGGGTTTGGGGCAGGTAATTAACGCTTTTAGCAAAACTCTTTGTCGCTGCGGCTCTTTTGCATTCGAAGGTCGACGCTTTGTCATAATTTTGCGGCAAAGTTATAAAGCTATTGGCAGGTATTTAGTCCAGGCTAAAGGCTTTACAAAAAACAAAAAAAAACAAAATATATAAAATGTGAAATTCCTTGTGCTCATAAATCCCCACAAGCGGCTTCTAATTGAGTCTTCCGTTGCCGACAAACACATCGCATTCCACATGTCATGCTCCTGTTACTCTCTCTCTTTCTATCTCTCTCTCTCTCTCTCTCTACCGAACATCTTAGGTAGATCAGCTCATCTTACAAAAAGAGTCCGAGCCTCGATCGCTTGACGATCGTGTGAACAGCACCTTGTGCCCAATACATTTTCCAAGCGATACTCATCTTTGGTAGCACCTAATAGCCAACAGCATTGATCTCTAGATTTCAATCTCCACAGGCTTTTACTGACTTTAGTCTTGTTGGTTTTCTGCTTTTTATTTTGTGCTCCGGATTAGACACTGCACTTTCGACCGCAGGCTGTTAGCTGATTGATCTGCAGTTGGCTTTAATTGAATCGTTTTTCCCTCGCTTCTGCTTCTCTTCTTGCTGTGGCCTCTTAATTAACATAATTGCTGTGTGTTCTGCTTTTCTTTCCTCTCTTTGACACTTAAGCAGCTTGATGGGACTTTTCAAGATGCGTTCTTTGGATTTTCTGGCTCTTTGCATACTCTATTCGAGCAGCGTTTAATGAATTGCTGTTAATTTATGTCTGTGTCTGTTTGCCGCTACTACTTAATTTTCCTAATTACCGCCAACGCCATTAGGCTTGAAGAAACGTTCCCAGTTTGATCTGGCAGCGATAAGGCACGTTATATCGCATACACACTGTATTATTACTCGAATTCAGTCAGTCTGTGGAAGTAAGTGGAAGTCTGGTAACCAAGCCCAGTTCGACGTTGTCCTGCTTTGTCCTGCCACTGAGGACAATGCGTCATTTTGTTTGTGTCTCAATTAGCAACGCTCTCCAACTGGCATAACTTATGCTTATTTTGGCCAAGTCGCAGCTACTTTGTGCCACCACGCACAGTGGTGCAATTGGGCACTTTATCTGAAATAAATAATTGATTAATTCACTTTTTCAAAGGTTGAAAACGGTAGATATGTAATTTATTATTAGAATAACAAAACTAAAAGTAGAGATTCATTAGTTATTAATAAAACATAAAATTTCGGAATTATTTAAATAATTATAATTTTTACTTAAATAGAACTAAATTGACCACCGTACACACTCTCCCTCTCTCTCTCTCTCTCACACTATTTTTTACTCGCCTGTCATTATGATTAGTTATGCTGATGACATTGTTTGTTCTGGCCCAGACCAAACTGTCGTCTGTGGGTGCAGACCATAATTCATTTGGCCAATTTGAATATATATATATATGTGTGTGTGTGTGTATGTGTGCACAACTTGATAGTGCAACTTTAGTTAAAGCCAAGAGCATGACTTGACCAAACCCATGCTGCCTAGGCTTTCATAATTAATAAAGCGCAACAAATGGCCAAAACACACACCTTTAAGTTTCAACTACTTGCAGTTGGCATTTTGGTCAACTGGCAACAACTGCAACTTTTAATAAGAGGCGTAGCCATCTTGCCACATGCAGCATGACCAATTTGTTGTTGTCGTGGGCGTTCTTCAGGCCTTAGCTTAATTGGCAACTCCCCACGATTTGTGGCTAATTCAAAGCTGTCTTAAGACAATTGCTAGATCAGCGGATGCAAGCTTTAATTTAAAAAGCTTATAAATAATTTGTTTACACATAAATCTTGCCATGGCAAGTTAATTTATCAAAGAAAAGCAAGATACTAGAAAATATCTGAAAGTATTCTTACATTTTGTGAAATAATAAAAACAATTGTATTTTGAATGTATACGGAAACATTCAAAATACAATTAAAATGGGTATAAAATTAAAATTGTCTTAAACTTTTCCAAACAAAAAATTTGCACCGTTAGTTTTTCAAAAATAGACAATATTTTCAAAATTTACAGCGATTGCAGTCGTCCTAATTTACGAATGATACTTGCCAAGCTTTTACATCAAATTTCTTAAAGCTTACTATTGAAAGAAGAATTTAGAGTATATTTTTTTAAGTGTAAGCCTGTGTCTAGTCTGCTATGCAGTCAAATGAGCTCTCTGTTAATAATTTACCTGGCTGATATGCATGCGCTTCCTTGGCCCGCAGGTCGACTAGAAAAGGGCGTGTTTGACAATCTAGATAAATGAACTTTACAATAAACACATCACATCACGAGTGTCAAAATGGCTTTGACCACAAAACCAACCCCTCGATCGAATTATTCCTTGCTCGTCCTTGGGCTCAGTCACATTAATTGTTAATTGTGCATCGTGTTTAACAACAATTCGAGTTGTTGTCATCATCAGGGGTTGAATATCCTCGTCCAGCTGCCATTGCCATTGTTGCTTCCGCTGTCTTGGCCTGGCCATAAGGGCAGCCATTTCCGCTGGCACTTTAGCTGAGTAGCTGCTTGGCAAGAGATCATTTTTGGGCAATGTCTATACAAATTTATGCATTCATAAAAACGCTTCATCGAAAGGCGCGAAAAAAAAGAAGAATTGAAAAGCTGGCGATAAATAAATAAACAATAACAATGCTTAATGTGATTTCCGGCGCGGAATATCGGAATACTTTCGAAAAACATCAATCAGCGGGCGTATTACCTTTAAACATGCCAGCAAAACAAATACCGACAATCAAAACCAAATCAAATCCCAATCGAAACGCTTAACAAAACAGCAACAACAACAACAATATGAAGATTCCCATGAAGGAAATCATTCAACGCGCTGAGGCCAATAAAAATCGGTCAGAATCAACCAAACACATAAAAGTTGATCCAAAACTGGACTGGAATCATCGACGCCCATAAAACTTGACGATCGGGTAACATCAAGCGAAGTCTATATATACATATAAAACAAAGGAGCTAGAGATTCCACACTCTTTTTTTTCGTGCTTTACAGGCATTTATATTCTTCGACCCCTTCCTCAAATTGCTCTCCGTTATGAATTGTGGATTGGATTGTGTGTTTGAAATAATTTTAACTAGTGCGCTGATTGAAATGAAAGTGGCTGAGAGGCTGTAAAAGCTAACAAACCAGTTACCAGTTACAAAGATTAAGTTAATAGCGGCAGATAAAGGTTGAGTGAGCGTTTTGTTCAGATCTATCGAAGTGTCTTTGTATTTATGATCGTATAACATCTTGACAGATCGATTCAGATTTTACGAGCCACATCGCACGTTTGTTTAATGCTCTTTCTTCTTGAACCCATTTCAGATCCCGCCACGCTGAATATCTTCGCCACGAGATCGAATCCAAAGAAGAAGCGCAAATCACGCACAGCATTTACGAATCAACAGATCTTTGAGCTGGAGAAACGATTTCTCTACCAAAAATATTTGTCTCCCGCAGATCGTGATGAAATTGCCGCCGGTTTGGGTCTGTCCAATGCGCAGGTGAGTATTAAGGTGAATGCCAAATATTCTTCAATTATTAATTGTGTGCTCCTAGGTCATCACCTGGTTCCAAAATCGACGCGCCAAACTCAAGCGGGACATGGAGGAGCTGAAAAAGGATGTGCAGAGCGTGAAACAATTGTCAGCGAACAAAAGCTTTTTAGAGAATGTTAATGACTTGAGTATTTTAAAGACCCGACCAGTCAGCAGATCCCCAGCGATGCCGGCCATCGCACCATCAACCCCCCCTGACCCTGAGTAGCAACCACCATTCGGGCACAAGCACGAGCACGAGCAACTCGAGCAGGGATAAGGAGGAGCTCCGGATGCTGAAGATGATGACATTGATGCGCTACTCGGATGGAAAGCTGCTCTACCCTCAATCCTCGGATCGGGGCAACTGAGTTACCACAATTAGCCCAATTTGTAAATTGCTGATTATAAATGAATATTCATACACACACACTCTCACACACGCACACACGACTTCTAATTTGCCAAAAAAGAAAACGCAAAACATTTTCTTCACATGATTTTCCTAATTGTAGTATTGAATTTCTCATAAATTGCTCGTGATTTTGTCTAATGAATTTGCCACACAACAAACCACCACAAAAGTATGAACATAAATCAATGTATGTATTGTTTAATTTTACTGTGTTAACTGTAGATTATGCCAATAACATAAGTTTATGCAATTTAAAATAAATCATAGATGGCGTATTCAAAGTATTTATAAAGAAAATTAGTTTTTTAGTTTTATTTAGCAAAATACAACTCGCTCTCCACAATTCGGGAATTAAATCTAATCATTTTTAAAATAAAAATCTATTTGTTTAAAAAAAAAAACAAAACGCTTTTAAATTTATTTATTGTTGTAAAACATATTCTGTAATGTTATTCCAACTGAAATATATCTTTTATTTGACGACTATTATGAGAGAAATTTTGTCCGAAAATTGCAATCTCTGACATTTATTTCAGTAAATACCAGTACTTCGTTCATATGTTTTCAAATGTAATTTTCCGTAAAATCTCTAGTGATTGTCGAGCCCACCTGACTGATTGTCTTTCTCTTAAGATTACTTAATATTAGAGAATGTTCCTATATTTGCTAAGCATGTTAAATTATTATTAGCGCGTCCACATTTAATTGCAATAAATTGGCGCTCAATTTAACTATTTTTCATAAAAAATTAAGCGACAAATTTTGTCCGTCAGCTGTTCGCGCACTGTCACTTTCTCTCTCTCTCTAACTCATTGTCACGCTGTCAATGCAAAACAAAAGCAAAAACAAGCAGCACACACATTTTGTTGTTTTTTCAAATTATTTCTCCATTTTTTTAAATTGATTTTTGAAAATTTTGAAATTTCATTTCAAATTTCGCGCACAAAATAAATACTGGTTAATGTCTTAGCTAAACACTGGCTCATTCAATTGGATTGTGTCTTAACTAACGACTAGTTCAAACAAGCAGTGCACCCCACAACTGCTTGATCTGGTTTGTTAAGCAGTGTAATGGTTGATGTCTGGGATATCGAAATGTTTCAAAACATCCTGTTTCAAATCCTTGACACAAAGTGGATTTAGTTAAGAAACGAGCCTTAATTGAAATATTGGATGCTGTTTTTTGTGGAACCTATTAAGGAGCATTTTAAAAATGTGCACGAGCAATTACAAGAGGAGCAGCTGGTGGAGCAGCGCCAAGTGGAGGAGCAGCGGGTGGATCATAGAGTGAAAGAGCTTGTTGAGCATCTGCATGAGGAGCAGAAACGTAATCAGCTGCTGGAGCAGCACAAGGAGGAGCAGAAACAGTGAAAGGCTAAGTTGGCTGTGGATCGTAACAATCCTGTGGAACTGTCTCAGCTACTTGCGTTCGTTGTGGTTTGTGCACAAGCTAAAATTCCCTTCCACATGCAGTCCACACAAACTGCGCGCGCAATTTGAACAAAATTTTCAAAAATCAATTTTAAAAAATTGAAAAAAAATTAAAAAAAAAAAAAAATCCGAAATTTTCTAAAATAATGAAGTTTATTCCAAAATTGGTTTGGTGCATTTCGCGTTGCAAAGTTGTGAAAAAATTGTAAATTCGAGAAAAGTGCAACAAAAATTCTGGTAAAATTCCCAAAATTCTAGCTTCAAAATTGAAAAAGTTGACTTTTCGATCGCCGAAAAAACGTTGTGAAAAATTTCACATAAAATTGGGGGCCCTTCTGATTGGAAGGTTACCAGTTTTCTGTATTCCGCTGGAGTCGTTTTCTAGCACAGTTTATCACAGCTAGCACGTGACGTGAAACAAAAAGCTAACTGCTACAAATCAGTTGCCAGGCGCGCAGTTAGAGTTTTGTGACGGCCATCTATTTGTTTTAAGCGCGCGCAATTTAAATGAAATTTTCAAAAATCAATTTTTAAAAAATAAGAAAGAATTTGAAAAAAAAAAGTCAAAATTTTGTAAAATAATGAAGTTTATTCTAAAACTGGTTTTGTGCATTTCACTCTTCGAGTGGCGAAGTTGACAAAACGTTTTCTTGGTCAAAATTTGACTTGATTTTTAATTCGTTAGAGGATCTCTAATAATTTTGTAGCACATTTAAATTGAACTGAAGTCAAATTGTGCTCATTCTGATGATATAGCGCCGCTGTTGGCGCTTCCCGGCACGCTTCGATTCAACAGCAACCCTTCTGGTCCACAGAAATAGAAATCAATCAGAATGCGAATCAAAATCTATAGCACGTCGCGCATAATATCGTAAAACTGCAAAAACTGAGTGCAAATTATGAAGACGTAAATATGAAATTGGCAAATTTGCGAAATGATTTGCGAGCGATTTGTTTTCATTGTTTGTTGATGTGTTGCGCAAATCAAAATGCGAACGATGTCGATTTTATTGACAAATGAAAATAAATAGATGTACCTAGAAACAACAAGCAACAAAAAATGCAGAGTTATGCTGCCATAAATCAAAATCATTACAATTACAATTACCAGGCCAAAGTTCCCACTGCACTTGTGAGCTTATCAGCAAAAGGTCAACAAACTGCCAGAGAAACAGCCCAAAAACACTATCAAAGACCAGCAGTCATCTTTGACTTTTAAGGCGTTAATGGGCTCAAAGCCGCACTTGACTTGAGTAGGCGTAATAATCTATACGCCGTACTCTTTCCCAGGCCGTAGGCAGAGATAGCGCTTCATAATGACACAATTAAGTCAAATTATGCGGTTGCCACTCCAGAAACTCAGAATTCCATACAGAAATCCAGATTGCTAGACGACCTTCTCCTTCTCGTATCTCCCCCCACCGACACTTACAAGTGGATGCTTTCACCAGAAATCAATTCAATTATGGCACAGCTCTCACAGGGATTAGAGCTGGCATTTCATTCATTCACTCATCCTTCATCCTTTATATCCTTTTGAGCAAATTCGAGTACAATGCTTTCGGATCAATTCCACACGAGCGAGTTTGAAGAGTTGCTGGTGATTAGCACGCGGCGCTCTCATCGTCCACTGACATCGGCATTTACATAACCATAACCCAACACCACCGCACCACAGCACCACCACTGCCGATCGCATCATACATATGCTGGAGGAGAGTTGACGACCACCCACATGGGCAACATTACATTCTGGCTGCCTGCGCTTTTATTGCTCACAAAGTAGCATAAACAATTTGCGCTTCTACTCGCAGCTTCTAACGGGAGAAGCAGAAGCAGAAGCAGGCGCAGCATCGGCGACCCACAAAGTCAACGCCACCGCACACCTGATAGCTGATGGCTGATGGGGGCTGAGGTTGAGCGCTATGAACTGCGGATGCGACAGGGACTGCGACTTACTAACTCGACTTGGAGTGCATTAAATGTGCCTGTTGTCAAGGGCGTAGACTGCTTTGCGTGAAAGGGGACCGAATGATATACCTTTATTTATGGAAAATATTCTTATTTTTATATGTTTGTCTTCTTGGGTGCTACTTCTTGGTTGGGTTAATTTAAAAACAAAATTTTACATCAAACATGATCGGAATAACACTCCGCTTGGATCTGTTCAGCATTAGCAAAGTTATGAAACTGTACAAGTCAAATTTTTTGCTCATGATCAATTTTAAAATGCATTAAAACTTGAGATGTAACATTTTAAATTTTCAAGCAGGAAGCTCGTCTGATTTTTGACCTAGCAACTTTACAAAGCCAAAATTTTTGCGAATCTCACATTTTCTCATTTTGAAAGCTACAAAATGTTCAATCGTGAATGTTTGTTGGGGATATGGGCTCCAACCGCTGCCCACCCCCCGCAGACGACGCCCTTGTTTGTCATGCTGCGGTTGCCTCAGTATTGTTTGTTGTTGTTGTGCGCTTTGCTTATTTGAAGTATGGTTTGGGTTATTTGTGTCTTATGTGTGGTCGCTGTTGCTGCTGCAGTCTCTGAGGCCGTTGAAGTCGAAGCCGAAGACGTCGCGCCATAGATGACACTGCCACTCAGGGGCGACAAGACATTGTCGGCTAATTCGAGTATGTTGCAATTGTGGCCAACCGCCGTGTCCTGTGGCGCAAATCAAAATAAACGAAACAGGACACAGATGTCTAGACAAGTCAGCTTGGACAGCTTACCAATTAGACTGGTTAGACTGGACACCTTGGACAGCGACCGCACAAGTTAACAAAGCACTTGACAAATCCGAAATATTGGTCAAAATATTGAAGCAATTAATGTCTGCCACAGGCGCTGTCCACTTGACTTCCACTGGGCCAACTCAGGACTAAACATTCACACATATTTCACTGCCCGATCATGTACTGCCGACACACTCAAGTGAGTCCTGTCTGGGGCAGGACGACAAGTAGCCGAGACCCAAGGCGTGATTTGTAAACAAAGCCACACGCATGATTACATGATCAGTTCACAACATTGTCTGTCTGTCCGACTGTCGACGGTTTCCAGTTGCCTGCCACCGGCGCCGACTGAAGGTCAGCGGAGACAGCGGCAACAGGGGCAACAGAGGCGCGAGAAGGCGGGGATAAGAGACTTTGGGGGACTGAGAGGCAGTGGTAAAAGTCTCTGTTCTTATACTTTTAAGCTCTTAAGTGCTGGCGATTCACTTTGGCCAATGTGCGCTTTTCATTTCATTTCAATTTCAATTTCGTTTTTATACCCTGTACTTAAAAAGTAAAAAAGGGGTCTATTAGATTAAACAAAAATAAAATTAGCTTAACAGTAAAGGAAGACATCTCAAATCCCATAAAGTGTATATAAATAATATTAATGAACATATCTCATCATATCGATATAACGATGTTCTTCTTTCCCTCTATTTGAATAATAAGAAGTCACAGATTAAGCGAGCTAGAGACTCCAAACTATTTATGGCTCCTGAGTATCCTAAAGCTTGCGGTTGTTAAATACATAAATTTAATAATAATTAAGAAAATAAAATAAGAAATAATTATTATAATTGATTTATCTTAAATCCAATGGATAGTATGCAATTTTTCTTGGTGCAAAGGTGGACTTAACTTCGAATGCAGCTTCAAAAGTATGTTAAAATTATTTAATCCTCTCTTGTTTTTTTTTTCAAAACAAGTACAGGGTCTCTCAGAGTCAAATTTATATTTTTCATGTGTAAACATTTTTTTTCAATTATTATTATGATGGTATTGTGGTAGACAAGTACGCGTAATTTTAATGTAATAGCGGCTAATTGCGCATTTGCCGCATTTTGTTGGCCTGCCCCAATGCAAATTAGAACGCAAGCACTTCAGTCAAAAGACTTAAAAGCTTCAATTTGATGGAACACTTGGGCGAAAAGAACTGGACCGGACCTGAACCGGGTATAGAAACGAATTTATGGCTACATTTTGCAGCCGTTTGCATTGATTGCGTTTGCCTCAGAAGATTAGAAATGTGCAATGCGTCTTGTCTCGTCTCGTACTCGAGCGAATAAGTCCACTTGAGAACCTACAAGTGCGGTGGCGACTGTTCAAGGTTCCTTAATCCAATATAATGATGATTTACCGCAAAAAAGCTGTTGCATTTATTTGTACAATTTGGTCTAATAAACAAAGTATCATTGCAGGCATGTGGCAACAAATAAATATCAACACCAATACCAAATGGCCAATACACCCAAACGAATTGGCTATGAAAATATGGCAAATTGGCAACAAGAACAATAAAAGCACACATTGGCTAAATATGACAAATGTAAACAACAATAAGTCCAATGGCAGCCATCGATCATCATGATAATGATCACTGCGAATGATCATTGCGCCGAAACGGAACCCGGACGTCAGAGTTTCAGTATAAATCTGAATCGCAGTCCGAGTCGCCGCCAAATCAAAATTCCTACGAGAGAATAAAATTTAATTGCCTACAAATTGGCGCGCTGAGTTTTATTGCATTTTAAAAATATGTACATAGCACATAGTACTATAATCCAACTGGGCGGAGCTCTAGAATGGGGAAAGTACATGTATATATATATATATATATATCAACATGAGTTCTCTTCACCCGCATGGGTGGCAATTTTTTACAGCAACCGGCAAATAAATATTTGATTCAGACAAATGCCTATGATTTATTTACGATTTCCTAATGTTCCGCCTAATATGTCGGGGAAGTTCATAAAAAATCAAATATCGAACATCGCATAAACTGAAGCATGGCGATCCAAGTCTTATATGTGTGTAAACGCAATCGAGTTGAGCCAAATTGGCCATTTGTTGACTTCATAAAACATTAGCCATTAACGGCAGAAACTATTATTATAAAGCCCATTAGAAGATGTACAAAGTTGTAAAGTGCATACAATGTATATTTTTAGTTTATATAAGAATCTCTTAGTTAAATGCTGCTAATAAAAAATGCAATTGGAATGATAAATTAAATAATTATAACTTTTATTTGATTCTCAAATATAGACTAACAATATCTGAAAAAATTAAGAGAAAATTATTGTTAATAAAAATATTTACAAGCAGAACTATTTTAGATATCAGATTTTTGATTTTTTAGGTTGTAAAATAAAAAAATACGGAAGAGAGATCACAGGAAAATACGGAAAGTTATCGAAAAATTAAATCCTTAAACATTGCCATAAATCTAATTTGGTGGCAGCAGATAAGACCTGACGTTACTCCTGACCTTACCTGGTCTTAGTCTAACTTACTTAAAGTAATGATTAGGTAATGATTAAAATATAACAAAAAATTAAATTTTACTAAGCTGAAATTCAAATAATTAAATGTACTGAAAACGAAATTGCAGCTAAGACAAGTCGTATTTATTTAATTTATTAATGTTTGATATTATTTGAAAGTCATGTTCAAATTAAGAACTTTATTTTACCATATGTTTAATAATTGCCCTCAATTGTTGCTGATCTTTGTTGTTCTTACATATATTTTTTTGCAATAATAACCCCAACACTTAAACTTTGGCACTTGAGTCGTCTACTTAAGTATTTAATGAATCAGTTCTATAGCAGGCATACACATACATATTCACATGCTCATACATATAGACAAAGACTACTTAAGGCGCCAGAGTACCATTCCAAGGGTTCTTAAGAAATTAACCAAAAAAATCACATAGAACACTTTAGCCGAAAATAATAAGTAAAATCTCTAAAGCATCATCATAAACTCAAATGGATTTCAACATATTGATCTTGGGCTTTAGAATTCGAATTGCTCAATAAAAATGTGGTTAAGTGTGGTCTTACCAAATCAACAAGAAGACGACAAGTCTAAAAATGTTTTACACTGCGCCAAAAGTGCAACTAAATGGCAATTAAATATAAACAAAGATGCCGAATTGGAGCCAGAAGACAGTTGCTTCCTGCAATGCCGCCATTCGATTGGAATGATTATAAATGTTTATCGGGGCTCGGCTGGATCTGCAAGTGCACTTGAAGCGAGTGCGTTCCATTCTGGGGACGACACGTTTTTGTGGAGCAGACGCCTCTGCAGCTCATTATGCATGCACGAACTGACATTGAAGTGGGTGCGACGGCAGCGGCAACATTTCCATTCCCCATCTCATTTCCTTTCACATTCCCTTTAGCATATGGGAAGAAAGTTCATGCGGCGTTAGGGTTAGGATTGCCCATTGCCTTTATTATTGGTATTAGTAACACATGATTACGCTATATTGTAAACAAAAGCGCAGATAAACAGACAAACAGAGGCATGAACACGGATGCGGACACACGTACAGCAACAACAACAGCAACATAGTCTAATGATATGTTAATGCAGATGGCGCACAGTGCGTATGAGTGCTATGAGTACTCATAGCATGGTAGATGAGTGCGAGTACGAGTACGAGTACGAGGCGGCAACTGTTTGTCTGTCAACGGCTTGAGCAAATAAACTTCATTTGGGGCTTATTTGTCGTTGGCTGGAATGTCTTCTGGCGCTGTAAACAGATTGCCGCAGAAGCACTGCTCCTGACATTAAAGTGCGAGGCGAAGTTCATTGAGAATTCTGTTCCCGCCTTAATGGTTTTCTTAAGCAAAATTGTTAATTGAGAATCAAGTGAATAAAAGAGCAATAAATTCAAATGTGTAAATTAAAGGATCGATTTTTTTTATAAAAGAACGTCGATATAAAGATATTAAAAATATATATTTTTAAACTCAAATTTTTATTTTTATCTTGTTTTTAAGAAGAGTGAAAATACCCAAAGGTTGTTAGAAATTTAGAAATTTAAGTAGAATGAAAATGAAATTGCTATTACAAATGCAAGTATTTAAATTTAGAGACATTGTTATTATTTAATTCATAATAATATTTGTTGTGAGTCAGTTGATAGAACAATATGATGAATAGAAAAGCTTAAGATAATTAAATATAACTATATTATTACAGCACTTTAATCTTCACTTCAGCTGACTTTGATGAATGCAATCCAATCAAAGGGCGTTCAACAAATGCTGACCAGCTTTGACTCAATGGAGTCCTTTCTCTACTCCATCCCTTTCCCTTTCCCAATTCCATTCCCATTCCCTATTCTCCTTGCCCCTTCAGACCACCTGCTGAACTCAACTCAACTCTTATGTCCCGTAGTTGTCGACACGCCGCAGCGTTTAAGTGTAATTTTCTTCTTATTCAATTGAAGCATGTCCTTTGCTGGCAGGGATAACTGGGTATGGCTGGAATAACTCAGTGCAACGCACTGACTTGGTCTTCGACTTTTCGGACGCTTTTCGGCTCGTTACAAATTCACTTCAGACGTTGCTTTCACTTGAGATCCACATAATGGCTGTTCATTTGCGCTGTCGCCGTGAAAATTGCAAGAAAATGTTCTTTTCGAATCGACTCAGGACAATTGCGTACGTGTGCCAGGACTAAGCACAACCTAAAGAAGATGATGATGAAAAAAAAAAAATAAGAAAAGGTGAAGATAAACTGTGGAATGGGGCATGTCAGCTCATCATCTTGTCCTGTGTGCCATGTAATTTGCTCTCTTGCCATGTGCTTCATCAGAAAGGAAATTGAAAATTGCTTCTAATGGCTGCTGCCATTGCCAGTGGGTGTGGTCCTGTGTAGCCCTGTGATGAAAAAAAAAGCTGCCAAAGAAATACGACTAAATTTATCGTTTAATGATTATGAAAAAAATAAAGAAATGACACTATGAAAATGTGGGTGGAATTCATTTGAATCGTAAATTGCCCTCCTTACTTTACCTTACAGCAAGGCTAAAGGACTAACGAAGCGTTAGGAAGATGCTAACAAGAAGAAGAACCTGGGCAAGTGTAGGAAAGAAGATTAGCTTCTCATAGAGTTGATTTGTGCATACCGTAAAATTAGTGTTAATTCTTGTGTTAAGATTTCAATTATATTTTTCCACATGAGTTGTCAGATTAAATTTGAACATAAAGAGGTCCTGTAAAGTCCTGAAGAAAACGGAAATAGGCCAAATATTAGAAGGTTCCTACATCCGCTTCATAGCGAATAGATTAATGAATAAATAATATGCTTTATTTACTTTCCGTTTTTTTCCTGAAATTTATTCAAATTGTTGATATAAAAGTTAAAGTCCTAAGTTAAAAACCTCAAACATCCTTTGTATTTGTGCTTGTCTTTCACCTTAGCCATGATCTACTGTAAAATTTTTCCATTTATTTTTGTTTACATTAAACAATGAACACTTAAACAGACTTTAAGCGCTTTGCTTTTTATGATGTTCCAAATACAAAATATATAAAAACAACAGAGATCGTCAGTTGTTTAAGCAGCCCAAAGTGCCCCAAAGGTGTTAAACATGAGGAAAGAGAAATTCCTCCAAAATGAATGAGCATCATATACGAAGTGTAAAGGAAACTGATTCATGGCAAACTATTTAGATATTTCCAAGTCTGTTTGTTTTTATTTTCATTTTGGGCAAGACAAAAACACTTTACATTGCCAAATACGAGATTGTGAACTCATCGGGCTAAAAAATTGACCTGATCTGCAGTTGAGATCACATTGATAGATGATTTCTCAAGTGTTTTTTGCTGGGTTGTTAGCAGCGCTCTGGCAGCTGATAAGACCCAAAAAAAAAAAACATTATGCAACACATTCAACAAATCTCACGCGCACTTCCAGCGAAATGAAATCTTTTTGGTTTTGGCCATGCCGTTGTCTTGGCCATGCCTTTAATTGTCGAGCATTACGACGAGTCGGCAGCTCCATTAAAAATGCTAATTAAGTTGCCTCAATGGCACAATGGCACATGTGTCTGCTTCTCTCTTGGTCGGCTATACCACAAATTTTTATCTAAACAGCTCGCTAAACAACAACAACAACAGCAACAACAACGACAACTATTTGTATTTAGCTAGGATCAACTCAACATTCGCCGATTTGAATGGCTGCCTATAAAAAATTCGTTTTATACATGCGGTAAAATTTGAAATTTTTTAGGCGAAATTTGAACAATAAACAAAATCACAAAAACCAAAACATTTATCATTCCAATTTTTTTCTTCCTGTTGGAGCTACCAAAATCATTTAAATGCTTTTTTATTTCAAGCCAAATAAGCAAAGGAGTGCCCATCCGGGGAGTGGAGGATTGGAATTGAGGGATTCTGCCAGCCACATTGCGCAAAGATTTCCACAGCTGCCGACGGCAGCCACGTTGAGGTTGAGATTGTGATTGAGGTGGGTGGCCATTTTGTTGGACGAATGCGAGAGCTGTTAGTTTAAATACTGGGCGGCGCATATGGAAGTGAGAAGGGAGCGGAAAGTAGTCGATACCTCGATGCCTCGGTGTGTGGGTGCACCACCATCAACAACTTGCGCAAATAGCATCATCATCAACAACAATTGGTATGAGTATTATTATTTCATAGGCGTGTTCACGTGAAATTTTCGGGACCGCACACAGTCATGCCGTTTTGGCTTGGCTTTTGGTTGGTTAATGAAAACGCTGAAAAACAATTAACTATAAATTAAACGCACAATTTTCGAAACAAAATAAACATAAATAGCACAGCGCATCATTGTACTTTGCTTTTGTGTGTTTGTTTACAGAATTTCGGGGGCGAAACGTTTCATTTACTCATCTGATGCACTGCATCTTCGTCTCAACCCCGCGTGGCCCAACTCCCATTATATTTGTACGTGTAGTACCGGGAAGGCAATTAGGCAATGTCGTTTTGCCCCGAACCAATCTCAGCTCAACTCTTTCCGCCGTGTCCGACGTCCCTCCTGTCCGTGGTCGTCGATCTCATAAAATCAAGAGCACAACTTCAATAACACAACAAAGGAGAAATATTGGAAATTTGACAAGGCCGATATTTGTATACCCTACCGATGAAATACTCTATTAAAAATTATATTAATTCATGTGTTAAATAAGAGTATTAATCTTATCAATATTAACATCTTTCTCATTAGGATTAGCATTAGCATTAGCATTATCATTAGCATTAGCATTAGCATTAGCATTAGCATTAGCATTAGCATTAGCATTAGCATTAGCATTAGCATTAGCATTAGCATTAGCATTAGCATTAGCATTAGCATTAGCATTAGCATTAGCATTAGCATTAGAATTAGCATTAGCATTAGCATTAGCATTAGCATTAGCATTAGCATTAGCATTAGCATTAGCATTAGCATTAGCATTAGCATTAGCATTAGCATTAGCATTAGCATTAGCATTAGCATTAGCATTAGCATTAGCATTAGCATTAGCATTACCATTAGCATAAGCATTAGCATTAGCATTACCATAAGCATTAGCTGTTGCATTAGCACAAGTGTTCTTAATTTTAATTTTATTATCATTAGCATTAGCATTTTCATTAGCACAAGTGTTCTTAATTTAAATTTTATTAGCATTCGCATTAGCATTAGCATTGGCATTTGCATTAGCATTAGCACAACTGTTCTTAACTTAAATTTTATTAGCAATATCATTAATATTACTAAAGTAGTATAAATACATTCAAGTGAAAACACACACACAATACAATTTCTCAGAGGGAACTATAAATACAGTGATCCCTCTGAGAAAGTGTATCGACTCTATTGACTGCGCTAATTTGCTGAATTTGTCGTAGAGTTATTTCTACCAAGAAGTTCGGCTGTTACATAAACAAGCCCGCCTAGGAACAACACGTGCAACAACAACAACAATAACAGCAGCAGCAGCAGCAATAACAAAAGCCAGAGCGGTAGCTGCAAATCGAAGTGTCAGGTCGGTGCAATCTCCTCATACTCATTCTTAAACTCATACTCATCCTCGACCTCATGACGCTGATGCTCCTTTTATGGCTGGCGCACATGTGTGCAACAGACGCAGACGCAGCAAACCCAGCCAAGAATATAGAGAATGGGAGCGGGAACGGGTGTAGGCAAATGGGAATGGGAAATCAAGTGAACGATGAGACAAGAACGCTAAAAACGCTAAAGCAAAGTGCATGCAAATGGGCTAAAACAAAAACGAAATGCATTTTACAATAAGTGAACATTTTCAGCCGGCGCAAGTGCATTTTGTTTATACTTTAATCTGTCCGTTCAGGGTTTGTGTAATGTTTTTGCTTTTGATTTTTGCAACGGCAGCGACAGCCATTTGCCATTAAATGCACTCTCAATGGCCGCTTAAGAATGCAGGCCCCAAAAATGTTTAAGCAAATAGCGAAAAATGCACATACAAATTTGTTTATGACAATTTGCTGACGCTGTTGACAGGCGGCAACTAATTGCAGTTCAAAGATTACGCATACGCCACTTGCAACCGTGACTAATTTGCATATTAAACCGGCAGGCAATTGGTCCTGGCACTGGCAGGACTGCCAGCGCGGTCTGTTGAAAGGATTGTGCTCTCAAGTAGCTCACGCTGACAATGTAAAGCGGCATGTTAACGCGTCATAAAAAAAGGGATGCGTAAACAAATCGACAGACAGCGCTGAATATAAACAAATTAGTGGAGATGCCGCAGAGTGCAGGACGAAGGAAGTGGACGCATCGAACCATTCTCATTCACTTGTGCCACATGCCGCGTAGCATCTTTAACCCCTTGGCAGCAGAGAGTATCTAGAGGTACAGGCAACGCCCTTAGAGCAAGTTGCATTAAAATTTAAAAGAACAATGAAAATTGTGCAATAATATGCAAATTTAAAACTATTCAGTTGTAATTAGAACATTTAATAAAGTCTATTTTTCAACTCTTCCTTCTTCTTTATATACTTAAAAAAAGCACAGGGCTCTATACTTTGTCACTAAAAAATGTGCGTAACAGGCAGAAGTAGGAGTGGCAAACCCCATAATCTTGATCAGCATCAACAGGCGAGTCGATATAGCCATGTCAGTCTGTCCGTCTGTAAGAGCGCCTAGATCTCAGAGAACAAAAGAGCTAGAGCAGATCGAGTTCGTTTCAGATTTTGGATCGGACCACTTTATCATACAGCTGCCTTAGGAACGATCAGTCTAACATCAAGTCTTAGTATGAAAAACTTTTTAGTTGTTTAAGGTATCTGAAACAATATTGTTTTATGTAATTTTATATTAAGCAATGTTTGCTTTTCCATAGTAAGTACAGGGCCTCCGACAGTCGAGTATGCTCTACTGTATCACCGTCCACTAGTTTTTTGTTTGTCATTGCCTGGCACTCCAATTTTAATATACAAATGTATGTAACATATATAAATTTCTCAGCTTTTGTATTTAATATAGATATTATTTATTTTGTGTGGAGCAATTCCTGTGCTGGCGCGAAAATGGAACTATCGCGAGAGGTCGAGCGCCGCAAAGATACACACATAAATAAAAGTAAGTCAGAAGATATGTAGACAACGCTTATTGACACAAGTAATTACAACAGTCAATTGATTTTAGTGTCCCAAATTTGTCATCTCTCGCTTTTGGCTTTTAGCTAGAGAATGCGGCCAGAGGCCGAGAAATCTATACGAGTACGAGTCTAGACACCAGAGTAGGATCCATTGAGGAGCCTCCCGCTGCTCGTGTTTATACAGTTGCCAGTCGCACGCTCCACTTGCACAAATAGAGAAAGTCAGGGCGGAAAGGGGAGTTAAGAGATGGGATTCGAAAGAGTTTAGTTTAGTGATCGACCATAAATTAATGGCAATTTGTAACTTGAGAAACATTGTTGCCAAGCGACAGGCTACCGTCTCAAGTCTCAAGTGGATGATCATGATCATATAATTGTTCTCATCCTTTTCGACAATATCTTTTCGTTTGCTTTGTGTTTGTTGTTCATTTGTTTGTTGATAAACATGGGCCGTTGAATTTGTCGCCGTCCGGCACTTGAGCCAAGTCCTTGTCGTCGTCAGCCACCAGCTGTGCGCCTAAGGACATGGACATCATCCGCCGGATACTTGTCGCTGATCTTGTGCAAATGCAAAGCATTGCAAACTGTATGTGGTGCAGTCCGAGTCACAGTCAGAGTGATCAGTGGTTTTGTGGGTCAGAGGCACAACGCCCGTCTGGGAAATGACACATTGAAGCACTTCGATGCCGACATTGAGTGGCCAACGCCGTCGTCATCATCATCACGAGCATCTTTGCAAAACGCAGCCCACACACATTGGCACTTCAATGGAACGGATCTTGAGGCACTTTCCGCATGATCTGCCTGTCACTTCTGAAGTACGGCATAGCTTGTAAAGTCAAACGGAGCTCAATAACAAAATGAGGTCATCTGCTTAGCAATTTTCCAGTAATTATAACCATAAATTAAATTAATTAAGATAATGATATTGGTGATATCTGTTATTTATTTCTAAAAATGCAGGGTCTAAAAATAATTGTTGTTGATCAAAATTTCATTTAAAATATATTAAATTGATTGTAATAACAGTGTCCGAAAAAATTATTTTTACTAAAATCCTTAACCACAATGTGCTAAATTAATGGTTAATAAATTTAAATTTAAAGCTAGATAACAAAAAATATGTATTATTTATTAGCAACCTCACAAATTAGTAAATTTACTTTTAATATATTCGGTTAAATTTAAGATCAACATAGAAAACTTTAAGTATTTGTAATAAAATTTAAACGCATTTCGATTTAATTTCTTGATATCATTTATTTAATTGGAGATATTAACATAGATTTGCATACTCGTTTAACTAAAACTTAGAACTACTAAAGCTATTAGCTAGGATAATCCTTCCCAACTGCCAACTGCCTTCAATGGACTACACATAAACACTAAGAACCTCCTTCTAATACTATCACAAACGTCCAAGATCCTTCAGAATAAATTGGGATCTAATCGATTTCCACATTCTCGTCACAATCCTCAGTGGCGGAATGATTGCTCTCCGCGCCGCTCTCGACGCTCATGACCTGGGCCGGGGTGGGACTCGGGCAGGGACTGCGTTGGTTGCGCGCCGGCGACGAGGATGCCGAGGAGCCAGTGACAAAGCTGGAGGAGAGGGGCGTCTGTTGACTGGGTGGGGGAATTGGCTGAGGCACCTTCGGATGCGGATAGAAGTAGGGGAAGTGCATCTGTGGCAATGGCAATCCTCCGTAGGCCAGCTGCAGCTGATGCCTGTAGATGTTGAGCAGCGCCGGATCCAGGCCATGAGGATAACCGGCAGCAGCTGCTCCTCCGGGTGTCATGTGTGCATAGGCGGTGGTGCCATCCTCCCTGACCAGCACCTGGACAGGCACACGTTTCGTGGCACTGAGCAGAGCTGCCTCATGTTGCTGGATTTGCTTGCGCTTTGTCTTGTAGCGACGGTTCTGGAACCAGATCTTCACCTGCGTCTCCGTCAAGCGCAACGTTTTGGCCATCTCACTGCGCTCCGGGCCGGATAGATAACGCTGCTGGGCAAAGCGACGCTCCAGCTCAAAGACCTGGGCGTGGCTAAAGGCGGCGCGTGAACGCTTCTTGCGACTCAGAGCACCGCCACTCAGGCTGTCGTCGTGGGAGAGCGGCGAGGTGTTGCCCCGCCCATAGCCACCCGCGGTGCAAGAGGATGGAGAGCTGCTCAACGGCGGTGGAGAATCGCAGTCTGCAAAAGAAAGTATAAACAATTTTTGGAAAAAGTTAGCACAAAACACATTAAAAAATAAGTTTATACTCAATAAACAAATAAAATAAATGGATGATTGAATGGAGTGCATTAGCGAAACAATGAACCAGACTAACCGGAGTCGTTGCTTGCGTTGCAGCGTCGCATGTCGAGGGGCAGCGCTGCGGCGGACAAAGCGGCGCCAAAGTAGCCCAATTTGCGTTGCATGTAGTCGGCGGTTAGTCCGGAGGCGGAGGAAGAAGTTGACGCCCGATTGTTGTTGTCCAAGGCAGCGGCGGCAGCATAATACTGCAAATAGCTCGATTGCTGGCCAGGATTCGACGTGTTTTTATTGTAGATGCTGAGTTCGGAACGACAACAAAGCGGTGGCGATTTTGAACCAGATCTTTGCATATTCTTTGCACTCATCTCCGCGTCACAGTCGACGAGATCCACGCTGGACATGCGACGACCTGCACCTGTCGCGGGTTTACTGCGCGTCAAGATATCGTTGATGGAGAATGGCGTTGTCAGAGATTTGCTCAGATTAGCAATTGCCGCGCCGGCACCCGCACTTTCCATATTTAACATAGTCTTAATTTGTTTAACGATAATTTCAAATATATTTTATATTTATTTTTAATTTTTATTCGACACTTTTCACTGCTCGTTTAGCGTTTATCCCGCTGGGTGCTCACGTCTCAGTGGCTGAGTCACGAATGCGCTCTGACCGTCCGCTCCGTGTGCTCTTTAAATAACCGCGCCGATCCCGAACCGTAGAATCACTCGAATCACTCACGGAGTGCCACGCATATGGCACTCAAGTGGTGCGCTGGTGGTGGATTCTGTGCTATTTTTAATAATGCACTACTGATTTTGAGCCACTTGGCAATGGGTTGGTCTGGTCTGGTCTGGTCTGGCCGCCGTCGCCGTCGCCGTCGCCGTCGCCTATTGGCCAACGCTAGAAGAGCATTTGAGTTGCTCTCAAGTGATTCGAGCGAGTGCGTTAACAAATTCATCCTAAAATCATAGTCGTAAACGTAATCTTGGCCTGCATTTGTATAACGTTTAAACTGTTGTAGTGTGCGTTATTTTTGGAAGTGTGTGCATCCTGTTTATTGTTTAGATTGTGTTAACTGTTGGGTAATCGCTTTGGGCTCGACTTTAATTTCGTTATTCCTTGGTACAGTCCCATTTATAAGCGAGTAGTTGTTGATTTTTGTTTACACTGACGTTTGTTTAGTTTGAATATTATGATGAAAACTATGGGGTTACAAAAAACTGTAACGGAACAGGTTCTTGTAACACTATTTACTCATTGTTATTTATTACTTGTATGACATTGTTTATTAAATGTATGTGCCTAATTAAAAGTGAACATTATGAAATTAATTTTTATATGATTTTAACAATTTTTGAATAAAATGTTTTTAATAAACCAGTTCAGATACATATGGCACATTGGAAAAGTGTCTGATGGCGCCAACGGAAAGATTAGGGCCGGCAACCTTCTTGGCTTTTATATTAAAGTCCAACAACATTACTAAGTCAATATATTTGCAATATATTAATTTTTTAATAATATCAATTTAACCTTAGTAGCCCTTATGATTAAAGAAAACAATATTTATGCATTTAAAAATATTTGTAAATTAATATAATTATTTGTTAATTTAATATTAAAGTTTTTTTGTATTTACATATGTCTAACAATTCTCTAAGACATTGTTTATCTATCGTAAAAAACCAGCACTGTAATTCATATTATTTATTTTAGAAGTGTGTGTTTGAGTGTTTTTTCAACAACGAACGCCTGTCATTGGCTGAGTGTCTCATTCACAATGCTGTCTGATTGGTCACAGTTGATGCAGTTGCAAAATGGCTGCGCGCTCACTCGCTCTCGCTCTCTATTGAGTGAGATGCTGAGGGAATGCCAGACACATGAAAGCAAACACATGCTCGCGCTCTTGTTCTCACTCTTGCTGGCATTGTGGTGCTTGCTCTGGTTCTCTGCTACACTTCACACCTTCGGGCTATAATCTTTTTATTGCCAATTCAATGACTCTTAATGCCAATGGGCTGCCGCCTCGGGCGCAGAAGTCAGAGTGAGCCCTATTCCCAACAAAGGAAGCAGCGAGTGTGGCAGAAGCTTACTTCAGTTTTTTTTGTTATTATTATTGTTGTTGCTGTTGTTGTTTCTGGTGTTGTTGCTGGTGCTCTCATTGTGTGTTTGCGGTCAGAACTGAACAAGTAAGTAACCAATATTCAAGTGCGCTCAAAGTGATGCAGAATTGAATGGATATGGCGATGGTGGTTGCGTTGCTCGTTACATGTTTTCAATTGAATGCATTTTGATAATACTTGGGTAATTAGTATAATGATGCTTGCCACGCGTTCGACTCGTTCGCCTTTATTCAAACTGGGACAACATAATGTCGACTTCAATGCCATCGCTAATTTCATTTTGTTGTGACTGCTGATGCGATTATCCTTAAATAGTTGATGGGAATCGCCAAACAGGTATTCGATTACAAGTAGGTGGGTGGAATCAGAAACTTCAGCTCATCTAACGAATGATGAATAGACATTTTCAATTAACTCGGACAGTTCCTTGGTTCCTTTTGTTTGATTTCTAGAGCAGTCACCACACTGCGGAACACTTGCTCCTTCGTGTTCTCTGCTGTTGACAATGTTGGTTTTTGTGGTATTAAATTCGCTTTAATGGTTTATCAAAAACCACTTCAATTGTTTGCTTTGCCTTGCATTATCATTCATTGACGTTTTTGCCACTGAACGGTATTTTTGGGGGTCTGTTTGGTGGCAATGTTTTGAAACCTGATACCCGGCTTATTCAGTTGGGTAGTGATTGATTCTGGCAAGTGTTCCTTGCCGTGTTTGTGTTTGATAAGTACAGACAGTTTACAAAGTAGATCGATTTATCAACTTTAACATTCCATTCACTTTAATATAAAGTCAATTCCAATTTTGCAGATTTGTTAAATTTAAAAAAATATATAATAAGTACATATTTTTCGATCAATTTAATTAAATTTAATTCTTCAAATTGTTTATCAATTTTTTTTAATTGATTTTTGAAAATTTCATTCAAATTTCGCGCCAAAAAACTCAATTTAAATTAATTTGCTCGCACTGCTTACATCCACTATGCACTGCTTATTAGAATCCACAAAGTACACTGCTTTTAGAGTGAGTGTTAACTGCATATGCACTGCTTGACAGTCAAGCAGTTAACACATTTTTACTGATTTCGTGCCGTTAATTTCAAAATCCTCGTTTTTTTGAACGTCAAATTGATAAGAAAAAATGTACATATAGGAAACATTTACATTTACAATTGTTAAAAATATTATATCATATAAAAATTGGAAGTTAAATTTAAATTAAAATAAATTTTCCACATTCATACAATTTTGATGCAGAATCAAATAAAAAGTCAAACAATGATAAAATTGACATTCCGCAATAAAATCGGATTGGCGCTGACAAAGCAGTGAACAATTTTAGAAACAAAATTTATTTTACAAACAAATAAAATGTTGATGCTGAATCAAATTAGGGACCAAACAATGATAAAATTTACATTTACAATTTTTCATAAAAATTAAGAGGGTTATGGAAAAGTACACAATTTTGGAAAACCAAAATTTTGTCAATTTCATAGAATTTTGATCCAGAATCAAATAAAAAAAATAGCTAAAAATTGAGATTTCGCAAGGAAATCGGTTTCGTTCTGACAAAGTTATGGATGTTGGAAGTTTTTGAAAAAGCTACAAGGCATAAGAGTATTGTCTTTTTCAAATTTTCCTTCAAATATGCAAAATATTCAGACATTTTCTTTGAAATTAATGCCTATATTATTCAAAGGGGCCAACCAATCCAATGTGTTCCCAGAGATATACATTTCTTAAATCTTTGGATATCTTAGGAATGAAAAAAAGCATGAGATTGGTATTCCCTAATCCAATGTAGATTTTGTTTACAGGTGCTTGAAGTGCATTCGGATATTGGAAGCGGATAAACCGTCAATATCTATAGATCAATGAGTTCCCAGTCAGAGTTGAATCAACGCCTTAGCGTACAAGTAATTGAAGTACTCGAGCTGAGACTTCCACAGGCTATAAATCAAATACTTTGAAACGACACATCTTCCGTTTCGAATGCAATTACTCAATTAATTTGAATATAATTGTCACAATTTTCCACTTGAAAAGCCACACAAAGTCCAAATTGATGGATATAAAACAGAAACAAAAACGATACTCGTATTTATGTATGTACATACATATATGAAAGAGGGAGAGAGAAATGTAAAATGAGCTCGCCATTTTTATGGCCACATCAAATGAAAATGAAAAAAAAACGAACAACAACAACAAACAAACAGCGAGGAAAAGTCAATTGGTTTTTCGTTTTGATAAAATGTCAAAGGCTTTAATTCCAACTGACGGCGGAAGGGGTAGTGATGGTTAATGGTGAGGGGGTTGGAGAAAGGAGTAGGGGTAGGCTATGAGCAGCCATCCACTTGACAGAGCTGTCTGGGATTATAGACAAAGACTAGCAATGACAGCGAAAGGCGAAGGCGGAAAATGAATATATATCTGCAACTATTACGCAATGCGGCAAAGAAGAAAAGCGAGGAAATGTAACTGTAAGAATGTTTAGACCCAATGCGCCAATTGTCGATTGTCAATTGTCAATTGTTAGTTTCTATTCGTATATTGTTTATTTATTGTTGTTAATAAATCTTAATTTGCTTACCTAACTCTCACTTTGGCGGCTTCTCGCGTCACGTTTTTAATTGAGGAAATGCAAATGAAAGCGGTGAAAGCATCGAGGCCTAGTTACCCACAGAAAGAGATAGGTATATAATGATTGAGATAGAGATAGTGAGTACAGCTGCGAGTTCGGCTTGTGGCGCCTTTGATCCTTTGACGCAACATGATTTAAACGGCGCTACAAGGCATGGATTGGATCCTTGCATTACCGCCTTATCGCTGCACGCCCCGATCCTATGTGATATATGGGAAAAACGACAAATTTTCCACTTGAGCTGGCTTATATGTATATGTATTTTCCGGGTCTCGGTCTAGACGCCCAACTACACGATGTGTCGCCGCAACATTGCCGCCGACATTGTAAGACGAAACCTTAATGTATGCTGCGATATTTGTGGACCGATCCTTTTGGTCAGTGTGGTCCATTAGGCAACATTTAAATGCCACTTGACATGCCATTTACATTGTCCTGTGGGCGTACATGCCCTCCGCCTCTTTTTGGGGGCGTTTTGTTTGCCACTGTGCTACAACCGCCCCGATCTGAGAATCCTAATTCCCTGTTTGTATTTTTAAAATATATATTAAAACAAAAAATAAAAATACTATTTACTTTGTATCGATAAAACATATATTATTTGAGCTAAATAAAGAAAAAACTACGAAATAATAATTCAATTTCTATTATGATTAACTAATAAAATAACTCTTTTTTGACAAAACAATCAATTTAAAAATATTACATAAAAATTTAAAGATTATTAAAAACTCTGGGAAATTTAAAATGAAAAAGAAAATAATTGGCCCAACATTTGTTGCTCAGTTGGGGAAAACCCAGAAAAAATCCAATCAGACAAAAATGACATTAATAAGTAGTTAATTGGTTAGACTAGTTAAGCATGATAGTATAGAGGCTTTAATAGGGGGCGGAGAACACTCGAAACTAATCTTACGGTACAGACTATTATAATCTGCACACAGAATACGAAAAACAAAAACAAAACAAAATTACTGTGATCCTAAATAGAATATGAAAGCTATATGTTATTTTTTAATTTAAATAATAAAACATTCCTTATTTTTATAAATTTTTAAGCACAAGAGTTGTACTAATTTAAAATAAAAACAAAAGTTAAATGTTATTTTTCCCATTTAATTTATATAAATTTCGTTTTATACTTAAAAAACTTTTACAATATTTATTGAACTTCAAATATTATTTCATAATAGATCAAAAGCAAACTTAATAGACTTTGTACCTCATAAGTACTGGTTCTAGAAAGAAAGGTTAATTTAATTTTTGGCAGAAATATGTTAAAAGTTTATCCTTTTTCCGGGATACCTCATTTAAAAGTATTTAATATCAGATTTTCGAATATAAATCATCCAAAAAAAGTATATCTGAGACTTTCGAATTTATGCATGTAATTGTTTTCAGGCTTAAATTTTATGAACTAATAATTCCTAATTGCAATCTGGGGCTTGTATTGACGTCTTTTTAATTTATCTAAGCTTGCGCGTGATCTTCTGTGATTGACATTTAACCCAGCTCGCTCCAACTCCCATGCCAATTCCCCTGTTGCCTGTCAGAAATGCCTTCAACTTCGACTGTTTTCCCCCAAAAAAAAAGCAATGAGGAAAAAAGTGCGATCAGCTGCACTTGCTGGCCCCGTCATCGTTCGGGTTGCGGCCTGTGGCATGTGTTTATGCAGTAATTGATATGCCACTCCAGCAGTGCAACACCACCGCCACCACCACGGGAACAACCACAACAACCACAACAACCACAACCACCATCAACAGCAACAACAGCAGCAGCAGCAAAAGGCAGAGTGGCATCAACTTTGGCCCCACACTCCATGAAATATTAGCCCGATGCTCAGCGGGGCTGTCATAAATGATGTCGAGATCGGAGCGGGAGTATCTTTCAGATACAGATATAGGAAAACATTTTACAGTTGCATTGCTGCCACTTAAACGTTTCATAAAAGCAACCTTTGTAATGTCTGCATTGCCGCCGCAGACACCAAAAACACCACAAAACCAATACAGATAAATGTACAGATACAGATACAAATTCAGATTCAGATCCATATTCGAATTCCCCGTGCTTCACCCCTTTGCAATGCGAAAAGCAAAAAGGCAAAAAGGAAAACATTTCAAGAATTAAAACGGAAATTGTTGCGCTGTGTGTTTGTATTCTTCATTTATTCATAAAACTGATCGTTTCATTTTGATAAAATTGATTTATGCGTCGATCGACAACAATTATACACAGATGCGGTGCCTAATGGAAACGGTGGCAGATATAGATACATATATATTGATATTTACGAGTCGAAACAGTTTCCCATTGATTGAGTTCTGATTAATCCTTTTTCGGTTCTTAAACTTTATTTATTGTCCAAATAGATTAAGTATTTATATATACAACAAGGTACTAGAGTTATGAGGCATTTGCGTTAAAGTAAAAACATTGTAAATTATTGTAATAAATAAGATATAAGAATGGCATCTACTGCATTTGCAGCTGTTGTGTCTGCTGCGCTGCAGTTGTTGGCCACATCATGTGGCTGGGCAGCGGAGGGGGCAAAGAGCTGCCCGTTGGCGACTGCAATGAATCCGACTTCAGCTTCAGATGATGCTTTACAATCCCATCGCCATCGATGTCGCCCCGTTTCGACTTGTAGCGTCGATTTTGGAACCAAATCTTCACCTGTGTTGCTGACAAATTCAATTTCTGCGCTATGATCTCTCGCTCCGCACCCGTCAAATATTTCTTGAGGCGGAAACGGCATTCCAGCTCCAGGACCTGTGCCTGGGAAAACAATACACGCGGCTTGCGTTTCATTCGCGGTTTTCCAGACACATTGTTGCTGTTGTTGTTAGTGTTGTTGTTGCTGTTCCCACTGCTGTTCCCGCTGCTGCTCTTACGCAGCTCGGCACGAGATGAAGTCACCTGACTTTCCTCTGTAAAGGAACATGAAGCAAAGGAATGGGTTAATTTAACTGTTTGTTTGAATCATTTTAAGTGTTGCTAAAAAAATTTTGAAATAATGAAGGGATTCCGGAAAACAGTTTCAGATTTGATTTAGATTACTCCATACAAAGTTTTCAGTGTGCCCTGATTTTTCCCTGAAATAATGATTATTTTTAAGTTTTCTTATTTTGCTCAAAAATAATGATTATTGGTTGAAAAGTAAATTATAACTTAAATTTAATCATTATTTTGTGAGAAAATCTATAAAACTTAAAAAATTTATGATAATAGTGAAAATGCATAAATGAGCCAAAAAGATGAATACTGGTATTATTCTTGGTGTCTTAAAGTTATTTTAAATAAATGATTTTTTGATTCCAAAAAAAAAAAACAAATAATCATTATTTGCAGTCACTGGTTTGAATTTCTGTTCCTGCTTTAATTTCTACTGCGAATATTTATTTCAAATACTGGTTTGGATAATATGTTATTATATCATAATAACTTTTCCTTTCTCAACTAATAGCTTGTCTTTTTATCCATCTCTAAAATTTAAAAAATACGTTTGTAAATTTCCAAAACATAAATATAATTTCAATTCAAAGAAATGGTATGTTACTATTTTTGTTTAATTTATAAATATATATTTTTACACTGGACATTTTATTGTCCATTCTTTGTATTTATTTATCTTTATTTTATTTTTTTTTATAATTCTATCAATTTCTAGCCTCTCTTACTTTATAAACAATTATAAACAATTAATTATCCTTTCTTTCAAAACTAACAATATACTCTGAATTTAAATAAATAAAAAATTGAATAGTTTTGGAAGATTAACCCAATACTCACTTCGCTTTGTGCATTCCCCAGCCGCCGCATTATTGATGCCCCTGATGCTATTGGTCTCGAGCAGTCTCTGGTTGATGCCATTGCCATTGCCATTCCCGGCCAGCTTGTGTGCCGAGGCATGAACCTCCGTCACCTCCGTGGAGCTGTTCAGATCGAGGGTGGGCGATGGCGTCACATAGGGCGTGGGTATGTACTCGCTCTTGATGCTAATTGGAGGCGGAATTGTGGGAATCGTTGAGGAACTGGAACTGGCATAGACTTCCCCAGTGCCAGCATAATTATAATTGTAGCAAGCGGGATTCTGATATGCATTGGCCGTGGAGCCGGCATAGAACTGTGAGGCGGTCACATTGTAGGCGGTCTGATAGCTTTGTGGATGCTGGAACATGTGCGCAGACATGCCGTAATCCTGATGATGATAGCCTGCATACAGCTGATGATGATGACCATGGGGCGGTGGCAGCAGTGGCGACAACGAGGATGTGGCCATAGCATCTTCTTCATGTTCCACCAAATGTTGCTGTTGTTGTTGCTGGAGTTGATGTTGCTGCTGATGTTGCTGTTGCTGCTGGAGCTGATGTTGCTGTTGTTGATGACTGGCTTGTTGCTGATGCTGATGATGTTGATGTTGATACTCAGCGGCGCCATAGAGCGCCGACGCTGCAGTCGCACTGAGAGAGCAAGAAGAAAGTCATTGGTTAGCTTAGTATATTTTGTTTTTTTTTTTGGGCCTGGATAGCACATGTTGCATCACCCAGCAAGAGCTTAGAAAATCGAGTCTAGATTTTTTTTGGCAGCTTACTTCCTGCTGTCTGTGCGACCCTTGGTGACATCATTTCATGCCTCATTACAAATTAAAGGACGCCCCCTGTGAGGCGCTGCGCATGTCCGAAAGGACACTGAAAGGACACACATGCGAATCACATATGTTGGCCAGGCCCAAGCACAGCCAACATTTAGTACTGAACAACGTCCGGCGCCGCACAAAGTCAGCCTATCCGCCCGTCGATACGTCCATCCGTCCATCCGTCCAACCGTCTGTTTGCCTGCCTGACCACAGCTCTGGCTCAAATTTTGGTAAACTCGGACTTTGTTTTTCTTATTGTTAACACTTTGTGTCTCTGTGTCTGCATCTTGTCTTTGTCTTGCCTCTTGTACAAATAACGATGATTTGTCAAACGACACAGAGACAGATACAGATACAGACACAGACTGCAGCTCCCTTAGTCCTATTTGCAATTCATGCTCGTTTCATGTTTTCATAGGATTTCTTCTGCTTAGCTGTCGCACTTTCTCTCTCTTTCTTTCTCTCGGCAAAAGGTTATGAAAATATTATCTTTTTGTGGAAAATTGGTAGAAATTAATTTCCTATGGAGCCTTATTAAAAATAAATAAATAAATATAAAACACACACACAGCTCAGTCTACCAAGAAGTTGTGAGACTGTCTAAGATTGCTGTCTTACAGGTAGATTCTAAAAAGATACTGAATAAACATCTGCTTCGATATATTTCAACTGGCTTAATCCTGTTCCTACTTTCTTTAAAAAATAAAGTAACTTTAAAAATTAAAAAAGTATAAATAAATTTTTTTATATCTTGTAATATCATTGATAAAATGATTAATATTATTTATTCATTAAATAAAATAAGCAGGTTGCCTAAACTAAACCAATTTAAAATGGTATATTTTTATTGCATTTCGAAAGTTTCAATTTTATGAAATTAATTAAATAATTCAAATAAATTGAACAATTAACTTTTGTCCTGTTAAAATGTATAATATTGCCTAGGAAAAAATTAAAATAAATGGGATATTGAACTTTAAGTATCGTAGAAATTTCTAAAATTAAGCCAACACAATTAAAATAATTTAATTTACATTTACATTTAAGTATTCGAATTCCATATGCATATTATACTATCAGTCTTTGTGCTTTGATTATCAATATTTAATCAGAACTCTTTGACTCACCTCTCGAGATGACCGTAGCCGCCTTCATAGGCCTCCGTTTGATTGACCATATTGAGTATATCCTTGACTGAGAATGGCGTTGTATTTAGAGCATCCGCATTTGTCATGCTGCCAGGACTCGGTGTTTGATTGTAGTCATAATAGCCAGCGGATTGTGCCTGGTGCTGATGATGTTGCAACATTATTTGGCTTTGGCTTTGGCTTTGGCACAATTCAAATCACTTGAACTCTTGAGAGGCACTTTAAATTCAAATAAATACAACAATTTGCCAAAATGCACTTGAACTACACACCGAACCGAACGACACTTGACTGCGACAGCGATTATGAGTAGGTGGTAGTTGCTGTTTTTTTTTTTTTTTTTTTGAGGTGGGGTTGGGGGAGCGCGCGCACCCCTTGCAACGGTACTCGATTTGTGTTTTTTCTTTTCTTTTTACTCAAACCTTAAACGATGCGCCGTTCCGCTGCGCACTCGAGCGTGTCCTCAATTTGTCAGCGCGTTTTTCGAACTGAATGAGAATTGAATCTTTTCAAACGATTGTTAACCACCCGCGCACTCACACACACAAACACGCACCCATATGTGTGTACGTATTCGAATGCTGTTCGTTTCAGAAAATGGCCGCCATACAACCAATCACAGCATGGCCCGTACAGCTGTCCTGCTCTTGTGCGTGTTAGTGTGCACATGCCTGACTACTTCTTTGCTCTTGCTGCTTGTTGTTGTTGCTCTTGTCGCTAACTGTTTGTTCGCAGCCACTTTATGCAGATTTTGTTTGACTTCTTGAGCTTAAGTATGTATTTATATACGATATTTATTACTGCAAAGTCCTTAAGTTGTTCCCCACCCATACACAAGGTTATATTGCATGCTAAGTAGCGATATAATACCCGATTGATCCGATTTCAAGTGGGACTTAAGTGCCAATTTTCGCACACTTGACTTAACTGATTTGTTTTAAGTAAACAAATCTTAATCGAAATTAACCGACTTTGTGCTGTTTTGTAAAGATATTAGGTGAATGAGCTTCACGCAAATTTTTAACAAATTTATTTTTATTTTTTATTGTGCTATCAACAAAGGAGCAATTACTTAAGTTTGTGAAGTACTTGAACAGGAAAGAAATAAAGAAAATGGCTTAAAATAAAGTTTTAGGTCAGATATCATTCTGTTCTTGAAAGAGTCCTGCGATTAATCAATTGGCCGCATCTTTGCAATTTTCAAAGATTGCATAATTGGTCATTTGCTTTAAAAATATCTTACTTTTCCTCAATTCCTCTATTTTTTGTTGAAATTTTGTCGAATCACTTGTTATTTTATCTTTTTTATTAGAATTTATATTTGCAAATTACCTAAATTTCATGTAATAATCCCAAATATTTAATCTATTTTCGACTTTAAACTGTGTATTGCATTTTTTTTTTTGCAAATTACACAATTGTCAAATTCTGAAACTTTTTATTTAAAAGCGCGCCAAATTTATTATGGCTCCGAATAGTCGATATATTGTGGTGGTCGGGCGATAGACAGTAATATGAAAATTGAATTTTTTCCGTGGCTGATGGCTGCCACCTCGTTTTGCCAAAGTTGGGCCAAGGCTGCCACACAGTTGCAAATTTTTGTGTGTTTTTTTTGTACTTTTTTTGTTAAAAATTTGTAAATATTGAAGTAACTCAATAATAATATTTAGAGCACAATTCAAAAAATTAAAAATATTATAAATTTTCTATAATAATAGATTTAATTTTAAAATTAGTTTTGGGCACTTAACCCTTCGAGTGGGGAAGATATAAAAGAATTAGTAAAAATTAAAAAAAAAAAATTAGAAAATTTAAAAAACTATAACAAAACTCCTGTGAAAGTTTCAAAGTTCTAGCTTCAATATTTATTTAAAAGAAAAAGAAATGTTTAAATTTAAATCTTTTCTGAAAAGAGTTAAATTCGGTCACATATGACACCATTGCCAAGGCTGCCACCTTTTTTTTTTTACCAATGCAGTCAGCTGATTTATTAGAGGTGTGTGCGTGAGTCCCGATGCTTTGATGTTCGCAGAACAAAAATTTTTTTTAACACATCTTTCTTTTTAGGGATTTGTATTAAACATATTTCTCATAATTTTTTTAGTCTTTCCTTCCAATATTTTAGAGGGCCTAATGATCAGGATTGCTTACTTTTGTTGTATATTAAAACATTCGATAGTTGCCTGCCAAACACCGATGCTCCGATGTCGTGCAAGCATCGACGACATCGATGTTTCACTCGATGTTTCTCCACCTCTACTATAGTATACATTTATTTCGTTGTACTCGTTGAAAAGGTTGGACGCAGTCTGCGCGTCATCAGCGCAGAAAAAGTAATTAATTTTATTCTGTGCACTAAATAAGTATTTTATTATAAAAAAATATATCGGAAGAGGTAAGTTGTGTTAATTTTTAGGTAGTATTTGCTGAAATTCAATGTTTTTATCAACAATTTGTGTGCCGAAAATCTTAATTTTTTGTACCCATACACGCGTGAAAATTTCCCAGTTTTTTTTTTTTTAATTTTTTTGTATGCGTCTGCATTTTTGATGTGGTTTGACAGTTGTAAACAAATGTCTTACCGCATTAAGATTGTAGGCATATGCATCTTGCAAGTTTAAACTAATTGATGCAATTTTTCTTTTGCTGCAGCACACACAACAAACCAGATACAGAAAATTCTATTGATTTGTACGCTTGTCCAAGATGGCGGACGACGAGCAATTCAGTTTGTGCTGGAACAATTTCAACACAAATCTGTCCGCTGGTTTTCACGAATCGTTATGTCGTGGAGATCTGGTGGACGTATCGTTGGCCGCGGAGGGGCAAATTGTAAAGGCGCACCGTTTGGTGTTGTCCGTCTGCTCGCCCTTTTTCCGCAAAATGTTTACGCAAATGCCATCGAATACCCACGCCATTGGTAAGTGCCAACTAAAATTGAGTTGCCAAGCAAGAAGTATCGAATTAATTTGTTTATTGTATTTTTTAGTGTTTTTAAATAATGTAAGCCATTCGGCTTTGAAGGACCTGATTCAGTTTATGTATTGTGGAGAGGTTAACGTTAAACAAGATGCTCTCCCAGCGTTCATAAGCACAGCGGAGTCCCTGCAAATCAAGGGGCTGACAGACGTGAGTAGAAAAAAAAACGTACATACATGTAGCTAAACGAAAAGAGAACAACGCCAAGCGCCTTTCGCGCGCAATACACACAAACAAATTCACACACACGACGGTATTTGTCTGTATAAGAGCTGGCCTGACTGTACTGTACCGAGCAACAGAGAAGTATCTCGAATCGCACGCTACTCACACACACAGAAATGTGCGTGAAATAGAGATGGCACGAGTAAGAGGGCAGTTGGAAATACAGTTGTCTCATTTACTCTTTCAGCCATAAGCAGCTGTGATGCGCGCGCTTAGGTGGTTGTTTTGGTTTTCAAATTGGGCCAGGTCGCCTATCAACAAACTAAACATACAATATTGTGATTTTTTATTTCTTTCAGAATGATCCAACGCCGCAACCCCCACAAGAACCCACTCCCCCACCAGCTGCACCTCATGTACAACAACAGCAACAGCAAGTCCCAACCCAGCGTGTACAGCGTCAACAACCGCGTGCATCGACACGTTATAAGATTGAGACGGTTGATGATGTTCTCGGCGATGACAAGGGCACCACACAAATTGTAATACAGACTACAGCCGCACCTCAAGCCACCATTGTACAACAGCAACAGCAGCAGCCACAACACATCCAAACGCAGCAGTTGCAAACCGCCACTACAACAACAGCCACGCTGGTGTCGACAAACAAACGCACGGCTCAGCGAAGCTCCATGGTTGGCAGTGGTGCTGTTAAGCGCTCGAAGACGACCACCGCCACCGTAATTGACCCCTTGGAAACGACAACGGAAACTGCGACCACGACTACAGCTCAGCTCGCTCCTCAACAGATTACCGTACAGACGACAGTTGTGCCCAGTGACACGAAAGTGCATCAAGTACGTCAACAAGCACAACAACAGCAACAGGCGGCCGCTCAAGAGGAAACTGAATACATTGATCTCCCCATGGAATTGCCCACGAAATCGGAACCCGACTATAGTGAAGAGCAAGCTGAAGTTGCTGGCGATGGCGACACGACTTATGTAGAGGATGATGCCTACGGTGACATGCGCTACGATGATAGCTACTTTACAGAAAATGAAGATGCCGGCGCTCAAACTGCTGGCAATACAAGTGGCAATGTCGCAGCGACAACATCGAAAGCCGTGGTCAAACAGCAGTCACAGAGCTACAGCGATACATCGTTTGTCGACACCAGCGCGGATCAAGGCAACACAGAGGCTCAAGGTTGGTTGAATTTTAATATGCTGATCCATCGACCGACATCAAATGATGCGTCGTATCTATTGGATCGGCTATATGTCACTAGAATTAGATAGTTTTAAAATGACATTCGACTGCGAATTGCGTCCAGACTTTGATATATTTTTAAATGCTTTCAACTTCTTAATGTATTAGAGAAAACAAAAAGTTCAGTTCAACTGCGGCGCAACTCGCAATTCGAATAGTCTACCTTGGTTATAAAGAGCGCTTAAATCTGCTTTAATCATTAATTCACTGCGATATCATCGCTTCTATTTAAAACAACATTTGTAACTGCAATGCACATTTAAGAGCTGCTTTATCAGCCATTAGAAAAGTTAAGACCAAGGCCTCTGCTCTATTTATAATTCGCAAAAGAGCATTTGGCCGAGCGGCTGACCACAGCAAAACTATGCTAAGGCACAGCTGCTCACGCGGAAAACGATTTATATTTATTGTTAAAATGGTAAGTAGAGTGTTGAATAAAAATGTATACTGACGAGCCTGGCTGCCACAAGGAGAACTGAAGACTGATGCAATTGCAGCTGGAGACGTTGATGAAGCTACTCTATTATTGAAGGTAATGAGACTTTAGTATCGCATAGAATTTACCTTGAACATTTCAGCCAAAAATTAGCTATGTACTCGAAGAGTGCCTTTGAAAGCTGCATATTTTTTTTATTTACAAAGTTGCACGGCCGGACTGGTCGGCATGTACCTATTTTGGTTGTGACGAGATGTTGCTACGATTTACTTGAAAACAACATAAAAGCTTGTTTTCGGTGCGTCGAGCAACGGCATTAATTGCCGAATCTTATCCAGTAATACATGGAATCCATTAAGAGCTCAATCACTTACTACTGGTAGACTAACAGTTGGGATAAGCGCGATTGTCATTTTTGTCGTGTAGTTATGAGAAGATCTGCATGAGATTGCATTTCCAAATGCTGTGTTCGTAGAAGCCCGCGTCTTGAAGTGGCATCTTCAATCTGCGTTTTTCGTATTGGACTTGCAAAAGCCCACAATAGCAATGTCTGTTAATTTTGAATCGTGTCAAATGTGTGCATTTCATAGGCAAATTTGCGTTAGGTTAATTTAAGTTATAGTTAAATCACTAAGCAAATAACCCATGGAGACCTCATCCCGTACAAATGAATGTGTCAGCCAAAATACTTTGTGGAGCGTCCACTGGAATGTTACCGATCTGACATTATTCTAGGGACAAATCGAGAGCGATTTTATTTTTGAGACCGTTGCTTGCTAATACATGCAAACTATGAAATACCCTCTACCCTTAAAACATGTTATCCATAGTATTTTATTCAAAAAACATTAATTTTCACAAATTCCACTGGGACAATATTGCCAGATCGGTAACATATTCTAGTGGAGGCTCCGCAAAGCATTTTGGCTGACACATTCATTTGTATGGGATGAGTTCTCTATAGGTTATTTGATCAGTGGTTAAATCTTGCAAACATGTGTAATATAGTTATTTTGTTGTAGTGTAAGTTATGAATTTGAGAAATAAATAAGTACATTTTTCGATTGCTTAAATATGCGGTGTTGCTAGATCATTAAAATTCTTTGTAGTGGAAATGCAACTCTGCGTTTATAAAATGTGGCAACGCTACAACAAATGCTTGGGAAATCAGCTACATACTAATTTTTTTTATTGGTTTGTTAATTTATTTTAAATATATACACTCAAATTGTGCAGTGCAATTATTAAAAAAACTAAAAAGTGCTTTGCGAATAGCAGTGTTTAATGTTTATTCCAGTGTTAAGAGTGAACTTTATATTCAGCTCCGTACGCTGCCATTTTTATACATTTTTATTTTGTTGTGTTTCAGTGATTTTGTTTTTGTATTCATTTACTACGAGTATTTTATGTGAATAAGAATATAATTGTTTTTATGAGTTTTTAGGCCTGCACTCTCGAATTAGTTACATTTTATCTGCCCTTGGAAATCAGTTGGAAGCGTCTGTGTACAGACAATGTTTGTATGTATGTGTACATACAATTAACTGAAGTTCTTCAGCTACAAATCGTATCGGGGTTGTTTCGCGGTACTTTTTCTTGTCAATAAAATGCTTTATGCCAATGTTTAATGTGCGTTGTTTTATTTCACTGTTCTAAATGTAGCATTTAAGTCAATACCAGGCGTACATTTACTCACCTTCTTCTCCATTCTTGTCACTTACAATGTCCACAACTCGCAGATGAAATCAGGTTTATACGCAGCCAGAAGAAGAACGCCCAATTGGTATACAAGGACTACATCTACAACAAGAAACTAACACAGGCCAACGGACAGACGACATGGCGATGCGCCGATGTGTTAAAGCTACGCTGCAAGGCGGTTGTAATCACAAGGAGTGGCGAGTTTTTGGACGCACGTCGTCAGCACAATCATCCATCGCATGCAGCACGAATTGGACAACGTCAGCTGTATAACATAGAAGAGGAACTCGAAGAGTACATCGAGATATGTACATCAAATCCAAAGATATCGCAATATTTAAGCAGCAGCAACATCAGCATCATGACTGCCAAGGGCGGCAAGGAGTGCAAGCTGTTTGTGCCAGCATCTGAGGCTACGGAAATTGAAATGCGGGATTTAGTGGACGAAGCAGACGAGGACATGGTCGAGCAACCAGTGGAAATGAAGCCATTCAAGCGCTTGCCCCACAAAACCAAACATCATTAGAAGATGTTTTAATAATCTTAAGCTCACACATTATTCATACATACAGCAGTAATCTTATAAATGGCAATTTACCACATATGTATCCATGTCTAGCCATGTCCAATAAATCCAAAACCAAAACAATCCAACTAGGCACATTTCTATTAGTTATAAGCTAGCAGAATTTGGAGCAAAAGAACATGCATTCATCACTAATATAAACTAATCTCTTTTATTCCACAGATGGCAGCGAGCTTCTATTCATTGAGAGTCCATGGTCCACTCCCTGCCTGGTGTTAAATGGCTACATGTATAACTGTCATAGCCGGAAGAACAACAAGGAGTATTGGCGATGCCACAACTATTCCAAGAAAGTCCATGAGCAGCGATGTCGCTCTCGCTGCGTACTTGAATTTGGCAAACTAAAGAGTATAACTGGCGGACTTCACAATCATCCGCCACATACGGAAAAGATTGAGAAAATCATTCAACGCAATCGTCTGGCGGCGGTCAGCACGGGTCGCGGCAAACTCGGCCGGTTGCACAGTATTACACAGTTCGAGCAGGAGCCAAAGCAGGAGGTGATGGTCCAAACGGATCATGGTCAGCATCATTTACTGGCAAGCGAAGCTGCCACGCTGCAGCTGACGGAGCACGAGCTGATGCACGCCTCCCTAATGCTAATCCACGATTAGGGCGTGATCTGTTCTTGAATTTAGAGTGCAATTTAGTTTCTAAGTACAAATGTCGAATAAAGGCAAGCAAATTAGATGACAAGTCATAGATTTAATAGATCCAAGATCATGTCTATTTAGTACCTGTTAAATTATTTAAATTGTAAGTCCTATTTACACTCAATTTATTCTTCAATCTTAACAATATTTTTAATTTATTTAGTGCTCAGCTACAACTATCGCGGCCAGTTGGTCCATGAAGGCTACGCATACAGCTGCCACTCGAGGAATGTGGCCAAGTGTGCGGAATTCTGGCGTTGTACATCATATAAGAAATTGCGATGCCCTGCAGCGTTGACCACCAAGCAGAAATCGATAGTGGAACAACGTGGATGTCACAACCATGAGCAGTCGACGCCGATTAAAACATTTGTGCCCCGCATTTATAGCCACGAGAGCAACGTTTGAAATTAAGCAAGAAAAAAGGCTGTTAAATTGTAATTATTTTCCACCAATTTATATTGACCAGCAAATTAACATATTTCGATCATGTCTTTTGCAGCTCAATTGGGACTTATTGACAGCAACTATGTCTAAAGAACACTTCCAAGCGATTAGTCTTAAGATCACATCAATGGATTGCTGTCCAATGGTATATCCATATCTTAAATCAACATTGTTGCATTAAATAAAGGCTCATTCACACATAAAAGCCAGTCTTTCTCTATATAAGATCTTTTTATAATTTTATATATTGCTAATATTCTAAAATTGTCTTTTCCAGCTTTTAAATATATTCGGGGAGTGCGAGTTCATCGTCGGAATGTGAAACGAGAACCGATGACAAGGATAACACTCAAACAGCTATCGCCCTCGAGCATGGATCCCGCTGTAAAACCAAGACGAATCATAACAACCACTTCACGATCCCCGAGCGTTACAGATGTCGTAACCAAAATTGAACCCGTGCGCGCTAAATTGGATCTAAGTAATCCGGCAAATATAATTCGCACCTCGGCCAACAATCACAGCTTTGTGAATGTCGGTGTGCCGCGAATGAAGGGCAAGTGTGTGACGTGCCTGAAGAATGGCAAATCCAACCTGGAGCGGCTTACCACATGCTGCGACTCGTGTCCCGGCAGCAATTGGATGTGCGAGACTTGTTTTGAAGAACTGCACTAACTATGGGGAAGATCCCCATAAAACAGGATGTTTAAATTTGAATTAATGATGATTAAGTTAAAAGAAATTAACAAAATGCGTTCCATTGCAGTTTAGGAATATTATGGATACAAATATATATATATTTTCTTATTTAGCTAAAGGTCATCAAGTCCTTGATATTTTTATAAAAGCAAGTGTCACACAAATTCTCTTCAATTAAGCTTCAACTCATCAAGTTAAAGTTGTCTCTAAACTAACTCAACCCACAACTGAAATATTTTCGGAGTTAAGTGACTAACAAGATTAAATAACCAGTTTATCTGTTACCAGTATTTGCTATGACACCCCAGAATTATATTTTTATATTGTACCATTTATTTTCTTGAAAAAATAAATTTATATTTGCATTCAACTTAATCTTTTAATCGAGGATAATACCGAAACGGGTATAACTAGAAATTTAAGTATGTCTTATCATGATAAAAATACTTACATAATATTAAAAGTGTTAATACATTTTTGTTTTGCGCATTTACCAAAAAACTCCTTTCGGATTTGACCGGAAATGTTTTTTGTTCGGTATTAATCGAGCCCTTCAATTTCTACCAACAAAAAACATGAGAAATAGCTTTCAATTTTATCCGTTTAGTTCTTCTTCTTTTAGAGCATGCTTGGTGCGTTCACGTCGTCGCTTAATCTTTTCATGATTATGTGGTCCATGGAGTATCTCGATAGAGTTATCTTTGGTGCGAACACGAGCCCTGCATTTGGTTGTGGAACGTGTGGCACAAATCCATTTGGTGCCACGACTGTTCTCCATGAACTTGACAAAGCTGTGACCATCATAGTTCAGTTTGATCGATTTACGTTGGCCCTTGGTGAAGTAATACAGCGGATCTGCAATAAGAATATGTGAATTATTATTGTTTTTATACGTGAAATATTATTTCTGGATTTTTAATTGGATTTAATGGAATCAATCGAATCACTTGCGCTGTTGAAGCCTTTTTAAAAGTTTATTGAAATTTGCGTACTTGAATAAATGTGTATCTACCATAGTAAGCTGAATGTTTAATTAGTTATGTATTAGATTTAAAATTAAAAAATATAAAAGCTATATAATTATGCCCTTTCACCTCACTTCTTGCGGGCTAAGACACGCGCATGTGTTGAGTGTGTTGCACCCACAATGCCCGTCACATCGGCCACAATCTCCTCGTACTTTAAATGCATCCCCAGCTCATTGACATCGATGGTGGCCGAGGATTCATCCGTCAGCGTTGTGGTCAGCATTGCATCACTGGCCAATTGCTGTTGTTGGTGGAGATGTTGGTGATGTTGTTGCTGCTGCTGTTGCTGCTGCTGATGGTCATGTTGCTGCTGTGCCTGTTGCTGTTCTTGTTTAAAGGTTTTGGCATTGGTATTGGCATTGGCAGTAGCATTGGCATCCGGAACAGGTACTCGACGCACTCGTTTCTTGCGCCGCACAATCTCCTCGTGCGTGTGAAAACGATTCAGGGGACAAACGATGTCATTGATGGTAAAAACACGTGAGCGACACTTTTGATTCCACCACTGATTGCAGCGCCAATATCGTTTCTCCTCGCCCGTCGACAGCTTCAGGGTTTTCTCAAAGATAAACGGCTGCCCGCCATAGATGAGCTGCATCCGACCGCGTGATGTGGCCGTGTATATAGCAATGCTGTTTTCTGTATGACAAATAAAACATAAATTGAATTAGTAAATCTGAATATAATTATGATAACATGCAACTATCAACTACAGTGGATCAAAAAGTCGGTTTCATACTGTACGCCTCGAGGCGCTCATATATTTGTTCATCTTAAATTCTAAATTAACGCTCTAAATATCCTTGAGCATGCGTGCAATGCGCTTGGAGGGCGGATGGTTGTGCTCGGGCCGAGTTAGCCATACTTTGTATCTACCATTTGCCAGTCTTTTCGTTGAGAGTCTTGCGTTGCAGGGAGACAATCCGGTGCGTCGAATGCGACAATTCCAGTAGATGGTTGAACCGTGCTCCTTGTTCTTGGCATACGCATATTGACTGTAGACCAACTGCACCGACTTTCTCTGTCCTCGGATGAAGCGTAACTTGGGACACTTGGACGTCGTGCACTTGCCATGCGCATTCACCACAGAGTCCACAATCAGATAGTCATCGGAGAGATCTGTGAAGTCAGAGAATATACAAGTTAGTATGGATGATACACAATTGTCAAGCGTTGCTTGCCAAAGGAATCAAAACAAAAGTGCGCATTAATCGGGTTTTATTTGCTTTGAAATGTTTAAGTTTATGTTTAAAGATGCTCTCTTCATTTGGGCAACTCCGGTTTCATTTGTCGTACGGCAGTGCAGAGTGGATTTCTGGCTAGGCATAGCTTCTCCTCATCGACACTCTGCGGCTTCTGCAGCAAGTACATTGATTGATGTGTGTGTCGATAGCTCGTCACATGTATCAAATCTCCTTGGCTGGTGATGCGAGTCACGAGCCGGGCACGACACTTGGCCTTGTGGTACATGGAACACTTCCAGTCGCGCGACTTCTGACCCTCACGAAGCTTCTCATTGGGCGTGTAAGTGTTGCCCTCGTAATAGACCAAATCCGTGCCACGATTGGAACGCACATATTGTGCAAGATTCGTCTGTCGTTCGGCTAAAAGAGCAAAAAAGCATTAAGTTAATGTCATTGTTACGGATCAACACAATATATGGATAATGATGAGAGAATGTCTTAGTAGATTAGTGAAAAGCAGGCGAACAAATTTGCATTCGGAATCTTGTTTATTTTACATGAAGTGAGGAGTGGATGAGGTGTATTTGTACTTGGTCAATCTTTAGTGCTCGCTGCGACTGTGATTGTGTAATCCGTTGCGTAGCTGCACCTGGCCGGTCACTTTGTTCTGTATGGCACGGGCGCGACACTTGTTCCGAAAGCTGGAGCACTTTAGATAGCATCGCTGCTGCTGCTGGTAGCTAATCACAAAGCGAAAGCCGTCGATAAGCAAATTACCGCCTCGGCTTCTGTACGTGAGCCGGCGGCGTCTTAATGCTGCATGCAAATAAAGCAAATAGGACACAAAACATATTGATGGATTAGTGAAGCGTGAGTGAGTCTTATGAGATTTCGGTGTTAGTTATAAACTAGATGACACACGACTTATAAATATATCAAATTACAAGCTAATCTCGATTACGAGCTACAACTACAGCTCAGCACAATGGTGACGATGTTGTTGTCGTTGTCTTTGCCGTATGCTTGGCTTGTGCACTTTATATTGATTGGCAGCATGATTATGGACTCGACGACTCAATTTGATGCTCCGATTACCACCGGTAACACAGCGTGCCGGGCATCGAATCCTCATATTGCTGTTCTTGGTGCACACCCAATTGATGGTCGTTTGATACTTCCTTTCAACGGTGTACATATGACCATTGTACAAGAGATTCTGACCGCCACGACGATTGGCAACCAGCTTATAGTTACGCTGCAACCAAATGTCATCTGTAAGAGGTTATACATAATTAATTACAGTGCTCAACTTAGTCAACATCTTGGCACAAAGTATACAGAACAAACTAGAGATAGCATCAGTATTTATCATTTAAAGCATAAATATATTTATTTAATTTAAAAATTGTTATTATTTGAACTTAAGGATGATTGTGCTGGCCACGCAGCGCTGAGATCTGATTCGATTTGGTTACAACCCGTGCCGTGCACTTTATGTACTTGCAACGCAGCTTGACGCACTCCCAATAGCAGGCATCCTTAATGCGTCGATTCAATGTGAAGGGCTTGCCATTGATGGTCAACAGATTGTTGCCACGATTACTCCGGGTGAAGCACACATCCAGATTATCGAAACTTTGCTTCTTTCCCTTGCGTTTCAATGTTGGCAGTTGTATTTTAAAGTCTCCTATCATTGGTTCTGCAAAAGAGAAATTGTTTCTGGATAAGTATTGAGTCGATCTGGAACATAATGATATCCATTGTGTTCTGTACAAATTGACACTGATTAAAATTCATAAAGTAAAGTTTTATTTTATTTATTTTCAAGTTAAACTTGTCTTATAAATCTATTTTATTTTTAATTACATGTGTATAGTAATTGTTGAAGGAGACAATTATTTAATAAACATTTCCTTTGTTGTTCTTACCCTTTAATGCTAACAATAATAAAAGGCTAACAATAATTTAAATAAATAAATTAATATTTACTTGTTTTAATAATTTGGATTTCTAGCCAGACTTACTGAGGGGAGGAGGAACATGTTGATAATGGACTTTTCCATACGCACATAAACTTTGAAGTTAAATGGTAGTTTCTTTTAGCAAAGGACAATTAGGAAAACTGCATTAAAAGATTTGCCTTGCACTTATTTCATGTTTACGTTGATCACAATTTTGTTGTTAGTCGGATTCTCTTAGGATTAGTGATTATCAAAACATCGCTATGTATTTTTAAAGGCATGCGAATAATTATTAGAAATTCAACCCATTTTTAATCATTGATTGTATAATTTGTACACAAACTTTTGTTTTATTTAACAAACAACACAAACACAATATAGTTGTATGTATATATGTGCGCACATTTGTATACACATGTCTCACATCACAAGAAATGCCTACAAGAGGCCCGCGGTTGAATATGTTAAGTTTCACAAGTCACTCATGGCTTCTCTGAGCTGTTTGCTTTTTTAAGCACCTAATCAATTTTGGGTAAACAATTAATAACAATTTCTCTTTGCATTTGTTGAAATCCTTCTTTTTTTTCAACTCCGGCGACTGTTGGCGTTGCCATATGACCAGCGTTGCCATGCTGTTGTTATCGAAAGCAACTCTGACGGCTACCATTTTTTTATGTTGCTTTCTTGCTTGCAAAGAATTTTTTCGTTTGTGAGCTTAGCAACAGTTTCAAAAAACTTCAATATGACGGTGATTAAAAGAGTGCGCGTGTGTGTTGAATATTTAAATATTTAGCGTTTTAATGTGTTTTGCTGTTGGAATGCATAAACGCAACTGCATGTTCGCGATACATCTGCCACAGCGTGTTCGTAAATATAGGATAACAATTGTGAATAAATATTCATGCCAAATAAAATGAACTGCAACAAATATTAAATGTGTTTTAATTTGGCTTATTTTTCGATTGTCTAAGACACCCGTGCTATGCTTTTTAACAACAATATCAACACCATAACTTTGTGTTTTTGCAGCGTACCGTGCGACACCGAAGCGATCTACAAAGGAAGCGAGCAAAAAGGAAACGGATTTAGCAAAAAAGGCTGAAAAGAAAGACACGATACCTTTATTTGCCGGTAGCAATGTGTTTGTGTCCAAGACGGATCTGGCTGCAGCTTATATACCCAATCCGCCCATTTACACGTCGCGTGTAGCCGATTTGGTCATTGGCAAGGCGGAGCTGAAACGCATAGCATTCGGAAATGCTGAATCGGATCAGAGCACATTTCAGGCAATCATAAGTATATATAAATCGTTGATTCTGGGCAAGATCATTTCACTAATATACATAACAATTGTCTTGCAGCCCATGTATGCCAGGTGTTCGCTATGCACGGTAACAAACTGGAAGAATCTACGGTCCAGAAGTTCATCGATTATAAACTGGCCAATATTAAGGGAATTGGTTCAGAAATTAAGAAATAGCATAATGCACTTGTGCCAAAAATTGTATGTTATCTTTGTTGAGTACAATAAAAAGTTGTAGAAAAATTGTTAGTCCCTTTTGTAATGTAAAATTTTACCTAATCTGATTGTTCAATCATTGTCATCATCAAACTAACAGCTCATATACATTTATTTCTATACTTGCAGGAGTGATGCAGTCCATTAAGGCGCTCTTCGAGGACAAGAACACAAGCACAAATATCCAATATACAACAACGCAACGTGGTCGAATCATGTTGATCTACAATGGTTATAGATATGTCGTAAATCGACAGAGTTTGAAAAATGTGTTCTGGCGATGCTCCCGTTATGTAAAGCATTGCTGTCGTGCCACATTAGTTACGTCCAAGGTAAATGACGTGACACTCCGCATTGCTGGTTCCCCGCACACTCACGGCCCCGAGGTGAAGCCAGAGGAATGCAGTTCACCGGACTTTTCTGTCGAAATACTGGATGATTTAACTGATCTACAATAATCAATTTCACTAATATTAGTTTAGTGTTTCTTGGCTTAATTTCAATAAATACCTATGTATATTTACATATATTATGTCTTGAGGTCAACATTGGTTTATTACATAAGTTAGCAAGTTAGCTACCCTATTTGTATCCTTTACTAATATGACTTCCAACTCTACCTTTCAGTTGATATTAAGATGGAGCCGTCCACGAACACAACGCCCATTCCCACCGATGCTGATGCTGCTGTTACTGCTTTGTCTGTCGCCTGCCTTAGCGATGATGATTCCATGTCCATTCGCAAACCTTTCACACTGCCAAAAATTCTTGATGGTAAGTTCTACAAGAATATACAGCCAAATCAGAAGACACCCGGCGCCATACAAGCAACCTGCACCAGCTGCTACGGTCTCATCTCGGGCACCACCAAGTCGACTGGAAACTTTCTCAGCCACATTAAGCGACGTCACAAGGAGCTGCTACCTCTGTGTCAACTGTACTGTCAGGCCAAAAGCACAGTCAGCGTGAATATCAATGCCACATCAAATGGCAACAAACCCGCAACAATAGATACTGTCCCAACAACACCAAGTTCCATGGAGCAGAAGTCGAGCGTGGCTCAATTGCCATTGCCCACGTCTTATGCGACGACAACAACTCACCTGGCGATGCCCATGCCACTGGCAATGCCATTGTCAATGCCGGTGACCGTCCAGGCGCCTCAAATGATGGCTCTGATGCAACAACATCAACGGCAACAGAACTCGCCACACCAATTGCCTCAGCTACAGACTCTTGGTCAAAGCCACGGTGCTGTGTACATCAGCAAGGATTACTAGCCCATTTATAGAAATGGCGAGGGGAGAAGAGTACCTATCCCAAGTGCAACTTCGCATAAGTCTTAATATTTTCTATCAGCTGTCAATTATCAATAAATATATATGTATATAATTAATTTTGTAATACACGTATAAGATCAAGGTTTGGCACGTTTCTACAGATAAAACGAAAATAAACCAAGTCTAAATATAAAAAAAATCTGAATCAATTTGTTTCATTGCCAATATGTAAATTTTATTTATTACTTACTATTAATACTTACGTTCTTTTCTTTTCTAGGTAAACCTGGTCAACGTAAGAGGAAAAATAAGGGCTTCGATGGCGATGCTGTTTTTAAGACGTCCAGCAGTAAGCGTCCGAAACTGTTAATTGGTCAATTTGGGTTCATAACACATCGTCGTAGTGATGCACACAGTGAATTTATTGGATCGTGGCGTTGCATGCACCATCACAAAGGATGCAAGGCTCGGGCGTCCACTTTTGCGGTTGGCTCCAAAATCAAATACCGTTTGAACTGTGCCTCGCATAGTCATCTTAAAGTTGATGCCAAGAAGTCTAAGGAGACGCTCTTAAGAAATGTATCACTTAAACCTTAAAGAAGTTTTTTTTATATATAAGTAATCTAAAGTTGAATTTTTTCCGCAATTGTGAATGTTCTCGTATCTTATTCTCGGTTAACTAACTTAAAATATGTCTTGCGTTTATTATTTTTAAATTCTTTTTAGTTGGTAAGATGTGACTCTACGGACCTAATTCAGTTTCGGTAAGGATCCATGTTAATTAACAGTAAATTGATTATTAACAACACTCTTTATGCTAAGCAATGGATCTGGAAATATAACATTATTATTTTTGTATACATTTAGATATCCAAAATGGGCCATAAACCCGATTTGAAATTGTACTCGACTTGTTGTTTCTATTATTCGATTGTCCTCATTACCATATTCAACAGATGACCCTATACTATATATTTAACTTAGCTCCGATTTAAACTTTCAAAGGATCGGCACTGTTCTCAGCTCGATTCCAACCATGTATGCGATCGGCCGCTGTTAAGGAGCTAAGTTTCTTGTGTATAAGCATTCCAGCCGCTTTAGCTGCTTCAATTCGCTTGGTATCTCCCACATGATTGTGTACATCTGATGAAAAAATATTGAAAATTAATTTAAGCCAAGTGTAATCAATGTGATTTATACATGACCAACCATTAGTTACGTAGAGATCGTCTCCGATAGTCTTCAGGCGACTTCGACATTTCATGGAACGATTTTGGACACATTCCCAATACAATATGTCACTGCTTTTGCCGTAAAACTTGAGATTCGACCGATAAACAAAGTTGTTAATGGTCAACAAAGTTCCGCCCTTGCGACTGATGAGGAACGTCTGAGGTCCACAGTTGTGTACATGTTGGGTAACTGCAAGAAACGAGTGAGATTTGTGAGGTGGCATTAATAAATCATTCAATTTAATTGAAATGTGTACATAGAATCTTCTCGGGATTGCCAGAGAATATAAAGCTTACGTGCTAATTACTTTTTAATTGGAATCGCGGCTTTATTGACGACAATTTTATTACAAAAAATGTTTATAATTAAGATAAATTGAATTCTCCGTGAAAGGTTTTTTTTTTGTGATTAAAGGATATAGAAATATGTAAATAAGTATGTTTTTGCATGTTAAAAGTTATGTGTATGAATGCGCATAGAGGCACTGCGGTAAAGAAGTCTCCAGTTGGCAGTTATTTCTTCTTGTTCTGAAGCGCCTTCTGTAGACGACGCTTGATCTTCTCACGGAAATCATTGGGGTCAATTTCGCCCACGGGCTCAGCTGGTGTCGATTCGTTATTTTCAGCTGCTTCAGCTTTGGGAGAAGCAGGAGCAGGAGCAGTGTCCGTGTTAGTTGATTCCACTGCATCCTCAATTTCTTGAATTTCGAATACTTGTCCTTCCTCCTCCTCCTCTTGATCCGCATCTGTTGTGGTATTGTCGATCAATATCTCCACTTTTGGTTCAGTTTTAGGATCAACGATGACAGATGCGTCGGCTGGCGTAAATTGTGAAGAGGTGACGCTCTTGTCGCTTGCCTGCATAAAGTGAACATGCTCCCCGTCGAAGGGAAATACGTTTTTCTGATCGCAAACCACACGAACTTTGCACTCCTCGCCATGCTCCCTGAAGCAGCACTGGAACACCGAGAACTCAGCCTTGCGGAACGAAAACTTGAACAGATGCCCCTCGTAGACCAGCTTCACTCCACCTGCACACATCGGAGAATAAGATAATGGCATTTAAAAAGAATGCAACAAGTTATAAAAAAAGTCACACTTACCCTTTGTGGTGGATGCATAGACGGCTGGCTTACTGGCTGCATCATTCTTGCTGGCTGCCTTGAGCTTGTCGAGGAGCTTAAGTTTTGGCGACGCATCATCTACCTTTGTCTTGGGACGACCGCGTTTACGTGGAGGAATTACCTGAGCGTGCAATGTTGATGTGGCTGCGACTGCGACTGCGGTAAAGTTAAATTGGGGTAAAAAGAAATGCTGCTGGTTAAAACACGTGCTCAGAAAATGTAGAACTTAAATGAAATAAAATAAAACACAAGTTTCAATGTTTTTGCCACGGCGGACATTTATTAATAAATAAATAAAATAAAAATTAAATAATATGCGCTGCAATGGAAAACACAAGAAGAAGCACTGTACTTGCGGGTGAAAGGTTGCCACCTATCTACAAATAAATACGATTCTGCAGCGTTGCCATATGAGGCGTATGTCAGCCATCTTTTTATTTTTTCGCCGTGTTCTTAAGATTTTTCGCCGCGGTGGCTTCGCTTGGTTTTGCGAAACGGCGTATTTTCATATTTACAAATTTATTGAAAACAATCATAATAATAAATTCTAACATTGTGCAAAACAAGTGAGATGTGTGTAAATATGGTGTGCAAACGTGCCCAAAATGGAAAATCATTGTCGCAGAGTCGGCGAGTGGTGTCTAGTATGCAGAGTTCTTACCGCGCTGTTGTGTTTTCTGTGTGGGCGACAAAAGTTATAAAAAAAATGCAGCTGAAAATGTTGTGAAAAGAAACTCGGCCGATTATGGCAGTTTATTTGAATTGTGATAACTTGATTGTGCGACAGCAATGGTAAGTCTGTTTGCCTTGATATACTCTATAGACGCAATGATTTTCATACAAAATCAAACAATTTAAATTGTTTTAGTATATGACGAATATTGTATGTAGTATGTATGTATGTGTATGTAATTTCAATAAAATCTTGTTGCTCCAAATGTTGTGTTTAAATCTAAGTTAAGAGACAATCGTTTTAGGCCTTTAGGACACACATCCAATTCTATGTTGCATATTTCTGTTTTTCTATTCAATTGCAGCTGTTGCACAAAACGGACAGTTTATAACGGAGCAGCCGTCGAATGTTTGGATACACAAATATGATTACTTCTTTATGCGGAATCAGAAGCAGGGCTACAATCTAATATTCAATGGCTATATGTACAAGAAGGAGGCGAGCTTTCGGGCCACCGTCAACTGGATATGCTCGGACGGCAATGGCAAACGATCTACCGAGAACAAATGCTCGGCGAGAGCAATAACCAAATTTGCTGGTGGCATAAAGCTGGGCAAGAATCCGCACAATCATCCGCCCCGTTTTACGGGCAACTGTGTGCCCGCCAAGCTAATGATCAAGGACATGTTATTACAGCAATATTAAAAAGTGGAAGCAAAACATCATACTTTGGCCTAATTTGTAGTTCATTTAGTTGTGTACTTTATGTTAAGATGATGATATAATAATTATACACATAAAATTGTACTTATACCATAAACATATATCATCCCATTCTGCAGCCGTCAAGTTCAAGCGGACGGCCAATGGCGAGTTTCTCTTGATTGACGGTCGATCCTACAAGAAAGTCCGGGCAATGCAATATCGCACCTATTATCATTGCCTGACGCCCAACTGTAAGGCACTTTACGTGCATGTGGAGCTCAGCCGCAGGCCAAGATTAACCAAATACAACACGCATGGGGCACATTGCGAAGAGTCCAACAACAAGACACGCGGGTAACTTAAGCATTAATGATGTGTTCTTCTTGCCATAGCCATAACGAAACTTCATGTAATTAGAGTTGACTTGAAATGAAAACCAATTGAAAAGCAATGCAAAGTCTTTTATTTACCCATATCCGCCTTAAAAAGAAGCAATGCTCAATTAATTCCACGCAGCCACTAATCGAGTTTTTTCTGAACCTGTTTCACTATTTTTCTCATTACAGTCAAGTTCGACTATCAGATCAGCGTTGAAGGTAACGATGCTGCAGTGCATCTGGATTGTCATCAGCGTCGCAGCGGCGGAGGTGCAGGAGGCGACAGTAGCTCAAGCTCACCATTTTTTATTGTAAGCAAGTATGGCACCAAACAGATCATGCTGAAGCAGCACACCTTCAATCGTCACATCACACGCGAGGATGTCACCTACTGGCGTTGCAGTCAATTTGCCGTCCTACGTTGCCGGGCGCGTCTCAAAACCAAGTTGGATACGCTAACCATACTCAACGGCGAGCATAATCACGAGGTTATCTTAAAGGCCCGCAAATATGGTTCGCTGAAGCGTCAACGCGCCGAGGCGCAGGCAGCGGCAAGGGTGACTAAAGAGGAGCTCGTCGAGACGAAAACCGAACCGAACACAGATACTAGCCCCTGATTTTGTTAGCCTTAAGCATAATTTATAATCGTAGATATAATGACCACCATTGCATCAATACATCTATATCAATATGTGTTAAATAAAATCCAAAATAGTTACGCTCTGATTTTGTTATATATCTATATTATTTATATTTGATTTGAAATTATTTGTGTACTTTAACTAATAATGTGATTGTCTCTTTGCTTCTCGTAGATGGCATGGCCTATTACTCCTACATAACGGGCTTCCGTGGCAGTCGAAAACTTAAGATCGGCGAGTTTACGTTCACCAGGAACAAGGCGGCCGGTGGCAAAACTTATTGGTCCTGTGCCCGTGCCGGAGCTCACAAATGCAAGGCCCGGGTGGTCACATTGCAGGATGATGACGTGATCATCAAGTGCAGCCAACACAATCATCCGCCATACTAGTCTTGTGAATAGTTTTAGTGATAAATTTTATTATTTTCACATAGAACAAAATAAATGTTTATTGATAACAAATTCTTGCAAGTGAAATTGTGATCTTCAAATCTTTGACAATTCTCTTTTTCACTTTTGTTAAACACTACTAATTATTGGCTAACTCATTCACAGATCGCTGCGATGAACTGGACGAAGTGGACGATTTTAATAGGACTGTCATTAAGCACTCTCTGCTGACGTTTGTCAAAGGACAGCGCGGTTGCAAACTGTTGGCCTTCAATGGATATAACTATGTGCGCAATCGACGCGGCGGCCTGAAAACTTATTGGATATGCTCCAAAAAGGTAAGTCACGGACTGTAGTTAAACTATATCTCTCTAGCATGTCAACATATCTTTGCATTTCACTTTAGGGCAGCACCAAGTGCAGTGCGAGAGTCGTCACCAATGTCATCGAGGGTGTGCACAAGATTGTTCTGGAATCGTGTCGTCATACCTGCCACATAAATAATGATCGCAAGAAGCGTCTAACCACTGTCAGTCCGTTGGTCAAAACGGGCATTAAGTCACCAAAAGGACTGGCCAGCTTAATCAAAACTGAGACCGACGAGGATCTAACGCTCGAGCTGCGCTCGCTTAATTTAAGCATCGAAGATCTGCAGCAACTACAGTAGCCATAATTTGCAAGTTAGGAAATAATTGCTAAGAAACTCAACAATAAAATAAATGGACTTGCACGGAGTTCAGTAATTAAATACACATACTGTCCTAAATCTAATCATGCATTGTTATGTAAATAGGCTTAATAATTATCAATCAGTTTCCACTAATTTTGTTGTATATCTTTTGGTTTTTTAGTGTCCTTCCAGATAATTAACAGCCAGCGAAGAGCCTCGGCACCGGTGCAATCGGACATGAAGCGCGTACGTCTGGCCAAGCCCATGGAGGACATACACTACATGAAAACATCAGCCGGCAATTGTGTGCTGCACTGTGGCGAGCATCGCTATCTGCGCAATGCCGCCTACAAGGAAAAGGTGTATTGGAAGTGCTGCAAGTGGCGCAAACAATGCCGCGCCAGAATCATCGAAAATACCACACCTGGTGGACACTCGCACTATGCCCTCAGTGGAGTGCATAATCATGCGTAGGAAGAGTCGCTAGGGAAGCTGCAAAATGAGGCCCAATGAGCTTAGTTTAAATTAATTTAGTTAAATTCATCAAATTAAATGACTCCAGGTGAGTTCTTTAAACACTATGAATAGAATTCTTATTAATTTAATTTCCGTTTCTTTTTCTTATTTTCTCTTTGGTTTTTAGCTGATGGATGTCTAATTATTTCTTATTAATTTACTTTAATTTATAAGTCATTTAAATAAAATAAAATGTTTTTAATTATCTGTTTATTTATTTATTTTTTTATTGTTTTTGAACCCTTAACTCAATTATTAATGATGCTTACTCTCATTGCAGCGCTGACTGAACTGAATCCCAACAATCTGGGTGACTATGGCAACGAGAGCTTCTTGCCCAAGACCGCTGGCATTGGTCCTCAAACCGTACGCATTGGCCTGGCCATGAAACAAAAGTTTACTCGCACCCTGGACGACTGGGATCGTGTGCGCTATGAGCGGACATCTAGTGGCGATGTGCTGGTCTATGAAGGTCAACGCTTTAACCGCAGTGGCACCTACGGGGAGACCATTTACTGGGTCTGCAAAAAGAAGCGATTGCAGTGCAATGTGTACATGATTACCAACAAGAATAAGCCCACTTATGTGGCCATTTCGGGTGTACACAATCATGCCTAGACTATAATTTAATAATTTAATAAATATTTGCACAAACTTCAACCTAAGTTAGCTTTATGATTGCCACTATTCTAGCCTTTTACAATTGTCATAGTATATATACTTGTGCTTAATAATCTAATGCTAATTCTTTGATGTTTACCATTTCAGAGCCGGCTATATTTGGCACCGGACAGCGTGGACGAACCGTGCTCCTGTACGATGATCAGAAGTTTGTCAAGAATCGCAGCTCTGCCTCCCGCACCTATTGGATATGCTCGAGGAAGGTTCGTATTAGCTCGTAGTACTCACATTTCTTCTACTTATCCTTAATTTCTCATTACTTTTAATAGGATGTAACTGTGTGTCGTGCACGTGTGGTGACTGCTTTGGATAGCACGGGTCAGGCAAGGATTATCAAGCGAAACTTTGATCACAATCACAAACGAAAGTTTCCCCACAGCAACGCCACTTTATCCGAACAGCTGTCGATCATGGAGGGAGCTGCATCCTCAGTGGGACACCTGAAGAAGGCAAAGGGAAAGGGCAACCTTCTGCCAATGGCAGCTCGAAAATAAGCTTTAGGCTTAAGCTCAAAACTGTTGAATCCAAGATGTTCTAGCTAACGTACACTAAATAAATTACTTTTACATAGGTTTTTACTTAATTTACATGAATTTATTGATTAATATTTGATATGATAATATATTGATTGTCTTTAATATTTTAATTTTTGTAAATACATTTACTAATCTATAACTTTTTTCTTTGCCGCCTTTGCAGCGTTCCACATTGACTTTGCGGACTCGAAGAAGAATGGCGGCAAACTCCTGGTCATCAATGGCTTTCGTTTCTTTAGGAATAAGAAACGTGGCCACTTGCAGTATTGGAAATGCCGCAACTACTACAAGGAACGCTGTCCCGCCATTGCGATCCACGATGAGTCCACGCTGATACTCCGTTTGTGCCACCAGCATCAGCACATGGAGAGCAATGATATTGAAATCAAACCTCTGCCGTCCACAATTGCCAAGGAGCAGCCACCTCGGTTGGAAGCAGCACCTTCACTTTTACCAACAGCAGCAGCAGTCCAGCAACAACAGGAGCAACCGGAGCAGCAGAGATCGTCGTCACCGCGCTCTCCGCCGCCGCTGCACGAGTACAAATCCAAACAATGTTTCGAATTTTAGCAAGGGACTTGGCTAAAGATTTTATTTCGTTTAGATAATAAGTGTGTTGAGTTTTGTGGAAATGGTGTTTTTGTATTAAAGTACAGCAAATTTCAAGTGGTTTTTCAATGTAAGCAAGTGCATTCTCTTAATCCTTTCCATTCCATAGCCAATTTACCATATACTAATGCTAACTTGATTTAATTCTCCCTGTTCTGCTTTCAGATTCGGCTCATGGTCATGGTCAGTACAGCGGCAGCTGTCCAAAGATCCAGTTCTCCGTGTCCAAACGTGGTGGTCAGTTGCTCTGGCTGGATGGCTTGAAGTACTTTCGCAACAATGAGAATCGCACCAATTATTTCTGGCGCTGTCATTGGTATTATCGACATGTCCGCTGTCCGGTCCTGATTTGCATGAACAAATTCGATTCGAGCGACTTTCGCCAGATTCATCAGCATTGTCATGTCAAGCCGGATCGCAAGGAGAAGCAACAGCAACAGCAATCAACGTCAAGATCAACCAACAAGTCGAGGGCAACAAATGTTCCCGATACCGAAATCTTCAACATCTAATTTAAGTGATTTTTCAATCTTACGTTTTTGTTGGCTTGTAAATAAAATGAAAAAAAAAAAAAAAACAACTCGAAACTAAAGAAACTAAATATCAGATTTGGCTAATCTTTGTTTAATAATTGAACATTCTATGAATTAATACTAATACGATATTTTTGTACAAATTCTTTTGCAGTTGTGCTGCCCAACGATGAGGTACCCAATCCGGAGGATGTGCTCGTCTATTTCACACAATCGCTGCGCGGTCGTCCGGCCATTATGGCCAATGGAATACGTTTTCTGATTATGAGCGAGAACAAGAAGAAGATCCTGTGGCGGTGTAGCTCGATGGCGACCAAGAAGCTCAAGTGCCCGGCGCGCATCACGATGCTCAAGGAGAATCCGCCCAAGTTCATTATCAACAAGGCGGAGCATATGCACGCCGAACTCAAGCGTAATAAATACAGTTCCAGCAAGGCTCAGCCAATGACCCAGATTCAGGATACGGCCCAGATCAAGCTGGAGCGGGAGATGGAGAGCGGCGTCAGCTTCGATCTGCACCAGGAGGAGGTGCAGGAGCTGCACGAGCTGACTGACGATGCTCTATAGAAAAGAGCATTGGCATTAACATAGAAATTTACCAAGTGTACAGTTGAGATCGGCGTACAAGTTATTTATATTTAAGAATAAAGTTTTAAAATTGTACATTGAATCGAGGAAATTTTGAAGATCCAACCATGTCTGTGTATCACGGACTTAATGCCTATAGTATTCCACAGAATGTATCTAATATTTAACATTTATCTTTCTCATTGTATTTTCTACTTTTAGTATCGAACAACTTTTGCTATGTGGTGAGCCAGAAGGGACGCACTTTGTTGCTGCAGGACGGCTTCTATTACATTCGGGAGAAGGCGAGCAGTCACAAAACCTACTGGCGCTGCACCCAATACACCACAGCACTGAAGTGTCATGGCAGGATTCATACCCTAAATGGGCGCATTGTGCACTATTGCAAGCATAATCACAGCCACGATCAGTATGGACGGAAACTCAGAATGCTTGCGAGGGAGAGGTACTAGAAACGAATACGGGAAACACAAATACTTAATCTGTTTAAGGTTATTTAATTAATTAGTTAAATGTGGCGATGATCTCCCCTTTTCCCTTAATTGCCTCAGCCAGTATTAAATGTTAATGTATTTCGATCTCCAAATTATTCTATGTGTTAACCAGAGAAAGAAAATAAAATCATATCGATGGGTATGACCCAAGACGGTGGTATGGGTATGGGTATGACCTCAATAATAGATTTCAACCGGATTAAACATTAACTTTATCACTAATATTTTGCATTTCTCACTTTCAGATTTGTTGCTTGAGGCCCATTTTTCCAGCACACGAAAGAAAAAGCGAAAACTCCTGATAGATAAGCATGAGTTTGTCATGGATCGCAAGCTGAAGAATAGCATAAACTGGCGATGTGCTCGATACCGTAGTGCCAACTGCAAGGTGCGGGCCACAACGCACGAGCTCAAGAGCGGCCAGGAAGTGTATCGGCTTAAATACGCCAAGCACTCCCATCAATGAGTCAGTCCTCTGTGGCCATTAAGTCAACTGTCCTCAACGTTCCAAATAAATGTATATATTTTAAGTCTAGAATCCGTTGACATTGATCAGCATCAATAATTACTTCAAGTTTTAAGTTAAAATTAATTACTTAATGAGCTAACTTATCAATTCTCCAATCAATTATGAATGGCTTAAGCCAATTTAGTTTTAAAGCTTGTTTTAAATAATTTTAATTTGTTAAAATAATGTTATACAATTTAATGAAGTGTGTAAATACATTTATTTTGACACCACGTAACTAATTAGATTATAATCGGACGGTAAACATTATTTTTTTAAGCGATTTTAAGCATGTTCTTTAATCTTAAAAATTGTATTGAGTCTTATGATTAATTTTTCCAAATTTGCCAAATAATAACAATATTGGCTTTGTTTTTTAAAAGTTAAAAACTCATTAATAACAGTCATGTACTGAGCTTTTATTTTAAAAAGTCATCAATAAACATTATTTACTGACTTTTATTATTTATGCTTAAACTTTAATTTATTTTGATTTTATCTATACTTATTATTATTAATATTATTTTATTTTAAGTTTTACACTGATTTACACAGAATTCTTCAACAGATTTTCAGTTTAAGGTTTACACTAATATTTCCCATTTCTCACTTCCAGATCCGAGGCTCGTGGCGCAAAACAAGAAGCTGAAAATTCGAATTAATGAGAGAAGCATCAATTGGCAATGTGATATCGCAGTGCCAAAGCACTGGCTTAAATATGCCAAAAATTCCTATCAACGTCTCAAATAAATGTATCTTTAGAGCGGTTCTTGGTCCACTAAATTCCATGGACTTCAGCTGAACTTAAGCATGGCTACAGATATGTTACAGATGGAAGGATTCTAACTAGATAGTAATAGCTTAGACTCTTCAAATTCTAGCCCTAATAAATGCGTTTGAAAAAAAACAAATGTTTACCAAATTGCCGACCCTTAAGCACAAGAATATGCTCGCTTTCTTAGTTAATAACTAGTTACTTGATCTTGGAGCTAATTTCATTTCATTTTTTATTTCTCTTTTTGCAGAACAGGTTCGGAAACAAGGCATCATGATTGTCAAGGGCACCAAAGGGAAGCCGAAGCTATTAATGGGCGGCTTTGAATACTTTCGGAACAATAGTCGTGGATCCAAAACGTATTGGCTCTGTGCCCGGAATCGTTATCTGCGCTGTTCTGCCCGCATTATAACCTGCTCCATAACCGGCGAACTTGTCGTCAAGAATCAACTGCACAATCACAGTCCTCAATTCAAAACGGATTCCAAGAAACAGTCGCAAGAGTAGCTGATAAAACTCAAGCTAACGTACATAGTAAAGTAGTCATAATAAATCTTATTTATACTATTAAGTGCGTACGTTCCTCTGCCCATGATCTGATTGAATATGAATATTTGTAACTGCTTCTTAAAGCTTTCTCCAGATTGCAGTCTTAACTTCATGCTGAGTTCTCTTCCTGGAGCAGCCTGAGAGATTCACCAGATGCAACCGCGTGATCTGAAATTATGGGCGAAGTTTAATTCAAAATAGTAAACAATCTTAAGTGACACAGCATGTTTGTACACAGAATATTTCCATGAATTCATTGACTTTGGATTCCAGTCAGTCGTTAATTGAAAGTTTCTTTATTATTTGATATTTATGTAGGTATGTGTATGTCCGAGGGGTATTATAAGTTGATGAAAAAGTAAAGAACATATCCTGTACATATATATTCTTGATGAGCATCAATAGACGAGATACTATGTTAGGGAAACGATTTGAAATCCTTAAGGAACTTTCCGCAAAAATCAACGAGGAATGGATTCCCTAACGAGGAAACATATGTAAGTACCTTATCTCTTCTGGTTACAGGGTATAGCGTCGTCGTGCATTCTCCACTCAAGTCTTCTTGTTTTGTATGTGTGAGACTGTTGTAAGACTCGTAAAATGATATTGTACACGCCACTTTGCTAATTTCTTGCGTAAACGTTGCGCGGTTTTGTTTACACAAAAGCTTGGCGAGTTCAAGAAAGTGAAGAAAGAATGAAGACGACGACAAGAATTCTGATTCAGTATTTCAGATACTTTGTCTCATAAATTATTTGCTTTTGTATGTGTGTGTGTGTGTGATGGTTGCATGAGACTGCTGCACTGCAGCAAAGCTAAATAAATAGGGATGACTAACAACATAACGGTAAATGTCTGCTAAGTGGCTGCGATTAGTTAGGGATACAGCTGCACGCAAAATATAATTATAAGCTTGTGATATTTATGATGTGCAAATTTGACGGTTTAAAAAGGTTCACGGCAGTTACAGCTCATTTGTGAACAATAAGCAAGTTCAGTGAAGTGAAGGCCACCGATAAAAAAATTAAAAACAGTTTGGCGCAAAATGCTTTTTGTAATGGGAATGAACACAGCAAAAGGCCAAATTTAAAATAATAATAATAAATAATTAGACAATATTGTATGCGCATTTAACATTTTATAAAACAAACTTTAAACCACTTTTTCTTTAAAATACGCAGAGTCCAACGACTTTGTAATTTTTTTAGGCAAGCCAAAATAACAAATAAAATAGTTTCCTTACTAATTTCGTTGCTTTTAATTTTAAATCTAGTGACCTCTTGATTACAATTTGATTTATCGATAACAAAGCATCACAATCAGAGAATTTCAGCGTACTATTTTGGTGATGAACTTTCAGTCATCACAATCACAAAATTTTGAATTTTGAAATCATGATTGCTAATCACTGCCGTTCACCAGAATAATCATACAAATTTCATCGATTTTCTGTTGTCGATTTGTTCTGATGAACACAGCAATTTGCATCCGACTTGTTCTCGATAGCAATAGCTGGAACGAACAAGTTCATGTTAGTCGATAGGATCGTTCTTGACGACTATCATATTATTTTGAAGCTATCGAAATATCGATACAATATTCGCTCATTCTTTTTTACAGAATCGAAGCGTACGGACGTCTCGCGCGTCGCGTAGATTTTTATTATTTTCTCAGCTTCTGGGTAGGTGGTGCGCGCAGCGAATAAGAAAGAAATTTGTGTATTGCAGCAGAAATTTTCTGTGCGCAAAGGCTGTGCCGCTGGTTGCGAGACTATGTGAAGCAAATATAACTTCGTGTAACAAAGAAAAGTGACCACACAAAGTGAAAATCTGTGGAAAGATGTAATAGTAGTGAAAAGAAAAAATAAAAACACTAAGTTCAAGGTTTAATTCCACACAATGCTAGAAACGAAGTTCAATCACAAATATACATAATAAAACTGTGTGCAGATTTTTGTATACACTGTCGCTCCTGTGTGTGTGTATGTGTGTGTGAGTGAATGTAACTGCTGCATTTTCTTTTTCATTTGAGACAACAAAACGCAACACTCAATTGAGAGCAAGCGTAATTATTGAATTAATAAATGTGCACAATGAGAAGAAATTTAACTTTGTCTCGATATCTGTGGAAAAATATCTAAACCCAATTACTCAGTTTGCTCTCAGTTTAATTCGATTGACACAGAGGCAGGCGGCGGAGTAGCTTGGCAGAGCGCGAGCGCGAGCAGCAGCAGCAGCAGCAGTAGCAGCAGCCCCAACAAAATACAAGTCGACAGACTTAACTTACCCACTGTATGGTGGTGGGAGAAACACAATACAACAACAACACCAAAACAACAAGAGCAACAGCAACAAAAAGTCAAAGCCTTCTCAGCTCTCAGCTCTGCTTTTGCGCAGACAGAGGCAGCGAATTCGCCGCGTCGTCGTTGACGCTGCTCAGTTGCAGCTCGGTCGTCGCTGTTTGGAAACACCTTGCTCCAATATTTTGCTGTGCTCCCCTCCTCTCCTCTTGGCCCCACACCACGAACTTCGCATATTGTGAGCACGACGAGCATCAGAGCAACAACGACTACGATTTTCAGTTGTCCGCAACCGTCGTCGTCGCAGTCTCAGTTTCGATTCGTGCGCGTATTGCGATTCTTTTGCTGGTTGCCTCTGCAGCGGAAAATTCATCTGAAAATCACACACCAACAAAAGGCAACAATAGCCAAGGCAACATTTTTTTGTAATTTTTCCAATGCTGGTTGGCTACGCTTTGCACGCGATTCCCTTAAATTTGGATACGGCTGGTGTTGCCGCTGCTCTTTCTGCTGCATTTTCAGCCTCAACGAAAAGAACAGCAGCAGCAACAACAACGATAACAAGAACAACAACAACAGCAGCATCTTTAACATTGTCGCCGTGTCGCCAGCGTCGCAGCATCACAAGCCCGTTGGACTCGCCATGTACTACAACTACAACAGCACCAGCAGCAGCAGGAGGAGCAGCAGCAACATTGACGCCGACATAGAACAGGTTTGTAGCTTTAACTTTTTTTTTTTTTCTGTTCCTCTACTTCCTCTGTTGCCTCTCGGCTGCCATAGTCTCTGCCTCTGTCGCTGCTTCTGTCTCTGCCTCTGCCAACGTCAGTGCCTGTGCCTCTGCTTAGCTTTGGTGGTTCGTTTTCGTTCGCTTATTCATAACTTTTTTGGTTATAGATTTTTGTCACCACCCCCCCTTGGGCTCCCTCTTCCCTCTCTTTGCTCCATACCTAGCTATGCTTCGGCATCTCATCCCCATTCACTCACATGCTCAACTGTTTCACTTTTTCAATTATTAATGGTGGGCATTAGTGTGCGCCGTCCATACTATGTCTGTCCGTTTGCCTGTTGTCCTCTCCTCTCCTCTCCTCTCCACCCCACACCCCCTCCCCTCCCCGTCCGCCTGCGCCTCGTGTCGTGTCGTTTGTCGTGTAGACTTTTTTTTTCTTATCGGACAAATTGTGTTTGTCTGAAAAGTTCAATGAGGTGCGCGCACTGCAATTGCACTACGGCTGCCAATCCTGTCATATTTATGTTATCGACAAATATACATACATACATACTAGATAAAAATCATGTTGGTATGCATGGCTTTCCAGATAGCGATAACAATTTGAACCCGCAGCACAACGGAAATGCATTGCATTAAGTGAATTACTCCAGCTCTATCCGTCCGTCCATCCATCCGTTCGTCTGTCTATTCGACTCCAGCTCACATTTATTTTACGGCGTTGACTAATTTTCTCAATATGCATGTGTGGGGTGTGTGGGTGTATGGGTGTCGTATGAGACATTCGTTGACTAAACTTCCTCAGCTACTGCGATAAGACAATCTTTTCATAGAAATGAGATACGATTCTGTTGCGTAAATCTTGGCAATATCTTTGTTATACTTTTTTTTTTTACTTAATATATCTTGTAACCGCATTCCATGATTACAATTTAAAATAAGTATTGAAAATATACGGATAGTTTTGATTTTAAAGCTGATTTTTTTTTACTGAATAACTACAATATGTTGCTTTTAAATTTAAAACAACAAGTTATTTTCATGTAAATTTAAAGTTGTCCATTTATTTTGAAAAACGAAAAGAAAAAAACATTTAAATGATAATCTGTTTTGTCTAAAATGTAAAAAAAATTAAAATAGAAACTAGTCTTGTGGAAAGGGGATATTAGTCTTTGTTAGATCCTGTGCCGAGGATATGATAAGTAACTTCAAACTACAGAACTATACACTACATAAAATATATTCTTGATTAGCGTCACAATGTCCGTATGAACATAAATATCTCAGAGATGGTGGACAGTATTTAAAACTTTATTTAACTCAACTGCATTTGAATTTCCTTTGATATAAAGTTGTATCTTGATTGTTTCTTTCAATTCATAATGTTTTACCTTCTACATTTGATATTCTTTTGTAACCCGAGGTATAGTGTACAACCCTTGGAGGGAAACCTACCCAGTTGTAGCCACAAAAACCCAATAAAGTCATTTCACATGCCACAAACAAAATAATACCCCAATTCCACATGTTGCTTGCTTTCCATTTGATAATTGCTTAAAGCTGGACGGTGCGCATCTTTGCAGCACTTTGTCATGGTCTCCCTCCCTCCCATCTTCTTGCCACGACTGTGTCTGGTTTTTGCCAACACATGCGAAACATTGTCTGTCGGGTCGCATATGTTGCTCAAAGTGATTATTTTCACTAAAAATAAACGAAATTAATGATTGATGAAGTGAGACATGGGAGCGAAGCGATGTCCCATCAACACCCCAAAAAACCAGCAGCTAAAATGAGGAGGAGTATGATGAAAATGAAGCCACCCCAGTTCACAGTTCCCAGTTCCATTCCCGAGTTGTCCAAAGAGCAAACAACATTTCAATCGTAAGGAGAAATAAGCCGAGCACGAAGACAGAGACCACATGAAGATGAAGACGAAGGACCGAAAGTGTCATTTAATTGAAAGCAGGTGAAGGAGGTGTCGCTAGTAAGCTGGTCCAGCCTTTTGTCCCAGACGGAAATCATAAAAATGTTGCATAAAAATATCTTTTATGTTCCTTTGCTGCTGCTTCCACATCGACTGCGTCTTCGTCTTCATCTTCTTTTGGCCGGGCAAAAATAATAATAAAATGGGAATGAAATAAAAAAATGGCAGAAGACGATACGGAACTGAGAACGGGTGAGAAGTGAAGGGGATGGGGGATGGGAACGAGACCGGGACCGGAATGGGTGACCGTGCCACATATTTCGTTTATATTTACTTGACAAGTTTTGCACTGCACTGCAACGAGACATGGTAGTTTGAGACTGTCTCCCGTTGTCCCGTTGTCTCGTTGTCTCCATGTCTTGGAGTCCTCCTTGGTGTGTCTTGCCATTTTGGTGGAGGCCCCGGCGCTGCATGTCATCAACAACATCATCAGCAGCACTGGCACTGGATTCAGACTAAGTGCGACTCTCTTTTCGGTTGGGAACGGAGACGAAGACGGAGACGGGGTCTGGGTCTGACTCTGTTTGCTGCTGCCGTTGCCGCTGCCGCTGCCTTTCTGTTTTATAGTCCAAACGTGATAGCAAAATGTGCCTTGTGCATATTTTGCTTGCCATCGTCTTTGGGCTTTTTCCATTGCTGCCCCTCCTGCTGTGCTGCTAGCTGTGCATTTTCGTGCAGCGCCAACATTTTCACGAGGACAGAGGGGGGGAGGGGGAGGGGGGAGGTGGTGGTACTGCGGCGGACTGGCATTTTCCTTTGCTGCAGAGGCAGCGACGCTCGCGCTCGCCATGGAAAAATAAATTAATGGGAAACATGCAAACATAAATTCTTTTTTAGCTGTCAGGTGTTTCACATTTTCAACGTTAAATTATAAATAAGCGAAAACAAAATTATAATTCCGCCTAAATGTTTTAGTATTTGCCACCGTCTGCTGTCATTTGCCCCGCCCCATAATATTCCCTTCCCTTCCCACTGCCTCCCCCCCCTGTCTTATTGAGCGACGATTCTTTTGTGGCATTTTGTGTGTGAGCCAATGGAAAATTAATTTTATTTAAATTAATGATGGAGCTTATAATTGGCCTCGTTTCTGTCGTGTTTTTTTTTTCTCTTCTGTTTTCCTTTATTTTTTTTATATGACGAAACTCTACTGTGTGAATGCCAGTGACGTTGGCAGCTCCAGCTTCACATTCATCTCCATCTCAGTCTCCATATCCTCTCCATCTCCATACCATTCTCCATCTCCATTTTGAGTTCCACAAAGCCAGGCCAAAAGCATTGACGTCGTCGTCTGTGAGAGCTGCTGCTTTGGCTTTTTAAGAGCATTTGACATGACTTGGGCTTCATTTTCCATGCGATGCGCTTCAACTTTGATTATGACGTGAAGTTGGCCAAGTGCAAATACTTTGCTGGTACTTTTTAATTAACTTAATTAGCATAGATGACGGGCTAAGAGCAGCGCTTACATAACATGAAAATTGCATTATACTCGTACCTTCTTCTTCTTCTCCAATATACACCCTCCTTTCTTTATCATGTTATCATGAAACTCCTCCTCCTCCTGATCCAGCTCATCGTATGGGAAAGTTCATCAAAAATGGGGAAGACTGTAATTCTGGCCTTTTGATTTTGGCCGTAGCAGCCATGTTCATGTATTTAAGGGGGGATGATTATACTCCCATTCATATTCACTCGCACGAGTACTCATTAATGTGTATAAAATGTGCTTAAAGATATTTGATGCGATTGCTCTTTTAAGTGCCCGACATACTTTTCCGTCCCTTAGCTGTTTAAAAATTCATGTGTAGAACATTTTTGCATTCAGTTACAACAATCTAATTATTCGAATTTACAAATATCTTTATACGATTACAAAAAAAATGTAATTTGATGAGTACATTTTGCACAACATTTTATAAATGATAAACATCTCAATTCGTAAACAAAGAACATTAAATTGACTCACATCTTGTTGGTCGAATCTTCTCTGACAATTTAAAAAAGAGAGAGCTGCTGTTGAGACATCCTACTGAGAGAGCAGCTGTTGTATTTAACCTAAAGGACAAAGCGAGATAGCTGTGAATCTGATCCCGAAAGGCATATGAAGAGCATGCAAGCGAGTGAAGGACAATCAGTTTCATAGTTCCAAAGTTGCCAGACAGTTGCAGTTTAGTTTTGTGCTTCATTCATTTCTTGCTAGTTTAATACTAGTTTAAAACGAGTTTCATTTTAATACTAGCTTAAGAATCAAATGATACAGTTTGGGTTCCAGTTCATTTACTTTTTGAACGATTGGTTCAGTTAAGTGAATAATAATTGCAAATAGACAAATCCAATTGGTTCGCATACCTTATGAAAATACAAATATTTAATGATAAATACATTAACCTAAAACAGCTGCTTGTGCATTAAATAAAGACTAGTAGCAATTATAGACATGATAATTGCTTACTGCGATACAAATTGCCTGCTTTGGTCATTGAATGTGAAATTTATGAGTCTGGAGTTTTTTTGTTGTTGTGATTTTTAGTATTTTCTTTAAAAAATTTCCGTGGCATGTCTGAAAACGACTAAAATAAATCTCTCAAGTGGTTGTTGTTGTTATTGCTGATGATATTGATATTGTTCGTTTGTTGCCCCATTGCCCGTTACCCGGAGGCGCTAAATGCAGGAAAAACAAAAAATAACGGAAGAGGCAACGGCGGCGAATGAGAAATTTGTACACGATGTCTAGTCGTATCCGTATCTTGTGCGTATAAATTTTGTCTTAATTTTTTTTTTATAGCGCGTGATTTTTGATTTACGCGTCATTGGACATTTTTATTTGGATTGGAGTGTCGGCTTTTCCCATAGCGCGTATTTATTTTTATAGCTTTTTAATGCGCCGCCGAGGAAGTTTTATTTTTGGGCAACTGCATTTGGCTTCGACTTCGTCGAGCTTAGGCCGTGCGTGTGGATTGTTGAACAATGAATTTTGTGGGATTATTTATATATACATACGTACATATATTGTAGATAAATAGATAGATACATCTTTGTACATGCATATTGTATGTAAATATAGGCAATGGGGCATTGTGTGGTGCGTTGGGGCAACAATGGCGCTGCGGTGGCGCTTTATTTTAAATTCAAAATTCAAATTCAAATGCGACAGCAGCCACCTTATTTCATATTTACTTGGCACAGCGAGAGAAACATGTTTGTGCTTTATAATACACATAACACATAATCAAATATTCCACTCTTGTCTTTTGTATTCCACAGAAGACGCAGCAGGAGCAAATGCAGCAACCCAAAGCTGTCAGGATGAAGACGAGATCGAGGACGAGCATGAGTATAAGCAAGAATACAAGCAAGGGCAGAACTACAACAGCCACGTCCAGGACGAGAGCAAGAGCAATGTCTTTAATCTATTTACCGCCTTTCTGCTATCCATGTGGACATTCGCCCGAGCAGTTGAGTCACTGTCCAGGCAGCTGTTGTTGTTGCGGCTGGGAGCATACAAATTATGATAAACATGCCACAGCAACGACGTTGACAGCAGCAACAGCAGCGACAGAAACAGAAGCAGCAACTGATGTGGTGAGCAAATTCCTGCAGCGTGATATCCAGTTACCAATGGACGCAGTGGCGCATAGCTACATCGATCTCAGACAGGCGTCGCAATTAGTTATGCCAATTGTTGTAGGTGGCTGTGGAGATGGCGATGGCGATGGCGATGCCAATGGCGATGGCGATGTCAAAGACTTGGAATGTCTAGCGGTTGTGCGGCGCCAGCGACGTGAGCGAATGCGACGCGAACGACAAAGTCAGGCGTCTGCTGCGGCAATGACGTTGGCCAAGCTAACAAATCCAATCAGCAACAGTGCAACAACAACAACAACAATAGCAACAGCAACAGCAACAACAACACCAATAACTACAAGAAACAATTCGCAAACAACGACAACAACGCTGCCGCATGATGTACACGCGGCTGCAGATGATAATGATCAAGATGATGAAGCTGCAGATGATAAATATAATGATGATGTGGATAATGATAATGAATGTAGGTGCTTTAACTATAACGGTGATATTAGTGCGCTGGAACAGAAGCAACAAAAACAGCTGCAGATGGAGCAAGTGTGGTATAGACTTCCTAGCATTACGTGGCTGAAATTCTGGCAGCAGCTGCTGCTGCCGGGCAACGACAGCAACGACAGCGTCTCCAGCGTCAAGGCGACAACAAAAGCAACACAAAAAACAACGAAGAAGACCGCAACCACGGCCACGACGACAATGTCGAGCAGGCACCCAATCACAAGGATGGGTACGAGAAGCAGCAGCAGGAGTTGGAGCATCAGCAGCAGCAACAACATCTACAGCAGCAGCAGCAGCATGACAACGACTAAAAGTTGGCTGGGAACGCTGCTGCTGACGATGCTGTTGGCCACGTCCGTTAGCGGCTGGGGCAGCCGACAAGATGGTAAGTAACGAGAATGCGCGTAACGCATGCCGATAAGTAGCGTTATGATAAGAATTTATAATTTGCCTTATGCAAGCAACAGCAACAAGAACAAGATGAACAAGAAGATGAAGCATCCCCATGCCAATCACCACGATTACCGCCGCCTAAAAAACAACAACATTTCATTTAATTTTTGAGCATAATTTTTAGTGGGCAACATTTCAGAGTGCGTCAGCTGCCGCAGCTCGTGTCTGTTGTGCCCATCCCCGTCTCCTTCCCACTCCCTCCCTCCCTTCTCTAACTCCTCCTCCCTATGATTCTCCGCCAGCTGTACGGTCATGCTCAATTGAATCCATAAGTAGTTTGTGACCGCAGATCTGCGTTCTCGTATAATGCGTTTCAACTGTTTCTCCATGAACGAATTTGCCCAAAAAACAACCAAATACCCTGTACTGTGGGTATTATAAATTCGTGCAAATGTATGTAACATGTTGAGGTATGACAGAGTCTAGAAAGTATATTCATATGAAAGTATTCTTCATATATAGAAGCACCAAATTTGAAAGCAGATTAATTTCTTTAATTCCTTCCTTCTGCACGCAGATCAAGTTGTCTTCAAATTCGGACTCATAATTAAAAATATATGAGGAAATTCATATTCACTCTAAAAATTCCATCAAAATGAAAAACTCGAAAGATATTCAAGATGCAATAATATGAGAAAACAGAAGAAATTGCGAAGAGTAAGTGAGTTTTGAGGCATCTAAAGACCTAAAAGCAAGGTATTTCATAGTCGTGCACTCTATCGACTTAAGTTTTCTAACTTGTTATATTTTTGTTGTTGTGGAAAACAAAAAGAAAACACAACAGCAACAGCCGCTACAATAACAACAAGATGAACAAATGGCAAATTGTACGGAAATTGCCCGAAACAAACAGACAGACAGACAGAAAGACAGTCAACCGCCGGGCAACCACCGACCGCTGACCATAATTCACTCAAGTTGGACAAAAGCATTTTGGGTGCTCCGTCTCTCGACTCGTTCTGCCTACTCCCCCTCTATTCATCCATCCCCCTTGCAGCCCTCGAAAGTCCAAAATTCCAAACGCAAACGCAAATGAGTTGAAAGCGAAGCGTCATGCTCTTTGAGCTACTCACATCTCCGTGCTGTGCCAGTGTGTGTGGATATGAGTGTATGAGTGTATGAAAGTACATGGAGCGTAGCCATTGCCCTGTCGATAAGGGTGGTCCAGTAATGCGGCCTGATCTCTGTTCTGTGTTCTGTGTTGGGTGGTCACCTCTCCTCTCCTCCTCTCCATAAGCACTTAATGCTTGCACACCCACAATGTGTGGGCACTTTAATTGGGTTAAGGAGCTGTTAACGCGTTAAAGTTGTCATTACGCATCTAGATCCGAATAGAGATAACTCGTAATTTAGGCCTAAAACAATTATCTTATCGTAATAACCTATATTTTAAATAACCAGATAGACTAAATAGTTTCTGGGGTGCAAAAGTTGTCTTTTAACAAATTAATTTAATTGCATAGAATAATTTAAAAGAAAACGTTGCTGTAAATACTAAATGCTACAGGTCTTAATTTTGGATTCTAAAGTTGCTAGGGTGAGAATCAGACCAACTTTAAACTATTATAACCTTGTCAAAACTGAGTCGATTACCAAGTGTTGTTTGATTATTGTTTGGCCTCTTTATTCATTAGGCAGTTAAATTTATTAAGTTAAAGTTACGTAAATCCAGCTGTCGATTTTTTAAATATAAAAGCAAAAAAAGTATAAAATATATTTTATAATTTTTTTTAAGAGAAGTTCTTTAATTCTCTCTCCCTTCAATTCACGACTTATTTTTTCTGTTTTTTTTCCCCCGATTCAATATGTCAGATAAAGCATCAGGAATAATAATGTTAAAGCCTCTGATTACTGTCAGTTGATAAGAACGAAATGTCGAATGCAACTCTTTGAATTACATACTTAATTGTTTCACAGCGCTATACACTTTCTCAGGGTACTCATATTTTGTTGTACGATTTGTCATGCAATAAAAAAATAACTCTAACAATCTGAAACCATCAATTAATATGGAGTTGCTTCCAATACTCAATTTTATGGTTATTATTATTGCCAGATTCGTTCATTAGAATGCTATATAAATTGCCGAAAGACATATCAATTATGTTTGCAAGGGTATTTTAAGTGCGTCACGAGGAGAAAAGCATTATTTTTTGTTGTTGGTTTTTTTCGGTTTTATTTTACTGTTCTCCCTTTGTACTTGAGCTGACTCTAATCCACACAAAACACGCCAAAAGATATATATTCATATAAGTGAGTGTGAGTGTGAGTGTGTGTGAGTCAGTGTGTGTATGTATGTGTAAAGCCCGTCATTTCAACTGTCCATACGTATGTATTTGTACGCTTGTCTGTCTGATGGTCTGACGGTTGCGTTGTATATTTGCTTTTAGCGTGTAGTTTTCTAGGGTTTGTCCTGCAGGCAAAAATTTCGGGGTTGGCTGCTGCTGTTGTTGCCGCCTTTGTGGTTGTTGCTGCTGCTGTTGCTGCTGTGGCACTCACGCAAAAGTATTGAATCATGTTGGAAAATTATGCACGGTACTTGAAATTGGCGAAACAATTACAACGCGCAGCTTTGGGGCCCTCGCGTTATGGGTTGTTTGGCAGCTGCCCTGCAAAGTATGCTACAGTTTTTACCCTACAGCCATGAAAGTGCGTATGAGGGCGGTGAGGGAGGTAGGGAGGGAGAGAGAGGGGGCGTTGGTGCCACATTATGACAGCAGCAGTAGCAGCAACAACAACAACAGTTGAGCTCTACAAAATATACAAGTCATTGGACAATGAAACAGCCAAAGAAGAGAAGAGAAGAGAAGAGCTTGTTGTGGAGGTGCTAGGGATGAAGAAGAGGAGACGAGGGCACGAGGGGCTCAGAGTTCACAGGGATTCGCTGATCCTGCGCAGGAGTACCTTTTGTTTGCCACAAATGTGAAAACAACAAAATGTGAAAAAGAAAAAAAAATAAAATAAAGTAAAGTAAAACAAAATAAAAGAAAGGAAAGGAATAATAAAATAAAATGTGTATCGCTCTGAAGTATCTGAGTGTGTGTGTGTGTGTTTGTGTCGAGTCTGCTGTGTGTGTGTGTGTGTGTCTGTGTGAGTCGATTCGTGCGCACATTCGTCTCTGCGACTTTTGTATATTTGAATGCGTAGCTCTCGGCTTCGTTTGCCAGCTCCGACCGAGCGACTTTCTATCCGACCCAGCGACCACCCTTACGCCGCCCAACTCCCAACTCCCGGCTAGCTGTTAGCATAAAGCACAAACGAGGGTGGTTTTACCATTTTCTATATACATATGTATTGCATAGGATATACTTATTGTTTTCTCTCAGTCTCTATGTGAGTTTGTCGCTTTATAACTGTGTGTGTGTGTTTGTGTTTGTGTGTAAGTGTGTGTGCCTAGCCCGTTTCAGCCCCGTTTAGTGCCACTGAATGTGGCATGCCTTTAGCTAACGATTCGTTTTCTTTGCCTTCTCTCTATGCTTTGGCGCTGCCTTTGCCAGTTAGCTCGATTCTCTTTCTTTGCTGCTTTTATTCTTTCTTTTTTTTTTAATATTCACAATTGCCATTTCGGTAGTTTTTATGCCATCGAGCATGAGTCTATGTATGTGTGTGTGTATGCGTGTTGAGTGTGTGTGTGTGAGTGTGTATCTGTATCTGTGTGCGACATTATTATTATTACGAGCCGTTTCTGGTTGTGCTGCTTGTTCAACTTATTTATGCGCCCTTGCGCCGGCAGAGGGTCGTAAATTTTTGGTCTCTTAGAGGCACAAACACACACACACAAACACACGCACACACACACAAACACACGCACACTTACAAGCTGACACTTATGCGCACGCACTTAAATACAATCATAATAATAATTGAAACAATTTATAAATTAAAAAGCCACAAATCTTGGCATAAAAATTGACATTACAATTAGAAGAGCAACGCCAAAGAAAGTGAACAACAACTGAATTTCTGGTGGCATTTCTCAATTTACTGATGCTGCTCAGATTTTTGTTTATATTATATTGAAACATATTTGGAATTGCTCTTTTATGTTTCTTCTTTTTTTCTGCTGCCGTGGCTGCTGTCGTTAAATGAACAATGAAAGCAGCAATTGAGGTCACATGTCTCTTGTTGTGCAATTCAAATGGTCTTCACTTATTGGGCTATTAAAAATTTATATTAATAATTTATTGTGATGATGTTTGGTCTGCGTTTTTCTTGACATTATTAATGTACTGTATGCATATAAATTATTTGTATTTTGCTTGCAGCGCCAACAAATTGCACATTTCCGGCACGCTGGGAGGGCTCCTGGTTTTTATCGGGCTATCAACAATCTATACACATCAAGGGCTCACAGTTCAGTTATCGCGGCAGGTGTGCGGCCGCAGATGGTAACAAATATCTGATAGTCGATGAGTAAGTATTCAAGTATAAGAAATATACAGTCAACGCTAACAATATTATGCTAACCAGCCCAAAAATATATTCGAATCATTGGCAAATGGAATGAAATGAAACAAGATGATGATAAATATGAAGAAGAAGAAGCAGAATAACAGAGCAGAACAGGCGTCAAAAAGTACTTGTACTTGTACTTGCACTTCTTGTCGTAGTTGCATTCTATTTGTTTTTATTTGTGTGAGTGTTTTGCCTATAATTGAATAAGTTTTCGTTTGTACGACTGAAGAAAGTGTTGCTGAACTGTGCTAAGGTAAGAACCAGGAACAGAACAGCAGAGCAGAGCAGAGCAGAACAGACCAGGCAGAAAACTGCAGTAACCTCATTAAGAAGCAAACGTAAAACGGCTGCAACATTGGCCGATAACTGGGCGCCATCAGCGCTGTTAGCCGAGGTACTCGGCATCTACTCACAGAGCCATTGACATGGACATGGACATGGACATGGGCATGGAAATGGACATTGCGACATGGAGACATTGTTAGATATTCTCGTACTACGACGTGGCAGGCAGTCTAGAAAACCTGTCGTCAACGTTGTCGCCTGCCATCTGCTCTGAACTTTGCCTATGAAACTAGTTTTTTTCTTTAGCGCTCTCTCTCTCTGTCTCTCCTGTCTCCTGTCCGTTGGCCCTTCTCTATGTGTGTGTGTGTGTGAGTTAATTTTAATGTTTGACAACAGCCCAGCCGAAAGTCCTGAAAACTATCCTGAAAGTCTATACAACATCTATCCATTCAACTTTTACGTGTATATTTGTCTATACTTGTACAGTAAATGCTCTAAAGTAAAACTAAATCTAAAGCTAAGTTTTCTTTACCCCCTCGTTTGTATAATTTATTATTTAAAAGGTGCCTCTGTACCTCCAGTACCTCTAGCTCTTGCAACGGCGACCTCGACGTTTGCTGTTGCACATTTGATTCCAATGCATCTGTTTTTTATCTCTCTCTCTCTCTTCAGTTTTTTTTTGCCTTTTAAAGAACTTTAACGAAACTTTGCTTTTTGTACAATAATTCGACATCTTATTTGATTTTGAATGATATCATAAAAAAAGTTTTAATACTTGGCTGCTTTTTCCCAAAAATTTTCTTTTTTGATATTTTGTCTTTTGCCATGTTTCTATCAAACATATTTATAACTATATATAAGAGATAATCCTAAAAAGTCATGCTATTTTTAAGTTGTAGCTGAAATGTGAATATTTTTTAACTCCTCTTTTGATGCTTTTTGTGAAAAAAAAACCAATTTGGATGTTTAAGAAGACATTCATGTCGACTTTTAACACCTCTTTCGTGTTTTTTCAAAATACCATACCTAATCTATTTTATAAACATAAACTTACATATTACAGTCAATACTTTTATCTCATTTTTATTGTAAACATTTTTGTCGTGTTTAAAAAAATATTTTTATCGTAAAATATTAAAAAACAAACCCTATTTAAGTATTGTAATACATATGTGAACGTATGTGCCATTTACCAACTAACCAAATAGGTCAACTAACAAATGCCCCAACAAAATTTTGCCTAACCTCTGAAAAAAAAAGAACCACCAAAAATATAAAAAAATCTACATCTACTTTGATTTTGAAATATTCAATTGAATTTTTACAAATTGTTTAACATCACTTTTGAACAATATATATATTTTTTTGTTTAACCTTTTGTTTATTAAGTGTACGTCCTTTGAGTTCGTTTTTATAATAATTTCAGTTACTATCAAAGAAAAAAACTAGCTTAACTTGAAACAGAGTTGGTTTTCAACATTATCTATATATCGAGGAGATATATTCATTGCCCTCATACATAGAATACTCGTACATACATGTTAATTCAGTTTTTTGGGATAAATTCGTTGAATATTCATACATTATCACGGGGATTTTGACATACTTAGGTACTTACTTTGCACCCCAATTATGTATTTGATTTTGAAACGAAAACATTTCATCCATAATCGATATTCGAATAGTTAAGAAGCCTTGATTAAGTATAATTATTGTTTCTATCGAAAACTTAATGAAACAACACTAAAACAATCCAACACAATACTACAGTCTACAGTCCAGCTGAACCAAATGCCAACCATCTCGAATCTATATATGTTCCATACTAGTTATATACCCAATCCACCAAATTACTAATCACAAACATAAACACTAAAAAAAAAATACAATACAAAAAAACTTTTCGTTGCAATCAAAAACTTTTTTAGGAAAGGATGTCATCGTTGCCTGGTTATCTATGAGAAGCATAAAAATGTGCTCCAGTATAAAGAAAGTGAGTGCGAAGGTGATAGTATGTATATGCATCAGTCGAATCCATCTGCACTGGCGATGCGTAGCTCTATAAAACAAAGTGATCATAGGGGGGGAGCTCATCCCAATACGAACGGGCATTCAAGACTATCATCATCGGATCAGTACATAATGAGATCCAATGACGATATGAATGATTGTAAGCATTAACTTTATATTTTCTTAATTATTATAAACTTAAGCAAAACAAAAAAAAAATTATAAACCGATAATACAAAAACTCTATCTCTTAACTCGCTATTTCAAAATACCAGTTATTTTATTCATTTTCCACCTATTAACATTTCAATCTGCTCTTCAGTTAACCAACATGACTAACATAATCATATTATTTAATCGCATTTATTAACTATTTTCATTTCTATTTTAAATGACCTTTTATTCTTTTTGAAAACAAAAATACAAAAGATTTTTTGCATTCGAAAGGCTAAGAAAAATTCAAAAAAAAAAACAAAAAGACAAACACATAAAAACTGAAGGTTTCTCTTCGTTTTGTTTTGTATTTTGAAAAGTATCTCGTTGATTTTGTAAGTTTATTGTATAATTTCATTACTTATAGTATTCATTTAGTATTTAATACTTTGACTTGCGTTGGCTTTAAAGCAACATTTTCTTTTATGTTTATTTTTGTTATTCCTTTATTTTAGTTAAAAAAAATCAAACCAAACCAAACTTGTAAATAGTCTCCAAACAACAAATACTCTGCATACAAAATTATATAAAAAAAAACAAATAAAAAATAAAACGAAATTCTTCCCGTTTACGTTTGACATGGCAAGGGTCCTCTCTCTCTCTCTTAAATCTCGAACTCACCCACCTTAAATCAATCAACAAAAGCGTATATAACTAAAAATAAAATCAATTATATATGTGTATATATATAAATGACAAAAAACAAATAAAACTAAACGACTTGTACATTTTTCTCAACATACACACGTTGCAATTTATCCAAAAGATACAATCTAAATACTAAAGCTATCCAATATCCAATATGAACTATTTATCGTTAGTGTCAATCCAATTAAGCTACTTAGTTGCGATTTTCGATCGTATTAGCGGATTAGCAGATTAACCCGTCCCAACAGAACTAAAATAAACAAAACCAAATACAGCAATAAAAGATTTGACGAAAAAAAGAAAATGAAAAAAAAGTAGTAAAATTAAAAGAAAAATCGTCACGAAGCAACGCGTCACTTGTAAATCTAATCTAAAAGGCAAACCTACTCCCCCCAAAAAAAGAAAAAATATAACAAACTTTAGTTGAACAAAGTTATGTTTTTTTTTTTAATTTATTGCTTGGTTTTTGTTTTTGTTTTTATTTTAACTTTAACTGTAAATAATTAAAAATCGTGTAAATATATTAAAACAAAACAAAAAAAAAAAGCAAAAACATTTTCTTAACGAATCGAATTGTTTGTTCAAATGATATTTTTTAACAAAACATTTACATATACATATATCTATATATATATTTGCAAACTCTATTCAATATTTATATGATATGTATACTTTTTTTAACTTCAATATTTTTAACAACTCTCTCAACTTACAACTACAACTTACAACAGCAACAGCAAAACTAACTAACAACTACAACAAATACGTGTACAAATCGATTTCAATACAATATTCAAATATGTTCAAATTATGTTTTTACTTTTTAGTTATTTTTTTTTCCTCTCAAACTAAATCAGAAACTGTTACGTGTGTGAGTGTCTGTGTGTGCTTTGTACAGTTCCATTCGATTATTAAATAAATATATATATGTATATGTGGAAGAAAAAAATATGTATAAAGAAAATAAGTTGGCCGAAGTTTACACACGGAGAACATTTGATTGGGTTTTTGGAAAAATTTGCATTTAGAAATTTTGTATATTTATTTTAACGTCAGCCACATGCAGAAATTGTTGCAAATTAAGCGTTCCAATTTGTATAGTTATCGTTTTTTCTTCAACTTGTTCATTTTTGTACATAGTGCAAACATAAAACGCACAATCATTTTTGTATTTACATAGAGCTTTAAGCGTTTACCCGTAACCCTTTATGACTATAATCAAACTTGTATTCAGTTGTGCCCGACAACGCGTCGTTTCGACTCATTTGTAAATAAAACTCATCTAAATTCATGCCAACTACTCGCAAATGCCGGCCAAAAAGAATAGACGCTTTACACAGCACCGAATCAACTAGATAAATATAATATACTAATACTATATTGTTATGGAGAGTCCAATTGAGCACCTTTATAATAATTATGCCTAAATGCGTAGATTGAAACGATGATATGATGATGGCTTTAGCCCTTATTAATCTGTTGTTCAACTTAAATAACAGACTGGATCTTTTTTGGATCTCATTGTCATCAGTCTCAAGGACATTTCATCAAGCTGTCACAATTCACTGTAAATAATCCATACATTCATTTCACACAGAACGCGCCAACAAATTGAATATACTTATGAATATGTATTTATTTATTGCATAAATGAAAATAGCAACAAAAATGCCAAGTGATGGCCAAAAAAAAAACATTTGTTTTTTATGTTTAAAGTTCACTTCAATTATTTTTGCACGTTCTCAGCGAGTTTTCAGTTTGTCGCTAACCGATTTTTAACAATTTCATTTCTTTGTTTTCCATTGTCGCTCGACACATGATTTATTTATAAGAATTCACGCGCTGGCACCAACCAACTGAATACTGAGCAGTAAATACACCAACTGTTACTACTACATGCATATGTATGTATGTGTAAGTGCACATACGTATTTTCACTTTATTTAAATTTGAAATTAAAAATTGACTTGATATATACAAAAGGTTAAAGAAATGGTTTTAACTCGAAAAGAACTTAAACATGATCTATGAACATTATTCTTCAGCATATAAAAAAATTTTCATTAATATTCTATTTTGATTCAATAATTCGCAGAGTTTTTAGAGTGCATTTTATAAATGTAGGGTATTGAGGGAAATTCAAATAATTAACCGAGTTTAGATCGTTAAAGAAATCAAATTTAATTACTTGATTATAAGTACTTGTCGATTCTTCTATGTATCGAAAAACGTGGTTTCGGAAAAAATGCTTTTAAAGTTTTGACTCCTCTTGCATTAACATTAACATTGCTGAACAAAAAGGCCATATCCTCTAAAGTATTTCGAATATCAACAAAACCCTTTTAGGACGATATTCTCAAATATCCAAGCTATAAAGCACCAATACCCCCTTAATTAAATATACGTGAAATAAAAGGAGATGGTCTAAAAAATCTATAAAATTAATTTAAATACCCTACATATTGCTGACCTCCAAGTATAACTCTGAATGTTGTTTTCAAAACTGCACAACAAGAAGTTTCAACAGAAGTTGCTATTCGTTTGATGAGTAAAGAATGAAATTCAGACAGTTTACGTACATGACTTTGTAAGTACATCGCAGACCTGGACACTATTCTATTCCTTTCACATCTGAGCTGCACTTCAGAACAGAGCGAGCTTGATCCTTTTTTAAAATTTGTGGATGTTTGAATGTGTGTGTGTGTGTGTGTGTGTGTATCATTTTAGTTATCCAATCCTTTTGAGTGCAGTGTCTGAAGTGTCAGTGTCTCTGAAATATGTAGATACTTGTGCAGGTTGCACAGTGTTGCGCTTAAATGTAGGTACATATAGGTTTTCATTTGTGTATGCGAGTCTGTTTTCCATTTTCCATTTACCATTTTCCATAGCAAGCATTGGTTAATTGCTGTAATCCGCTTACTAGCTTGTCAAGTGCTAAAGTTTTTCTTCATGTCTCCGTGGCAATCGCTGGGGGTGGGGCTGGGTAATAGGTGCTGCAATTAGAGCCAACTAATTGTAAGGCTAAGACCATAATTGCATACAAGTATTCGCACTTGCTGCTCTAATGCAAAGCAAGTCCATGACTAGAGAGTCATGGCAACGCTTGAGCTGGAACTCGGGCTCGAGCTGAAGCACGCATAGAAATGTAAATTCATTATTTATTATTTGTTTGCCTCAATAGAAATCAAATTAGTTTAAGTGGTGCCCGAGCAGCACTAACACCAGTCAGCTACCAGTTACCAATAAGAGACCCAGACCCAATCTCCGTTCTGGTTTTCAGTTCAACCAGTTGGCTTGAATCGATTTGAAAGCGCCAGCTCATGGAGCGCCCAACGCCCTCAGTTCCCCACCCTGCCTTTCTGTCTCTGTCTGTCCTTATCCATCTCTCACTCTGCCAGAGTTTAGAGTGCTCCAATTTAATGTTGGCTACTTGGGGCATTCACAGACTAACCGAATGACTGACTGACTGAATGACTGAATGACTGAGTGTCAGCCTATGTCTCTCTCTTGACTGGCGCGTGTTGTGCTTGCTTTTTGATTTGATTTTGTTTAAATATTAAACGAGAGTTTTAGGTCTTATTTATAATTCAAAGGACAGTGAGTGAGTGGGTGGAGTGTTACCGTGAGTGGGGAGGAAGGGGACAGTGTTTATTTTGATTAGCAGTCCGTAAAACAATCGCTTCAATCTAACAATACGTATCATTATTAGGTTTATGTCATTATTTGTTCTGAATGCTGTGCACACACATATACACATACATTGTTACGCATGTGTGTGTGTGTGTGTGCCTGTGTGTGTGTGTTGTGTGCCTGGGGGCAAAGGCTGCGTTTGATTAAATGAGCAGCTTACAAAATTCAAAACTTAATGCAAACACTTGACAGCTTATCGAATACACTTTAAATCGAATTTTGCAACATTTTGAATTTGAATACAATTCATTTTAGCCACATTTTTGGCAATTTGATATCAGGAGGCAGGCAGTTAACAGTTTGAATTACTGAAAGCTTTCATAGGCTTAACAACTAGTCTCATGCCAATTGTTTGCCCAACAACCCAACTATTATTATTTGAACTTTGCACAGACGACCTTCTATCTTCACATTATGTTGGATTTCAACTGAAGTTTTGACACCAGTTGTTTAGAGAACCAGCCCCCCTTGGCATCCAAAGAATGATTGTACTTATATTTCCCTCAAGCATACAATTAATTTTAACGAGCTCGTTTAATGATTAATATCATTGAGTTATTTGCGGTTAATCGTAACTCATCAAAGTAAGGAAAATTGAGAGAAATATTGCGACACAAATACCATAAAAGTGTTTAATAAATCATTAATGCAGTCGTATTAATTTCCTTGAATAAGTAATAGATCATAATAAATTAAAACCAAAATAGTTAATCTGTGTATAACCGATTGTTCCCAAAAGATATAAAAGTATTTTTTGACGTCTGTCAGTCCTTCATCAATGCATTACACATTTCGTGACAAAAGCACATAAAGAGCAATTTATTAAACAGAAACTGATTAATTCGATATCTCCAATAATTTGAATAACTGCTTATGTTGCACGAAAAGTATTTTGGATTATGTGTACATAATATCTGTCTGTCATTAGCTGTAGTTACAACTACTTCACCAATAACAACTTCAACTTGCCTTCTGGCGTAATTACGAGTATTTTTTTTATGTTTTTATTTTTGTGGGCGCTTTTAGTAGCATCTTGCGTACACTCGTAAATACATATATATTTATATATAGTATATATATGTATATCCACAGAGCCGTGCCGCAGATGATGGGTTGTTGTATTTGCATACCAATTTCATGATTCCCACTCAAAAATGAAAGCGCCGACTCTCCGGGCATTCAATGAGGGACATGGTGAGATCCGGACCCGGAGTCGGGCTGCAGCATTTTAATTGCTATGCAGCGAGTGCGCCGAGTGCACAAATGTAGGCAGCATAAAAAATAATTAAAATAATTAAGCAAAACTGCGCAATTCCGCACCGCCGTGCGCTCCCCCCTTGTCCTTATCCTTCTCTTTTACGGCTTTCACCAGACTGTCTGCTTGACTACCTGAATTATTTCTTCCTTCGGTAATTCGTTCACGTTTCTCCACTTTTCTTTTCACTGCAGTTTTCCTTTTCTTTAAATTGTGAGAAATTTTAAAAATCATTGCCGATTTCATGAACTCTTTGGGAGATATATACACATGTACATGTATTTGTTTCCTGATCATACTTACTCAAACTGTTTGAGTCAAACGATGATATCAGAATATTTCATATAGAGTTTTTAAAGTAATTCTGAACACTTAATGTGCTTATAAACTGTATCTAAGATATAAATTAAAATTTGACAGTAGTTTCAATACATTTTACGTCAAAATATATTTTGAATAGTTATCAAACACCTTATTTAGACATTGCAAAAACGGGCCTAAATCTTATATCTGCCCTATCAATGATAGCTCGAAAATCAACCTTTAGTATGTTAAATTTTTTTGTCTTTTAACTTAAGTATCTTCTGAACAAACTCATATAAATATACTCAGATATTCTCTTATATGTCCTGAACAAAAGAAAATCAAAACTTCAACGTGTGCCGTAAATAAACTTTCCGTCTTGTATTCTTTAGTATTTATTTCGTAGTTTCCTATTTGGGTTTCCTTCCGATTTTTTATTGTCTGGGCGTTAAAAAACGTAGCAAAGCAGCTTTTGGGGCAATTTTCGTGCGAGGATATTTAAATTTAATCAAATGTCTGTAAAAATGTTTACCATACCTTTTATGCTTGCCAATAACAACAACTATAAGAATGTACGCGTGTGTGTGTGTGTGTGCGAGAGTGTGTGTGTGAGTGTGTTTTGGTACAACCTGCTTTTGGCACGTTGACTGGGTAATTTGTTGGTCGTACCACGAAGCGAACAGGTCAGGCCAACAGCCACTTTTATATTATTTTTTATAGTTTTTTTTCGGCATTTTTATGCGCCCCCCTTTTTTGAGTGCGGGGTTCGGTCTCTGCGTGTGTCGGTACAGTTTTCGCAATGCATATACTATATATAAGGAAGGAAGTAAAAAAAAGCGAACACCGTATTTACCTAGGGACTCCAGAACAGAACCAAACAGAACAGAACAGTGCAGACCCAAAGCCGTTGTCGGAGCTGTGAGCCGCGTGTTTGCGACCAGGGTGTCAACCAATTTCGCGTGTCTCTCGCTCTTTTCCCTATCTCCGCAACTCTCTGTCTCTCTCTCTCTCAGTCACTCACTCAGTTGTTTTTGTTGGCGCTGTTGTATATAAATATCTATATATATTTATATATATATAAGTTTTTCACATTGCCATTTTCATTTCAATTCATTTCATTTATTTATGCAATATTTTATGTGCTCATTCATTTTTTGCTCGTTTTCGTTGTCATTTGTTCTATTAATTTGTTGTCGCTCGGTTCCAACGTTTCGTTCCGTTGTCAATTTTGTTTATAAATTACGTATATACATACATACATACACATGTATGTATGTATATGAAATTCGTGCCATAAACCTCATTCATCTTAATTTGTATGCCTTGTTTTGTTACGTTTTATGATGATTTTTTGGGTCTATGTTCGTTTCACTTAACAAGACTTTTCTTTGCCTTGCCTTATTGTCAAGGATTGTGTACAGAAACAATAAACTTCATAAATAAATTGTGTATTATAATAAAAATCAACTAAATTTCTAAGGATATTACAACTACAACCACAACAAGAACAACAACACACGCTGTAAATAAAGACTCCTTCCATCTCTTGTACAGATATTTATTGTGTTTGTTTGTTTGTTTGTTGATAAATACTTATACTTATACTTAATTAATTTATTTTTGTTGTTTATTTAATTTCAACTGTTGTTTGTTGTCACCAATTGAAGCGCTTCGATTGATTTTGTTTTTGGATAAGAATTAAATAACACCTTGTACATGATTATTAATTACTTAATAATGTTTATATTAATCCACTGCTAACAAACAAAATCATCATCATCATCATCATAATGACGTGAAATCATTGCCCAAATTTTGTATAGTAAATCAATTTCCTGCGCGAGTGAAATATCGACAACTTCGGCGCGAGCGAAGTTTAAATATGATTTCCAGAATAGCTAAACTGCATGTTGCGATCTGTACATACATATATATTATTTGCTAAAAAAACTTGATGAGAATCCGATCTGATCGAAAATTATAGCATAACAAAAAAGAAACACTTAATGTAAATACATTTTTAGCTTTGAGTTCATGGCATCCTTAGTATTCGGGAAATCCCCATCAAACTAATGCGCTTCTTTGGAAATCATATAAATCAACAAGTTAAATGCATTAACAATTTTCCAACGGTTTTTTTGTATCATCTAATTTTCATTTGTCCGCTCCCCTCGCCTCTCCCAGCAAGTCCACAAATTCCTCAATTTTTTCAGTTGCCGCTTAAGAAATTTTGTTTTAACATTTAGAATCTAAAAAAAGAAATTTTAAAACACATTTTGTATATAAAGTAAATATACGCTCATTCATTTCAGTTATTCTCTATCACACTTTGTTTTGTCAATTTGGAAAAAAAGCAATAATATTAAAAGCAAACAAAAAAAAAAGAAGGATTTCAGCTAAATTTGAATTTTTTAAAAACATTATTTTCTGTCTCGCGCTGTGCGAATAAAATTTAATAAAAAATCAAAAGAAAAGAAGAACAAAACAGAAAAACGAAAACAGAAGCAAATTATATATTTATATATATATACAATATATATTTTGTATACACATTGTACATGATGATAAAAATGTTGGGATGGGCTGCCCGGTGACCGCTAGTATAATTGTCTCTCATTTATCAATTACTTGTTGTACTTTCTTCTTACTACATACTACCTAACCTTAAAACAACCTACTACTATTTAACTATTACCCTACTACTATTTGTACTACTATTCGCTCTATGAGTTCCACACTTTTACCGTGTTGTTGTTTCCTTCTTTTTCACCATATGTGTGTGTCCGTGTTTGTACCTTTTAGTTAGTGTCGACTACTGATTTTCATTTTGATTATCTTTATTCATTTCGTCGGTATTATTTTTGTGTGTTCTGTTCAGTTAAGTTTCGTGTTGTTTGTTGTTTATTTTGTGTACATAATATACCTCAACAGACATGTGTGTTATTTAATTAATGTAATTTAAACATGAAACTCAACAATTTCTGCTTTCGGTTCTTCATTAATTTTCGTTGTCGTTTTCGGTGTGTAATCCTAAACTAGATGTGTGTAATTTTTCATTACGTTCGTTCGTTCGTTCTAAGTGTTGTTTGTGCGTGTGCGTTATAACCGTGGACTACTGTATGAACTGTAACCTTAGTAGTCCTGCTACAATACATATACATACCTATTTAACATATGTGTGTGTGTGTGTGTTTGTTTGTGTTTGTGTGTGTTACAGTCCGAACAAAAAATAATAACAATAAACTACCTTAAAAAAAAAGAAGACAAATTAAATACAACTACAAAATATTACATATAGTTTATTTTTTATGTTTATGCCCTCGTACTTTTGCCTTGTCATGATACTCAGTAACAAACGCTTCTCTGTAGTAGTTACCAACAAACACGCCCACACACACAAACACACACACACCTTGAACACACCACGCCCATTCAGAGCCTTGTTATACCATTTGCTTTTCATAAAGTGTAGTTACTACTTAATTACAATCATTACTCAAAAGAGCCACAAGAGTTGGCCAACAAGAACTCACACCCACACCCACAAACAAACACAGTTACAGATACAAAGACAGACACACACATATGTTTGTATGCCCTGGCTTCTACATACATACTAAAAAGAACACCCTGTATATATAATTTTGTTATATTTTGTTTTTGTTTATCAACTTTCGAGTACTTTTCTACACTCTGCGTGTGCTTGTCATTATACTAGTACAATATTATTATTATAATTATTATTATTTATGCGTAGAGGAACTCAAATCAAAGCTCCAAAATTGTTTGTTGTGCCTTCTTAGCTGTAAACATTTGTTTGTAATCAATTTAAATTTACAACTATGCCTGTATGTTTTATGGTTTTTAACCATATTTCTATGTATGTATATTAAAGGAAACGGATATAACAACTCCAAAAGAAAAAAAAATACAACTCCAAAATTTGCTAAAAAGAGAGGACCCTTTACCAAAGATAAAATCAACAAAAAAAAAAAAAAAAAAACAATATATCTACGAAAATATTTGCAAATGCAAATCAAAGTACTCTTAATAATTTAGCATACGAGTATATGTATATTTTATTATCATTATTATACCTATTATTATTATTCTAAATTGTTAATTTTACAACGGTTTTAGTTTTTGAAATGTTTTGAATGCCCTTAGCTACAAATACTTTAATGACCAACATTTTGTTTGCTTTGTTGCTCCGCCAAAGGGAGTAACAGAAACACCAACCATCTGATGTTTTCATATTTTACTTTTTTAAGATTCTTTGTTTGTTTTTTTTGTTATTAACGTGTTGTGCTATTCAGTTCGTTTTTTACTCACACACAAAAGTTAAGCAATGCAACCGAGAAACATTTTTTCGGACATTGTCTCAGCTAAAAAGAAGCAGAAAATACTCTTGTCTTTTTGTATTCAGTTTTCAGTTTACTGTAAACGTATTTCTTAGTTATGTATCTTTACTTTATACACATTTTCAACAGAAATTGTTGTTGTTTCTCATTGTGCCGCACTCGAAGCTGCTCGAGATCCCAAGAAGCGACATTTTGCTGATTTTTCTCAAGTATCATTTTGCCATTGCCATTTATTTTGCGCAATTTTCTCAGCACATCCACATCAACAAGCGGCCACTTAATTAAACAAATATCTGTGTCATTTAAATGGCATTCTTGACGTTGGAGCAATTCTCTTTATAAAAAGTCGCTGGGATCCGAGTTCGGAGCAGCTTCCATTGTGGTGCTCGAAAATGATTTTAACAAAAATCTTTAGCCCTTCTGTAGAATTGTTTTTCATTTAATCCTAAACTCACCTATATGTGTTGCTTCTACTATCTCTGACTACTACTAATACAACATACTACTATTCTAATCGATCCTACTACTACTTACATACTACTCCACTTCCTCCTACTACTCTTTCTACTACTACTTCTACTACTCTCTCTGTGTTTGTCTGCGACAACTTGTTTAGCGATTTGCATTAATTGTATTTTTATGTGTGCTTTTAAAATAATCATGTCCCCCAGACTTTTGCAAGGGCCGTGAGACTTTACAGAATCTCTGCGATCAAATTCCGGGCGATGCTCTGCTCTATTCGCTGTTCCGTGAGAGCGCCGAGCCGGTCAAGTGTCCGCTAAAGGGTGAGTCCTCAGTCAGTCCAGCGATTGATTGGCGGTTGCCAATTCTCTTGCTATAATCCAATTATTTCAATGCAATGACTCACAATGCCTGTCTTGTTTTCTTCTTGCTTCCAGGTCCCTTTATATTCACGTATAATCGCGGCCACGGCGAGTGCAAATCCCCAGTGTCGAATATTGAGAGCTGCACCGAAGAGAGTCGCCTGCTATTGAGTTTTCAGGCTTGTCCCGATGTCCAGGGCACCGAGAGCACGGGTAAGCCGCTGACGATGGCGTTGATTCGTGTATTGTTGCTATTTCCCGCATTCCATTCCATTGCAGTTGAGGAGCTGACGTGCCTGGCGACCTGGAAGGACGGGAACTCACGCTATTTGGTCGGTCTTGTGTCGCATCATCATGCCATTTCGAATGAGGAACGTTATCGCTGCTTTGTTTACGAGAAAATCTCCTCGCTGATGGGTAAGCAATCTCCTTGCAAACAGAGTCTGAACATTGTCGTCTGAGCTTTTATAACCCTCGCAGGCGGTCCCAGCATGCTGAGCTCCAAAGATGCCGAGTATAAGCTGGCGCAATCCGGCGACGCCACTTGCAATGGCTTAGACAGCGCCGAGGTAAGCATAGAGACCGTTACACAGCGACCGTAGCACGCAAGCAACAACCCCGAACAGTGTTGTCACTTTAGCTATTTTATAGCTTACTATTTTGTAATTTTATTAGATGGAAATCTAAAAATTTTAGAAATCATTTGACTATTTTTTCAGTCATAAAAATAATCAAGGGTGCCACAGAAATCGCTTTCGCTTGAATTTCACTTAAATTTCATACAAATTAAGTGAAATTCAAGCGAAAGCGATTTCTATGGCACCCCCGAATATATAAATAAGGTAAAATTTTTCGCAATTTTGTAAGCGGGATTTTAAAACTCTCGACTTGATATTATTTGACTCAAAAATAACAATAATTTGTGCTTCGAATGCAGACAATGAGATATTTTTCTGTCATGATCAGCTCGTTAAGATAATTTTAAATATAAAATAAACTTAAAAACGTTCCCTATGAATAATGCAATTTATTCGACAAATATAAAGAATATGGCTTCGTTTTTTGATGCTAGAGAAGAGTAAGATACAAAAAAAAACCATACTGTCTTTAAATTTCTAACTTATAATATTCCTTTAAAATCCTTAATATAGTATTCAAACAAATAAACATTTTTTTATAACATACTTTCTTGCTAGCTATTTCTAGCTACTTTTTTGCATAAAATTAGCTACTTTCTATCTTAAACATCTGACAACGCTGGCCCCAACTCGCATTTAGCAACACCAACACCAACCCCAACTCAAACTGAAACCATTAAGCCAGCTTTTCACTTAACTGCTGCTTCCTTTCACAGGTTGGTTCACGTATAATGTCGCTGCGGAAACCGCCGGCGGCTGAGCGCTGCGATTTTCCCGCCTGGTTCAAGGGTCCGCGACACTGGCATGCACTTATGGGGAACGCTGTCTACAATTATCATTCCAAGTGAGTGGCAAGAGCGCCGATGGCCAAAAGTGACAGCCAATAAAACCGTTTCGAATTCTTTACAGTGATGGCTCTGTGCACATTATTAAGCCCAACGGCTACATGGAGACACGTGCCCTTTGCGAGCAGATAAACAAACAGACCTCAACCGAAATGATGGCAGTGGTGCACTATACAACCGGCTGGTAAGTAAACCGAAACGGAATAAGAAATTCTGTCGATACCTTGTTGAACATGTTGTCTTTCTTTGCCCCCATTTGCAGTCAATCGGGCTTCATGTGCATGATGTTTTACCGTCGGGATACGCACGTCATTGAGATACAGACGGGAAAGCCGGCCATTCGTCTGGAGGATGCCTGTGCGCCAGATCACTTTGACTTTAATAAGATGGCCTACATTACATTGCTGGGTAATATTGTACAGCAGAGTCTACATTGCTTTGACAATACTCATCAAATGCGCTCATTTATCTGCCCCCATCCCACCACAGCTAGCAATCCGGAACCGCATATTTGCCCCATGGAGGGACTGTACAATCTACGAGGCGCAATTGGTCCACCCTACCTGGTCACGCGCCACAAGCGCAATCACAATGGCAAATCGCATCTTGGACATGGCCATCATCATCACGAGAGCAGCTCTGATTCGGGGGATTTTGGCCACAAGGGGTATTTGGAAAATTTGTAAACAACTCATTGAAGCATTGCAGCTCAATCGTGTTTATTTGTTTGCAGGCACAGTACACTGAGTTTTCGAAATGCCGAGCGCATGGAGCGAAGCTCCTGGCATGCCAATACTCGCGGTCTGCCCGTTCGCAGTCGACGCAATGCCCCCCAGCAACAGCAACAACAACAACAAGCTCAACAGCAGCAGCAGCAACAGCAACAACAAGCTTTGGTTCTAAGCAGCAGCAACAACGACACTAGTGTGGGCTTTATAGCTGCTCGAAGTCGACGCGATGTTCCCGGCTGTGTGACCAACTACAATGCGCAACGACAGCTCTGGGTGGGTTGCAGTGCGCCAAATGCAATCGATGTCAGTCCCCTGTGCAGTGTGGATGGAGAGGAAGGTAAGATGAACACTGGCATCCCTGTCTGCCATATACAGCTAATAACTGTTATGTTGTTGTTTGTTTACACAGAGTACTCCTGCCATGGCTCTTGGAGCGAGAACAGCACCGTCTATATTATAGCACGGCACAAGGGCACCAAGCACGGCGTTTGCATTAGTTACAGGCCCACGGAGGGCAACTCAGCCAAGCTGGTCGTTGGCGATGCCTGCTATCGTGGCACACAGAAGCCACCGGATCATCATCTGGTCGCGAACCTCTCCGTTTTTGGTATGTATTAATGGGCGAATTAACTTTTTAATATATTCATTAAAATGTAATCCATCTGTAGGTAAATGCGGCGAGACGGGATCAAATGCCAGCACAGATCACTTGGCCAACTGGTTGCTCTTGTTTGCAATGCTAACGTGGCTAACGCTGCAAAGCTGATTCTCTAAAGAACTAAACAGTTTGGGACTACATAATAATTTGGATACGGGCACCAAAGGGCCGCAAATGCATCACTAATCCCAAAACCACAACCAAACTCCCATTACGATAAACATGTATACAAGACACACATTTAAGACTTATTGTACATTGCATATTGTATATGTAAGGCGTAAACAAACGATTCAAATATGTTTTGCTGTATATAACTTATTTGTTTTTTTTATGATCACCCTCCTAATTTTTGTTTAGTTTTAAGTGCTTGTATTTAACTCGATATTTTATATTATACTAGAAATCAAAAACAATATTAAAAACAAGAAAATTAAATAAAAACAAAAAATGGTTTGCAATAAAGCCTTAGAGAAAGCGCTGTTTGTATTAGGCCTAGTTAATCGCGCCTATTGCTAAATGTAGCGCTGCAAATTAAATAATTATAGACATAGGCAACAGAAACGCTATTTATTTGTAATACAATTATGCATAGAAAAGATTCAGAGCGCAGCATAAAAGTGAAATTAATGATGAAACACAGAACAACTAAACATACACACAAGCGAATATCAGCTAAAAGCTATTTCGTTTCGTATGCTGAAAATAAAGCAGAAAATAATAATGTTAAATGCATTTATTTTTTTATATCATTTCCAAAATGTTTCCTACAACAAAAGTACACACAATAATACTAAGACAAGAAATAACCTTCTAGTAACTACATTAAATTAGTTTTCGTATTGTTTTCAAATTGTACAAAATATAAAGGCATTGCGCACACATATATTTTGATGTACAGTGCAAATAATATTACATAATAAGCATAATTATACATTCGTATATGAAGGATACATAATAATATATAAATAAATTTTGCATAGGATCACATTGGTTTCATAATACATAATTAATACCTTGCAAAATAAACATACATCACATTATATACATATATAAATGATATATGAAGGAGATTCATTATACTTAGCTAATATACATCTTAGCAGACATATGAAAGTGAAATGAAATGGATTAAATGAAGTATTCGAGATCTTCTAAATTAAATAAGTAGCAGCACTCACGTTCATAATCAATCAACTAATTTCTAAAGACACACATGACAACCAAGCAAACAAACAAAGACAACAAACAACAAATACATCAGCAAGGAATGCTAAAAATAATTAGAGTGTTTAAGGCAATTAAGCGGTGATATAGGTCTAGAATAAACAAAAACAACTGTATAAAAGCTCTTAGCTCTTATGAAACGCGCACGAACAACTGGCAGGCATTGGAGTTAAACAATAACCAGTGTATCCAAAGGATTTCAGAAACTAGCATTTTCCCCCTCGAGATTACATAGCGATTTACACAAAACCATTTTGTCCTAAATATAACTTAACAATTCCGAAAATCGAAGCCTCTTCAAGGTAAATAATTACATAAATAACTAGTCGAAATTAATAAGAAAACAAAAAGCGTTCCCTCTATGGCGATAAATCCATGTAAATAGCGAATGTTATGCGAATTGATCAGCAATTTAAAAATTGTACGCTGTGTAAACATATGTAACTAATTGCTAGTTAGCTAAAAGTTTGGGCAAATGATATAAACTACTCGTACATAGGCAAAAACGCTGGGAGAGCAAGAGTTACTTGATAAGTACTACGAATATAAATATATATATTACAAATATATTAACTTAGCTGGAGAATCGAACACACAAACTAACTACCAGAATAATATCGTAATGCAAAAGTTATAAACAGAACACTCAAACCATGAAACCCATGCAAACGCAATAGGCAAGGCACTTGAACTCCACATATGTATCTACATATGTAAAAGAGAGCCGATACTCCCAGGACAAGACAAATCAGTAAATAAAGGGCAAGGTATATAATGGTTAAACATACGACACTAGCAGCCGTAGGCAAAGAGCAGCTCGAGCGGAGTCGGGAAAAGCCCCAAAGTCGAGCAGCGGGCAAGCGCCTTGGGCAGCAAGGATAACTAACATATACATAAATATTTTTGAGTGTACCTATCAATAAGTATTTCAATTTGTTGTCAGCTTTTAATAAGTAAATATGTAATAACAAAAAAAAACAAAGAAAATCAACATACAATTAAAGCGAGATTGCATTTTAAGAAAGTAAGACAAAAGTAAAATCAATTGACACTCAAAACGAAACAAAAAAAAAAAAAGGATAACAAAACCAAAACATTTTTAATAATGCAATTGTCAAAGAAGAGAAAAGTTTTAAGCCGCATCCCCAAAAGTTCAGCTCATAGTAAATTTATTTCCGTTCTTTGGTTAATTAATCGCTTGGCTCTTTTTGTTTTGCAATTGTTAAACTACAACACTTTATGGTCCAGTCGTTCCCATTTGCAATTGTGGTCCAACTAAATTTCTGCTACTTTCTTTCTGTTGTCTTTTTTAAACTTTATCCTCCCTTGTCGCAGCATAAACATGTTATCAATGTTCCAAAATAATAAAAAAAAAGGTCTCCACAAATGTATTCGATGTTTCTAAAAACTACAAAATCAAATACACAAAACATAAATATTTTTGTAAATAGTTAATGCAATGCTTGAATTTTTATCCAATTACGGTGCGAGTACTCGTAACTCGTATCTTGTGCATGGCCAACTGCAAGTGTGTGTGAGAGGCCACGCCCATCAATTTGCCATTTGCAGGTGCAATTTGGCCGTGGACTTTATTTGAATGTGAACGCTAAGCATTAGAGTATAAGTGATTTTTATATTCAAAAGTCGATTTTATAAATCATTTTAATTGTCTATTTTAATGAATGCAATGAACATCACAACAATTGTAATGCAATTAATTAATTTAGTTGATGTACTCGTATGTGAAATGAAAAACTTATGAAATTTTTGTCAATAATTAAATGTTTTCGAGTCCTATGTTCGTAATTTAATTGTTTCAGTTTTTTTAAGCAAATATAAATAAAAATAAAAAGTAATTACAAATATAAACCAAAGTTTTTTACTTACCGTCATTAATTATACCAAAATGAAAAGAAATTATTTTTAGCCATATTATCAATACAATTCATTTATTAACAATGCATATTTTTCATATTTATTTGAAATTTTTAAGTGTGCTCCGTGTCTCCTTTCTTCAGATGGACCCTCAGTTGGAGCTGCAGGTTGACCCGGTAAGCGATGGTTTGGAAGAGGAGCCTTCTGGTTATCTTCCTTCAGGTTGAACAGCTTGACGGCATCTCACCAGCTCCCTTTCTTCCAGTCATCTTCATCTTTAGACTCTTTACTCATTTGAAAATTTTTTCTCTTTGTTCATATATTTGGTGGGTGAGGTTAATTTTGTTGGCAGTTGCACTACCGAAGGGTGTATTTTTATTTATTGTGATTTTAGAATCAATACGGGATACAGAGAAGTGCATCAATAACCTCACCCGAAAACAGATGCTTCTCATTTGTCGTACGACTTTAGGGATTTGGGAGAGAAGTTTGCTGGGACATTCGAATTTGTTAATGGGTCTCTTCTTTTTTTCTAACTAAACTAGTTAGACCCATTAATAATTGAAATGATTATTCTTTTTTTTAAGGATTTTTTTTAAAGACAAATTTAAAGACGCTACATTAAAAAAAAAGTTTCTTTTACTTGTTTAAACATCTTAACAACGTTCCAAGCTTAATATAGGAGAATTGGGAATTTTTAAGAAAAGATTTTGATTACTATCGGATAAAAACACTTGTTGCTTGCTTTAAAAAAATATATATATTTTAAATAAAAATTATTAACTGTTTTCCCTAGTTGTAATTCATTACTTTACTTTTCGTGTTTTTAACAATAATAGAAAAAATAAGTCTGATAGTGTTAATGAAAAAAAAACAAAACTTTGTACGTAAGTTTTAAGTGTTAAAAAAAATTAAATCTCTACAGAAAATTTTATTTTAGTGGGTAGGTTATTTTCTAAAACTGTTATGCATATGTACAATACATAATACATATAGAAGTGTAGATGTAAATTTTAGATAAACACAAAAAGTATTATGTTAGCTTGTCTGTCTGTGTTGAGTACTTTTCAGATTAAAAAGTTGTTAGTAAACATAAAATAAAAACTGATATCCTGACACTATACATCTGTACAGTACTAAAAATACTCGAATCAATCATTCAACAGAACTATTTCAACAAAACTATGGTTACACATGAAATAATAGAGAATAAAAGTGCATACACAAAGGTAGAAAGTTAAAAAGCTTTAATACAATAAAACTATGACAAAAGGTGAAAATTGCTTTCAGTGTGTGATAGGATTACACATGAATGTATATGAAGCAAGATGTTGTTAAAAGGCAAACACATTTTCAATATAAAATGTACTGAAATATTGTTTAGAAACCAGTCATACCGTGCTATTTGTTTCAAGATTAAATCCACTTCAATTCACCTTGCATATAATTTTTTTTAGAAAGGAAATTATATTGTGTTTTAAAACTATTGACGTTTGATATTAACAGATGGAGAGCAGGCCAAGAACCAAACATAAATATGTAAGTCATAAAACTGATAATATCAAGTCGTTCCAGTATTGGAAAAGCGCCAATTCTAGATCTCGGTTACTCCGGTTACTCTTCGATGTTATGAAAGTCGTACTCCTTCAAACAAAAGTTCAGCTTAACGAAGATTTGTTAGTTCTTGGATTGCTTCCAATAGAGATAATTGTTCTGATGAGGCTTCATTATTATTTAGTGTGAGTAAATGACAATCATCGTTGAGTGTTTTACCTTAATAATCGAGCATATTTCTTTAATGTCTCAAATCTTTAAGCCTTGTAAACAGATTTGATTTTTCCAGAGACGTAGATGAGTATATAATTTGGATTTACAATATTTAATCGTTATTTGTTAGCCATAAGACGGCGAAATCAGTAGTATTATTGTAGTTCCTTTTAAAATGGTTTTGAGATCTAAATCCGAGAGGCGTATTTATTTTGTTTATCCAATTTATTAGTTGCCAACTTCTTCTTTCATATTTTAATTAATTGCCATTTCATTCATTCTTGTATATTTCATTTATATATTATTTTTGACGATTCAGTATTTGAAGTTTTCATATTTAGTGAACAAAATTTAGTTTTTTTCAAATATTTTCGATAGCGATAAACTACAATTTCTTTATCTTTTTGCTTTTTCTTCTTTAAATCATTTGAATAGTTAGAACTTTTACTCATTTCTTTTAGTAATTTAATTTCTTTTTTAATTTTTCTTTTTTCATTTTCAATTTTTCCTTTTCTTTTCCTTGTTTAAATCATTTGGATAATTAGAACTTTTGATTTTTTTTTTTAAATTAAGTTTTTTCTTTTTTCATTTTTCTTTATTCTTTTTCTTCTTTCAATCATTTACAAAATTATAACTTTTATTAATTTCTTTTAATAATTTAATTTCTTTTTCTTTAATAGAACTTTGATCATTGGCATAATAGTATTATTATTAGACATTTTAAGAAATACTTCAATATTTAATAAAATAAAAAAATGATATTTAAAATTTTTGTATTTATCATTAATTAAATTCGATTAGATAATAATTGAACTGTTGGTAAACTGCCTTTTTCTGTTGTAGTTCATTGAAGTTGATATGTATGTTGTATGTTGTTTAGTGAAGAGGTTTTCTATACTTAATTTCCTAGTTCCTCCAGATTGTTTCCTGCGTTTAGCTTTTCGTTTAAGAAATTTTCGATTCCTGCCGTAAAATCATGGGCCACTAACTAGTATTTCTTCCCAACCGACGATGATTGTGTTTTCCATTGATGGGAATTAATCCATACAATTTCAGTAGTATATTAAACCGTGCCAACCATTTAATAATTATCCAGGTTGATAAGTAAATAATAAACGGTCAATAGCCTTTCCCAAATTCAAAATTGGTTCTTCGAATATGCATTTGAAGCATTAGTTGTTGATAAGATGCTGACCAAAGTATTAGTTATCTGTTATTAGTGTTCCCAAACAAAAATATCGAATCGAATTAAATTAAATTCATAAAAAAAGATGCAGTCACATAAGAACTTTGTTACTGAAATCAGCTAAAAAATAATCATAAATAAAAAAAAATGTATTTGTTACCACTTAAATCAAAACAGTTGACGAATTTTAAATATATAATATTTCGTATTATGCCTACTTCATTATAATGTGCAAATATAGATATTTTGTATATATTATTTTAATAAAATGGCAGTTGATGAATAGATCACGATTTCCCATAGAATTTGTCTTGTGTTGACGCTATCTTCAATTTAGTTTCATAATATTAAAATTAGCGAAGATTTCCAATTAGGAATAATATATGAAATTAAAAAATTTTTATAATCCACCATCCTCACCAGTTAGTTTAAGACCATAATATTCATTTTACCCCTACCTAACATGGTATCGTAGGTATTAAGTCATATAAGTTTTAGACCATATAATTACAGGAAAAAATATTAAAGTCCTTTTAATAATTTAGTAATTAATGTATGTCACGTATGCATATAATATCATTTAGTTAAGACACTTTGCCAACCCGAAAAGTGAAATTTCATTATTATTTCATTACCATTTTAAGAACTGTGTATTCTATTTCCACAAAGGACTTGTTTAAATATACTAATTTAAAATCAGAGAAGATTCAGTACTACCCCATCCAAATGGAAACCGCGTTCTTAGTATAAAAGGTAATCATATTTTAGATGAAGGGAAATATAATCGTCAGTATATTTAGTTGTTCGCCCTCATACCTGAGGTGACTTAAGTAAACATTTGCTTTAATTTCTCATTATTATCGAATACTTTTGTTTCATGTTGCATTGAAGACACTAAATTTTCAATAAAAAAATCGTATTTTCGACATAGTAGTAGTAGTTTTATTAGACAACTTTTCGTATTACTCATACCAAACATGAGAAGGTTTTTGACTCAATAGTTCATTCTCTTGTAAATAAGAAGAAACGAAAGTAAATGAATTGCATTATGTATAATTTGAAGTGAACAGTCGCACATAAATATACATTTTTTTAATGAGAACAATTACATCTTTATACTTTATGTATTTGGATTGCAGCAAGAGCATATCGAAAATTTAACAACACAAATATTTTACATTTTCGATATTGTTTTAGATATTAGTAGTACTTTCTGCCAAATATATATGCATGCTATAAATATTCTTTACAGGCAGACACTACAAGTCTGTAATATTCAGACGAAGCGAAACTTTTATATTGTTCATGATGCGATATCATTTCTCAATATTGTTTTAGATATCAGTAATTTTTCTGCCCATTGCATGCTATACTTATTTATAGTGCAGATACAAGTGTAGAATATACAGACTAAATGCATATTTGCAACTAACAAATTATGCAAGATTGACACACCAAATACAAAAGTATAAACTACGAAACAATGTAATTAATATTATAATACTAACTTTACTTTGTTATCACTCATTTGAAAAATGTTATAACGCAAACCTATTTAAGGATTAAAAAGCGGTTCAGAAAGAAAGCATAGATTTAATGTGTGGAATTTTCTGGTATTCCAAAAACCGTGAATATTATTACTTGAGAGTTACTCGAATGATTTTTCTATGACTGCACTTTGCCTACTGCCATAGAAGCTAGAAATAAATAAATACTTCGGATGCTCTCAAGTTGTACATTTTATCTGTATTATTGTTGGAATTTCTGTTCTTTTAGCTGACTGACCAAAAATCTGCAAAATCTTCAGAAGTATATCCATACATAATTACAGTCAAAGAGTATTGTATTTATATCAAGAAAATACATACAAGTTGTTATAAGAAACTAGTTGACTTAATTTACTTAGATTGCACCAAGCACATATCGTAATATTTGCAATTCACTATTTGAAAATATCAAAAAAATACCATTTAAAAAATGATATTTTGGCTACTTACTAAATAAATAGAAGTAGTCTCGAGGTCAAATGTCGATTTAATATTTTCAATGTTGATAATCACGACAATATACCAACAGTGAATTGTAAAATATCATTTGATATATTTTTCATAAGACTAGTTATAAGAGAAGAAATATTACTTCTTGATTTAATTTACTTAGATTGCACCAAGCACATATCGTAATATTTGCAATTCACTATTTGAAAATATCAAAATATACCATTTTAAAAATGGTATTTTGGCTACTTACTAAATAATTAGAAGTAGTCTCGAGGTCAGATGTCGATTTAATATTTTCAATGTTGATAATCATGACAATATACCAACAGTGAATTGCAAAATATCAGATTACGATATTAATATTTTTCAATATTTTCTCAAATATTGTTTAAAATATTAGTAGTATTTTCTGCCCAATATATTCGCATGCTATAAATATTTTTAGGGCAGATACTAGAAGTCTGTAATATACAGACAAAATGCAATTTTATTTGGTAGCCACCAAATTTGCAAGCTTGGTAATCTAAGTAAATTAGTATTAGCTTACGTAAAAATAAAACTAATAATATTTTACTTGTTTTAGTATGATATTAATATTTTTAAAGCAAGTATAAATTTAATGTGTGGGTTTTTTCGGTATGGAAATATTTGGTTTGGATGCTCCTGGTGGTAAGTACTTGTGGAAGGCATCAGCCCGACTTTAGATAAATCATTAGATTGGTTATTGGAGCGAGCAATAAAATACGATTTTCTTTTAAGTACATTCAGCAATTCCGTACATAAAAATCTATTGATCGAGTCTCTGAAGTTTACAATGCTGTTCTTCATCCTGTCAAGGATTTAGATAAACAGAATCCAACAGGAATTCCTTTGCTTAATCATACTCTCAAGGTTGCAATGGAGCTATACAATTACAAGCTTATTCATAAATAAGTAATCAAATACATAATTGTTATTGGTTGCGTCAAAGGGTATTAAATACCAAGAATTTCTCCACTTTCTCCTAAAATTTTTGTATTATCCCTACCAGAATTGTGCTTTAATTAAGTATTTATCTCAGCCAGTTTCGAACATTTTTTGCCTTATCCTTAAGACAAATCAAATAAATAATAGTTTTAAATATTTATACAGCAAAGTATAACAAATATTATTAACTAGTCAGCGAAGGAATAAATTTAAGATAAATATATTACCCCTATTCGAATTGGGAATTTTTATTTCATTTGTAGTTATTTCGTAGTATCCGTACATATTTTTGGTTGATATTTATTTTATTTCAACGTAAGTATGTAAATAGTTTTTACACCATTACCCTATTCAGTTTCGAAGACTATTTGAGAATTGACATTATAATATTAAAAGCTGCGTACTTGTTTTAACAAAGTCATTATTTTACCATACAATAAAATTATAGATGTTTCGGTACTATCCCTATTTCAGGAACCAAGTGGTAGTCTCAAAGAATTTTTTTTAGTTACAAGTCATTAGGTATTTTTTGATACTCGCAAAGTTCTTGTTCTATACAATTTCATTCAAAATGTTTACAAATTACCCCTACCCGAAAAATAAATTTTGAGTATATTTTTTTTTAAACATTTTCGTATTACCCCTACTTGAAATGGATTATTTTGCTTGATCTTCACTACTCATTATTATTTCGTATTTAGTATTATAAAGTAATTTGTTTTATCACACAATTAAATTTAAGATGTTTTGGTATTATCCCTATTCGAAATAGGAATCAACTTCGTAGTCTTAGAGAATTATTTTAATTACAAGTCATTGTGTATTTGGTATTATAGAATATTTGTTTCTTATTGCATCGAAATTTTTAACACTCAAATTTCAATAAAAAATAGATATTCATATTCGTCACAGTAGTAGAAGTTTTCTAGTAGGCGAGTCAATTTAATAAAAGTAAAGCGAATTAAAGAACTTTCTGTATTATTAATACTAAACATGGAAATGTTTTTGACTCCATAGTTCATTCTGATGTAAATAAGAAGCAAAGAAAGTAAATGAATTGCATTACGTGTAATTTGTAGTGATACAGTCGCACATAAATATACATTTATTTAATGAGAACAATTACATCTTTATATTTTATGTATTTGGATTGCAGCAAAAGCATGTCGAAAATTTAACAATACAAATATTTTACATTTTCGATATTGTTTTAGATATTAGTAGTACTTTCTGCCAAATATATATGCATGCTATAAATATTCTTTACAGGCAGACACTACAAGTCTGTAATATCCAGACTAAGCGAAACTTTTGTATTGTTCATGATGCGATATCATTTCTCAATATTGTTTTAGATATCAGTAATTTTTCTGCCCATTGCATGCTATACTTATTTATAGTGCAGATACTACAAGTGTAGAATATACAGACTAAATGCATATTTGCAACTAACCAATTATGCAAGATTGACACACCAAATACAAATAAAAACTACGAAACAATGTAATACTAACTTTACTTTGTTATCACTCATTTCAAAAATGTTATAACGCAAACCTATTTAAGGATTAAAAAGCGGTTCAAAAAGAAAGCACAGATTTAATGTGTGGAATTTTCTGGTATTCCTAAAACCGTGAATATTATTACTTGAGAGTTACTCGAATGATTTTTCTATGACTGCACTTTGCCAACTGCCATAGAAGCTAGAAATAAAAAAATACTTCGGATGCTCTCTAGTTGTACATTTTATCTGTATTATTGTTGGAATTTCTGTTCTTTTAGCTGACTGACCAAAAATCTGCAAAATCATCAGAAGTATATCCATACATAATTACAGTTAAAGAGTATTGTATTTATATCAAGAAAATACATACAAGTTGTTATAAGAAACTAGTTGACTTAATTTACTTAGATTGCACCAAGCACATATCGTAATATTTGCAATTCACTATTTGAAAATATCAAAAAAATACCATTTTAAAAATGATATTTTGGCTACTTACTAAATAATTAGAAGTAGTCTCGAGGTCAGATGTCGATTTAATATTTTCAATGTTGATAATCACGACAATATACCAACAGTGAATTGCAAAATATAATTTTACGATATAAATATTTTTCTGAAAACTAATAACAAGAAAAGTAATATTACTTCTTGATTTAATTTACTTAGATTGCACCAAGCACATATCGATATATTTGCAATCCACAATTTGAAAATATCAAAAAAATACCATTTTAAAAATGATATTTTGGCTACTTACTAAATAATTAGAAGTAGTCTCGAGGTCAGATGTCGATTTAATATTTTCAATGTTGATAATCATGACAATATACCAACAGTGAATTGCAAAATATAAGTTTACGATATAAATATTTTTCAATATTTTTTCAAATATTGTTTAAAATATTAGTAGTATTTTCTGCCCAATATATTCGCATGCTATAAATATTTTTAGGGCAGATACTAGAAGTCTGTAATATACAGACTAAATGCAATTTTATTTGGTAGCCACCAAATTTGCAAGCTTGGTAATCTAAGTAAATTAGTATTAGCTTACGTAAAAATAAAACTAATAATATTTTACTTGTTTTAGTATGATATTAATATTTTTAAAGCAAGTATAAATTTAATGTGTGGGTTTTTTCGGTATGGAAATATTTGGTTTGGATGCTCCTGGTGGTAAGTACTTGTGGAAGGCATCAGCCCGACTTTAGATAAATCATTAGATTGGTTATTGGAGCGAGCAATAAAATACGATTTTCTTTTAAGTACATTCAGCAATTCCGTACATAAAAATCTATTGATCGAGTCTCTGAAGTTTACAATGCTGTTCTTCATCCTGTCAAGGATTTAGATAAACAGAATCCAACAGGAATTCCTTTGCTTAATCATACTCTCAAGGTTTCAATGGAGCTATACAATTACAAGCTTATTCATAAATAAGTAATCAAATACATAATAGTTATTGGTTGCGTCAAAGGGTATTAAATACCAAGAATTTTTCTAATTCCACCTAATTAAGATCCCTACAATATTTCTCTTGCAGACAGTTTCATATGGTCAAGATAGATATGGTTGAAGACTTATTTTAAGCAATTTGATATTTACATCAATCGTTGTTTTGGTACAGTTTCCAATTTTCCTAATATAAAATAAAAAACAATTAATTTATACTTTTAAAGTAGTAATAGCAAACCATTTGAATATAAGAAACCCTACCAGAATTGGGACTTTATATAATTATCCCAGCGAGTTTCGCGCAGTTTTTGCCTTATCCTTAAGTCAAGTCAAAAAAAAAATAAAAAATAATTTTCCATATTTATACAGCAAAGTAAAATAAATGTTATTAATTATTGAACCAATTCCCGAATATTTTATCAGAGATAAATAGCTAAAAAGCCGCAGTTGTCAGATTACATTATATTTAAACTTGGTTTTAATTCCTGCCTAAAACTTAATCATTTTTTTATAACTGTGTTGTTTTTGGTTAAAAATTTGTTTGTGTGATGCCGTTTCGTAAGACTCTATATCGTGGATGATGAGATCCTTATTCCTCTATGTTATATGCATATATGTTTTGTTTCTTTCGTATATTTTGAACTGGTGTAACTTCATCGGCTTTATAAATATGCCTTTATAATAAGGATTGATGAAGTCGGGCTTACTTAAAGTTTTTGCTTTTTCAAGATGTTGCTGTATGAACCCGTGCAATTGGTTTTAAGTTGTGATATAAATTTCTGCGTGCAGAATTTTGAACTTATGTAGATTAATACTGCCAATTTTAAGAGATAATTTTGCGGTTAACCATTTAGCATTCAAATTTGCATTTTGGAGAATGTTTGTGTTAGTGGCAATCCGACTAGAAGATTTGGTGAATTGAGTTTTAGGTTGTTTGGTGCAAATATTCCAACATGGTTGGTGAAATTATATTTTTCTTCCAGAGACATTGTGCATTTTTGGGAGTGCTATATTTTACCCTGCTCAACGAAACTTCTTTTATATAATTAACGTAGAGAGAAAGTTATTGGATTTATAAAGTTTGCATGTTCTGTCATCTCTCGTTGGCCATTGATTTAGAGATGATATGTAACTAGTTGTTGAAGTTGTCTGCTTTTGGTATCACTGTCTTTTTTAAAGATGCTATTTTCGATCCAGATCGTAGCACATTAGACTTTTGTTTATTGTAGCAAATAATATTCTCAGAGATAGTAATAAGATTAAAACCTTTTAAGGCCTGTCTGTACATTTTCTTGTGAAACTACCTTCTAAATTATTTTAATTGGAACAAGGGTGTCCTGATCCTCATTTTTATGTACCAGTAGTTCTCAATTCAGTTTCAAATATACATCATTCATTTTCATCTGTTTGTTTTATTTTTCATGTAGGACCAGGGTTTGATATTCGATTACACTTTTTTATAATGACTGTAAGTAACAAAGTAAAGATTTTTGTACGATTGCGAGTTAAAGAATTGTTCGTAAAGTTTTTTGTTTTTGTTGTAGTATTTTATATCATTTTAAATTCATGTAAATTTTTGAAATTTTTCAGTACGCATTGCTTTATGGATTCTTTGGTTTATTTAGCATTGTAACATTTAATGTAATTATACTAGTCTCATGAAATTATTTAATGTTTGACCGTAGTCTGTATTGTATTGGTGCCCTATTTTAAAACATGATTCTTTTTATTTTTAATTTGATTGAAGTTTGTTTTTAAAATAGCATAGAGCAGTTAATGATATAATTAATAATTATTACCCAATAATATTTTAGATGTCGTAGTTTATCTGCTTTTAAATTTTATAAACTATAATTTGTCGAAGAATTTATTCATTTAACCCCTACCCGAAAGTTTTCACATATTTGTAAGTCATTTTAATTTGGTTACAAGTTATCTTAAATACAAGTCATTGGGTATTTGTGCAATATACTCGCAAAGTACTAGTTTAAGACAATATTATTCAAGAAAAATATGTTTTTATATTACCCCTACCCGACATGGGAATTTCCATTAAATTTTTGATCATTTTTATATTACTCCTACCTAAAATGGAATACATTTGGTTGATTATTACGCATTGTTTCGTATTTTTTAAATTCAACGTAAATTCGTTTCTTTATCATTTTCCTATCCAGTTTCGAAGAATTGTGAAGAGTTTTAAATCTAATTTTCTTTATACCATACGTTTTATCAACGCTTTTTGTTTGGGAAATAATATTAAAATTATAGATGTTTCAGTATTATACCTATTCCAAATAGGAACCAAGTTCAAAGTCTCAGAGAATTATTATTTTAATAAAAAGTCATGGGATATTTCTGTAATTTATAGTCGCAGAGTGCAAGTCTTAGCAATATCATTCAAGATATGTTTTCACATTACCCCTACCCTAAATGAGAATTTTCAATTATTTTGTAGAAATTTTCGTTTTACCCCTATACATTTGGAATACGTTTGGTTGATTATTACGCATTTTTTTGTATTTCTTTAATTGAACGTAGATACGTTTGTTTACCATTGACATATACAGCTTCGAAGAATTGTGGAGAATTGAACATATATTTTTCTTTAAACTATAAAATAAAATTATAGATGTTTCGGTATTACCCCTTTTCATAAAGAAACCAAGTTCGTAGTCTCAAAATTGTTTTTTAAAGTCATGGTGTATGTGTGTGTTATTCTTGTTCAGTTGTAATTTTAGACAATATCCTTTATGATCCTTTACCCCATCCAAAATGGGAATTTTTATTTAATTTTAATTCATTTTCGTAAAGCCCCTACCTATTTTAAGTTAATTACTTTGTTTCGTATTTTTTTAATTCAACGTATATGTTTGAAAACCATAACCCTATTAAATAGAAATTATAAAATTAAAAACAGCATATTTGTAATTACAAAGTAATTTTTTGATTACCATACAATAACATTATAGATGTTTCGGTATTATCCCTATTCCAATTAGGATCCAATCTCGTAGTCTTAGAGAATTATTTTAATTAAAGGTCATTGGGTATTTGTGTATATACTCGGAAAGTTTTAGTTTTAGACAAAATCATTGAAGATAAATATATGTATATTCATATTACCCCTATCCGAAATGGGAACTTTATATTCAATTTGTAGTAATTTTCGAAGTACCCCTACCTATTTTTGGTTGATATTTATTGCTCATTATTATTTCGTATTTTTTTATTTCGAAGTTTGTTTTTTTGTATACCATTACCCTATTCAATTTCATAGACTTATTGAGAAGTAAAATTATAATATTTAAACCGCATATTTGTATCTACAAAGTTATTTTCGGATTACCCCTTCCCGAAATGAGAATTTCACATATTTTGTATTTATTTTTGTGTTAGTGGAGTATTTTTTGTCGATATTTATTATATGTTCATATTACCCCTATCCGAAATGGGAATTTTTATTTGATATGTATTCATTTTCGTAGTATCCCTAGCTTTTTTTGGTTGATATTTATTACTCATTATTGTTTCGTACTTTTTGATTACAACTTGAATATGTTTGTAATTGAAATAAAAATATAATAATAATAAAGTATTTTTGTGTTACCCCTACCTGAAGTGAAGTATTTTTGGTCAAAATTTATTATATGTCATTATTACCCCTAGCCGAATAAAGGAGTTCTTTTTTAATTTTTAGTTATTTTCGTAGTACCCCTAACAATTTTTGCTTGATATTTATTACTCAGAATTGTTCCGTACTTTTTGATTTCAAAGTATGTTTGTATACCATTATCCCACTCAGTTTCGAAGATTTTTGGAGAATTGAAATTACAATATTAAAAACAGCATATTTGTTTGCATTACACATTAATATTATGTACTTTACGAGAATTTTAATTATAAGATAAATTATAATTATAGAGAATTTAAATTATAAGATTAAAATCCGCATATTTGTAACCACAGTAATTCCCTAGTCTCTGGGAAATAATTTTTAATTATCAGATTGCAATATATTTAAGGTTTGGTTATAATTCGTGCATAAAACTTAATCCACAATTTTTTGTCAAACTTTATATTAAAACGGGTTGTCTTTAATTATACTACCAGTATAATCAGTTAAAATGTTTTTGTGTGATGTCATTTCGTAAGACTCCATATAGCGTGTGATGAGATCCTTATTCCTCTATATATATATGCATATATCTGTTTTGTTTCGTTCGTATATTTTGAACTGGTGTAACTTCATCGGCTTTATAAATAGGGATTGATGTAGTCGGGATTACTAAGGTATCAATAAAGTTTTTGCTTTTTCAAGATGTTGCTGTATGAACCCGTGCAATTGGTTTAAAGTTGTGATATAAATTTCTGCGTGCAGAATTTTGATGTTATGTAGATTAACACTGCCAATTTTAAGAGATAATTTTGCGGTTAACCATTTAGCATTCAAATTTGCATTTTGGAGAATGTTTGTGTGACAACCCGACTAGAAGATTTGGTGAATTGAGTTGTAGGTTGTTTAAATTATATATAGGTTGGTGAAATTATATTTTTCTTGTATTGTGCATTTTGAGCCGGCAAAATGTAAAGGGTTGATTCATTCTCCTGTCAGTATAAGTACTTCAATTGAGTTTAGGAGTGCTATATTTTACCATGCTCTTCGTGTTACTTTAATTTCTTTAATTAGTTAGGGTAGAGAGAAAGGTTTTGGATTTATAAAGTTTGCATGTCTAGTCACCCTTCGTTGGCCATTGATTTAGAGATGGTATGTGGTTATTGAAGTTGTCTGCTTTTAGTATCAGTCTTTTTTAAAGATGCTATTTCCGATCCAGATAGTAACACAGTAGAGTTTTGCTTATTATCATTCTCAGAGATGGTTATAAAATTAAAACTTTTTAAAGCCTGTCTGCTCATTTTCTTGCGAAACTACCTACTTAAGTATTTTACATGAAACCAGAATGTCCTGATCCGCATTTTTATGCTCCAGTATATCTCAGCTCAGTTTTTATACACGTTTATAATACACATTTTTTTTTTCATCTGCTTGTTTTATTTTTCATTCAGAACTGACTTATGTTTCATATTCGATAATCATTTATTATAATGTCGATGTAAGCAGTAAAAATAAAAATTGAATCATTTTAAAGTAAAGATATTCCGGAAAGTTCTTTGTCCTTCTTGTAGAGTTTCATATCATACAAATTTCACTTAAATTTTTTAATTTCTTTAGAACGCATTGTTTCTTAGATTCCTGGGCTAACATTGTTAATTAAATAGAATTATACTCGAAGAATGTTATTATTTCATCTTTGACCATAGTATTTATCTTATTTGTCCCCTATTATAACATTATTTTATTCTGCGTTATTCAAAATGTTTTTTTTATATTTTAATGGAACAGAAATTTGTTTTCGGAAGCAGTTAAAATTATAATTTAAATGTATTAAATAATAATATTATAGATGTATTTTTTCTGCATTTAAAATTTATAAATTATAATTTGTCAAGGAATTCATTTATTTAGCCCCTACCCGAATTGGGAGTTTTGATTTAAATTTCAGTCATTTTCGAATTACCCCGTCCTGAGATGTTACACTTTTGGTTGATGTTTATTACGCATTGTATTTCATTTTTTTCGCTTTAACTTTAGTTTGTTTGATTACCAGTGTCCTATCCAGTTTCGAAGATTATAGAGATGTGAATTCCCATTTCTTTTGGACCTTACAGTAAAATTATTGTTTCAGTAAATAAAATTAAAATAGTAACCAAGTTCAAAGTTTTAGATAATTATTATTTTAATAACAAGTCATGGGTGTTTAACTCACAAGGTTCTAGTTTTAGCAATATCATTCAAGAAAATTATGTTCTCATATTACCCCTATCAGAATTTTCATTAAATTTGTAGTCATTTTCGTATTGGCCTACCTAAAATAGATTTTGGTTGATATTTATTAAGCAGTTTTTCGAATTTATTGATCCAACGACTGTTTGTTTACCCGTGTCCTAAACCAGACTCGAAGAATTATGAAGGATTGAAATTCTATTTTCTTTTGGACAGTACAATAAAATTATAGATGTTTCAGTATTAACCTTATTCCAAAAAGGAACCAAGTTCGTAATCTTAGAGAATTATTTTAATTAAAGGTCATTGGGTATTTGTGTATATACTCGCAGTTCTAGATTTAGCAATATCATTCAAGACAATTTTGTTTTCATATTACCCCTACCCGAAACGGGAATTTTTATTTAATTTGTAGTCATTTTCGTATTACCCCTACCTCAAATGGAATTTGATATTTATCACACAATGCTTAGTATTTTACGATTTCAACGTAGATACGACTGTTTACCATTGTCTTATCAAGTTTCGTACAATTATACAGAATTGAAATTCTGTTTTTCTTTTAAACATACAAGATAATTCAAAATGTTTCCCTATTGTCACTGTTCCAAATAGGAAACAAGTTCATACTTTGAGAATTTTTATTTTAATTACAAGCCATTACACTCGCAGAGTACTAGTTTTCATGTTACCCTTATGCGAAATGACGATTTTTATTTAATTTGTCATTTTCGTATTATCCCTACCTAATATTAAATATTTTTAGTTGATATTTATTACGCATTGTGATTCGTATTTTTCGATGCAACGTTTGTTTACGTATTACATATTACCCCTACCCGAAAAAGGATTTTTTTCTTAATTCGTTGTGATTTTCGTTTTACCCCTACCTAAGCTAGAATTTGATTAATATTGTTAATATTTATTAGGCATTGTATATCGTATTTTTCGACTTAAACGCAGATAAGTTTGTTTACCGGTGTTTACCGAATTGAAAATATTTTTCTTTAAACCACACAATAAAATTATAGATGTTTCAGTATTATAGAAATTATAGATGTTTCAGTATTATCCCTTTTCCAAATGGAAACCGAAATGAGAATTTTCACATATTATTTATTTATTTTCGTATTACCCCTACCTGAAATTGAATATGCTAAATATGTTTTCATATTACCCATGGGATGGAATTTTTCAAATAATTTGTGTTCAATTTCATATTACCTCTACCCGAAATGGGAATTTTTATTTAATTTGTAGTCATTTACGTATTTCCCCTACCTAGATTAGAATTTTGTTGATATTAATTACGCATCGTATTTTCCAATATGAACGTAGATAAGTTTGTTTACCATTGTCCTATGCGGTTTCGAAGAAGAGTGGAGAATTGAAATTCTTATTTCCTTTGGACCGTTCAATACAATTGTACATGTTTCGGTATATCCCTAAACCAAATAGTAACCAGGTTCTTAGTTTCAGAGAATCATTATTTAATAACAAGTGATCGGTTATTTGTGTATTATACTTGAAGAATTTAAGTTTAAGAAATATCATTTAAAAAAAAAATATGTTTTCATATTACCCATATCCAAAATGGTAATTTTTATTTAATTTGTCATTTTCGTATTAACCCTACCTAAACGGAAAATGGAATATTAATTTTTGATATTTATGACGCATTACACGTATGTTTCGTATTTTTCGATTTCAACGTTGATACGTTTTTATCCCATTACCCTAATCAGTTTTGGAGAATTCAAATTATAATACAATAATAAAATACAAATTTTTTTTACCATACAATAAAATTATAGATGTTTCGGTATTATCCCTATTCCAAATAGGAATCAAGTTCGTAGTCTCAGCCAATATCATTCAAGATAAATATATGTTCATATTACCATTGTCCGAAATGGGCATTTTTTTTTAATTTGTAGTCATTTTCGTACTTATTTTTGTTTATATTTATTACTCATAGTTTTATATATTTTGATTTCATAGTACATATGTTTGTATACCATGGCCCTATTCAATCTCTTATACATATGGAGAATTGAAATTATAATATTCAAAAGCGCATATTTGTAAAATTATTTTCCCCTACCCAAAACTAAAAGTCTTTGTTTTGTACTTTACGATTTTAACGTAGACACTACTTTTGTTTACTGTTATCCTAACCACTTTCAGTTTAATAGAGAATTGAAATTATTAGATTAAAGTCCGAATATTTTTATCCACAGTGATTCCCTTGTCTCAGGGAAGTAATTTTTAAATTATAAGTCAAGGGGTATTTGTGTATTTCATCCGCGCATGCTGAATTTATTTGTTGTTTTCCTTATTCTCCTTATTACTGGAGACGCAGGTGTTTAATTTATATTGGTATTACCCCTACCTACTTTCATTACGCATTACCTTATAACCTTTGAAAATGATTACTTACACATAAAACTTTACCATTATCGTATCCCTGATTCGCTTTTTACCGCAGTTTTCGCTTTACCAACATATTGTTTTTTTTTTCACTTTTTCTTCATTTTGAATTGTAGCATTATTATTTGAATATTAAATTCTGATTATAATTTTCATTTTAGAGTTGATCTGTAAAATTTGTATTTTTCTGTTTACCATTTCTTTAAATATTCATTTAATTAGCTTTTATATTTCTTAGGTTATTATAGGACGATAGATTCAATTCATTTCTTACTAAACGCATATATTTACGTGATTTAACCAGTTTTAGTTATTGAGATCAGTTGCCCTTCCTCCGTAAAATGATGATTTGACTGAAATTTGTATAGAATTTAAGCTTAAAATAAAAATATGACGAGCAATTGTTTCGAAATTTATTAGAATTCTTTTCATCTTTTATTTTGTGCTTCTTTTCTGTGGATGAGCTCTTCTTTTTTCTCATATTTTTTTCTATTTATGGTATGGACAAAAAAGTATGTAAATTTACAACAGTTTAGGATAAAAGTTTTCTTAAATCTTGAAGTGTACAAAAACAGAATAATCATTAAATTTCAGGTGTTAGGAACTTAAGTGACACATTGTGTGTGTACTTTTCATGTTAATGATTAAAACAAAGAAAATAAAAAGAATAAAATTGATATTGTGTTTGTGGCGCGGCTGACGAACAAGTATTCGGCTCGTTCTGTTCAGTTGCTACTCCAGATACGATATTTCAATTGATTTAAGCGATCGATGTCAGTACTGTGCACAACACTCTGTTTATTCGGTATTGATATCGCGGTTCGATGTTGATAGTTAATAAACAGAAGGCCGTAATTAACAGGACGCCTTTGCAAACAGGTCATAGCGGAGCAGAGAAGTCGATATATAGTAGGTTCCTATAATTCAATCCACGCAATCAATCTGATAAAAACGACGCAGCCCTGTGTAGGCCACGACGCAGTCGCTGAATTGTCAAACTTTCGCCAAACGAGGCGAGGCTTATGAGCCAACTGCATTTTCAGCAATTGTAATGCCCTTTTGCCCGCAAAGAGTTTGATATCGAGTAAACATCGATCGATCGCATATCAACTTTCATCGCCCAACTATAAAGTTTAGAGAAAGAAATACATATTGCTTGGTTAACTTGTATGAAAATGAAGAAAGTGACGATAAGTAACATAACTAAGACTATCAACTAAAAACTTATGTTTAAATAGTAGAAATGCCAATATAAGCGAAAGATGGGGAGAAAACGTTTATGCACTGGATTTTTCCAGAGATTTCTTGCAGTAAACGTGAGTGTACTCGCACTTATACATGAATACATACGCACAGATGTATTCTTATACAGTATAAGAGATAACAACAGTTAGGTAAATGGAGAGAACACAAGAGGGTAAAGCAGCAGAGCGAGTTTACTGCGCAGCTGCCGTAATAATACAAATACATGCAGCAGGAGCTGCCGCTAGTGCAAGTGAGATAGAATATTTGTAGAAGACTACATGCAAATACAGTGCGTGTTATTTTTAGAGCAGACCAGCTGCTGTTCGGGGGGTTAAAAGAGAATCGAAAAGAGACCTTGGTAATCCCGAAAATGGTGACACGTTTCGCATGGGGTAGAAAATTTTCTAGAAGCGTCGATAAATGAATTTACATACATATTACCGAAATTACGAAATTGAATTACACAATATTTGTAAATTTGCTTGGGGATGTACATAGTAGAGAATAAGTGTAAACGTTTACAAAACGGTCTTACGTCACGTTTGAAAATGAATCATTTCTTGTGTAATAAAACTACACCTTAAGCTTAGATTTTTGCTTACGTATGACAATGAGAGAATGCGCTAGGTTCGCTGGCGTCTACACCTGGCTTTCCATGTAAACTCCTTAAGTTCAGGCACAAACCGTATATGGCCATGGAGTTCGATATGGATACAAGAGCTCCTTCATTGCCTGCCTGCCAAGCATATTAAGCCTGGCAAATGAAACTTGTGGTCCCTGGCATCTGCCTTACAGCCTGCCTAATGACCAACTTTCTAGACAAAGACGAACAACTCTGTTTCCGCAACGCCAAGTGGTTTTGTGCTGCCCCATTTCCTCATTGCGAAAATAGCCTGATTGTGCCCATAACGATGGTGACGACGTGTTTTCTTTGTTCAGAGCCAAAATGGTGAAATGTTGAACTAGCAATTATTTTAGCCTTCGTGCCATGTTGTAAGTCCGCAGATTCGCCTTTACAGCAGCTTCTTTACACTTTTTCATTTCTGATGACTAATGTGTGGATGTACAATACATGTACTATATATATGTATGTATTTCTGTATATAAGAGCACTTTTTTTTTTTGGAATAATTTCAATTTCACGGAGAACTTCACTTGAACACTTATTTTTTGCGAATGGCTGCTGACGCTGTGTGAGCTCTATTTATACGTTGAGCAGTGCCTCGTCGATGCGTCGAGAACTCGATTCGTCTCCCTTTTGCTCTCGAAATTTCCGTGCGAGCGAGTGAATACGCTGCTGTTTCATTGCGTACGTGACGTACTTCCCTGTTTCTCTATACTAATATTGCAGCTATAATTGATTCGCCATGGTATTTGCAACGAACCAAACAGCTTTATTTTGTTATGCACCCTGTGTTTTATTAGTTTGAGTTGTTTTTACTTAAGACTCCGTAGATGACTAAACATCATTTTTACCATTTGTTTATTAATTAGAATGTATTTTTAGTTGTTGTATATGTTTTCTTTGCAATAAGAGAGTTCTAAAGTCGGTGTGCTGATAATTCAATGAGCACTTGTGAAAGCAGGATAGATATATGTACAGGCATGTGATAGCATGATGTGACTCACATCGTTGCCAGATGTTGCTGCTCGAAATTTCTACAGCATTCTGGCGCCAAATTTGAATAACATGCGTTCATGAGAAACAGAGCGAAATTTAAAGAAGAAGATCGCCAGATCACTAAAAAATCAGAAAAAGGTGGAGGTGGAGGAATGACCACACAATGAAGTAAGTTTTGTCAACGTTGTCAAATTCCATTTATCATAATTTTACATTGGCCTTGTTCACCAGAACTAATCAATCAGTAATCATGTATTTTGTTTGTTCGATAACAAAGCATCACAATCACAGAATTTCAGCGTACTATTTTGGTGATGAATTTTCAGTCATCATACATCACAAAATTTGAAATCATGATTGCTAATCACTGCATTTCACCAGAATAATCATGCAAATTTCATCGATTTTCTGTTGTCGATTTGTTCTGGTGAACACGGCCATTATTTATAGCGTAAATAATAGATAATGCCGGGCAATGGAGCCCATTTTACAATGAAGTGATTATGATTTATTATTAAAATGGCCAATGTTTTGAGTGACAGTGAAAGGAAACCTGCGCCAAGATGAATATAAAGACACCAGTTTAAATTGTTATGAATTAAACATAAATAAATTTGCAGTTTAAAATAAAATGCAATTTTATTGGAAAATTGTCAATTACAACGATTTACAACGGGTCGCCAAAGCAACAGTTGAGGTGAGACAGAGAGAGAGTGACAAATGCGCTGGGTCGCCGTTTTATTCTATTCTAATTCTAAGTAATTATTACGATCTTTACATATTATTGATTATTTTTATTACAATTAATTATATAGAGTGAACAGATGACAAACGAAGAACTTTGAAAACATCAATGCAAAGATTCCCATTTAAATAGGGAGTGTTTTAGCACAAACATAATAGTAGTAATAGCAAAATGTTTTCAGTGTAGTGGCAGCATCGCATTGTTTGTGTGTGCTGAACCAAGCACAAGGTTTTTGAACCTTTGCTTTTCATAGCATGAAAGCCAGCTGTTGCCAGCGCGCGCGCATCCTGTGCGCTCAGTACTCGTCCTTCATCCTGCGGGGTGGGTAAACGAGTGCTCTCCCTCTTACTCGGAGAGACGCATTCTCATTGAGTGGGTGTTTTGAGTGAGTACGAATGCAATATTTGAGTGGAGCGTGGAATGAACGCGCTAAATATGAATGCTAACGAGCTTGGCAATAAAACTTGAAAACTTCCATTAAAGTATGCAAAAAAAATGGGATAGAGGTCAAAGTTGGGATTTCATTGGGGAGCAGCGGTTTTAATTGCTTGCCCAGCTTAGGTCCCATCTTAACGGGAATTGACTAACTAAGCTCCCTTACGAATAAACGGAAGTTGAACTATGGGATTCTCTGAGAGTGTTTCTTTGGAGGAAATAATAACCGAAGAATAACCGAACCGTCGTCGCATTGGAAGGAAGCCATCAAGAAAAGGCATCAAAGTCTTAAGTAAACATGTGGCGGCAATTGGCAACACAAACAAAAACAAAAAGAATAAGAAGACATGACATAAAATAGGGGAATAGGGAAATATAATGGCATGCAACAAAAACGGAAGAGCACGGAAATTGCGTATACGCCGTGGGCGCCCGTGTGTATCTTGAATGATAGTAGACAAGAGCAATTGGGCGCCTCGTTGCTTGTTGCGTTTGTTATTCTTTTGTTTTGTTTTGTTCTGTTTCCTGCGGCATAGCACAGAAAGGGCACATCACAAACAATACACACACACACCCATACACAGAAAAAAAAAACGGGATAAAATGCGATGCGGTGTCAGAAGTTCGATAATCCCGGATTTTCTTAAGCCATGTACAAAATACTGGATTCAAGAACGGTTTCTCATTTCCTTCTGAGCAAATATTGTGATGATCGGATTTTCATTTTCTTTTTTTTACTATTTTAATGCTGTTTGGTTGACAATTTATTCACATAATGTGTAAGCTTAAAAACAATATCACGAACCGTAATTAATAAATTTTAGAATAATTTTTTCTTTCTGTGTACACACAGTCAAAAAGGGGAAACAAGCAAATGGCATAATAAACGTATTTTTGTGTGAGAAATGAGAAATGAAATGACAAAGCAACAAAGACATCAACATGTTTTATGGTGAAGCAACCTCAGGCTTGACTTTCTTTCATTCAAAATGCTGGGTTAAGTAAAGTGTTTTATTGTGTTGGTATTTTCAAGTCAAATCAAATGATGATGTGGGGCAGCATCTTAGCCGTATCAAATCAGCGGCAGTGTTTTTCTCACGGCCTCCCTCAGAACATTCCCTGACATTTTGCAAAAATTTAACCTTGTATATTGCCAAAAGTGGTCCTTCAATTTTTGAGCCTACAAAGTTATATGTTTTTGCCATGAGCTGAGCCTGTGAAAAGTGAAAAAAAAAAACAAAATACAGCACACACACACAGTCGCATACAAAGAAAGGTTGTAGCATAACTCTGTCAATGCATTTGAGGGCCATTGGTTCACAGTGGTTCCCAATTGCTCAGCGCGCGAATGCGAATGTACTCGTATAAAGGCGACAAGGACGAGTGAACGAGACGAAACGCGCTCGCTTTCACTCTTCCACAGCCCACAATCCACACACACACACATCCCACACACATCCCACACACACCCACATTCCACACCCTTTAATCCATAAACCACTCTCGCCTAGCACCGAGCCACTATGGTAAAAAAAGCCCGAAATTTTGGCAAAAACTCGAAAGCAATTTAGAATTTTGATTTCTTTCTTTTAAATCGGACCACACCTTCACCTCCCCTTCCCATCCGACAGTGAGAAAAAAGTCTTAGATTTGCATAGACTTTAAATATTAAGCTAGAGACTTGAAGTTTGGCATGAATTTTAGTTAGGCTTAAGTATAATTTTTATTTGGTTTTTGGATTGGACCTTCTCTTCAACCCCCTTTCTCCACAACGCAGGAGAAAAAGTTGTATATTATTTTTAAACTCTAAACATAATTATAGATAGACTTTTTTTTTTAATTTGACCTCTTCAGCTACACCAAATTTAATATTATGTCAAAATTTGGGACTTTTTGACCACAGTGCAAGCGCGTTTGAGCGGATTCGAAGCCGCAGCCGTTCTGAAAATGTGTTGGGGCAACTGGACGGGCGGTCGCGGTTTGGCAACAAGGACCTACATTCAGTCGTCGTGTCGTCGTCGTCTCGTCGTCGTTTCGTCTCGTTGCGACTCGTATTTCGTTATCGTGCCTTAGATAGCCTGAGAATCACAAAAACGAGCTGGCCGTGCAGCATTTGCAGCAGTGTTCCGTTAGACACGCAACCGTTAACAACGCGGCTCAAAAAAAATAAAATCGCGGGCACAGGCAACACCCCATAAAGGTGACCAGCACACAAACACAACACATGGCCGCCCATGGAACACAAGAAATTACGGAAGCGACAACGCGTAGTGTCTAAATAGTGTTTGTGTAGGTTTCTGTGTGGGAGTCTGTGTGTGTGTGTGTGTGTGTTTAGGCGTATGAGTGTGTGCGTGGGAGTAGTGTAAAGTTTGCTGCGTTTTGGGTTAAAGTTGCATTGCAGTCAACACTAGACGTTCTGCGCTTTTAACCCAAATGATCCAAATAACTTAATTAGTGTGCATCTTGGCCTCATTGCCGGACAACAATTTGTAAACAGTGTGTTGTGGTTGTTGTTGCTGTAATTGTTTGGGCCATTGGGCAAGCGGATGTGAGGACTAAAAATCGCACAGCATGTAAGCACAATTAAATTTGAAGCACTTTCACGCTCAGCTTTCGCTTTCACTCCATTCGATTCTTGAATTCTTGAATTCACTTAATGGGTCTTTTGTCGTCAGTTTGTCTGATGGGGCCAACAGTTGGCACTCCCATTGAAGCAAACAATTTCTGCCTGTCAAAAATAATATTAACAAAAAAAAAAACAATCTTAAAAAAGCAAAAAAAAAAACATTCTGTAAGAAGAAAAGCAGCACTTTTTAGAAGTATGTTTTTCGTTTCAATTCATTTGCTCACTGTTAAAGTCAAAATGCTTCGTGTGTTTTTGGCAGTTGTGCTTAATGGAATTTTATTTTGTCCATTGAGTTTGATTGTTCGATTTCTTGCACTCACTTTTGAGGTCAAAGTGCAAGCTGCGCCGAAACAAATACAAATACAATAACAACAACAACAGCAATAATAATATAAAGAATAATGACATTTCAATTAGTTAATAAAGGACGTGCTGCGCATGTGTGAATGTTGGCCATGTCCGTGTCCCTGAGCTGAGCTGAACTGAGCTTCAGCTTTTTGGCTTTGGCTTCTCAGCCTCTTGCTCAATGGCTGTTGTTGTTGTTGCTGCTGGTTTTTGGGCGCGCTCAATGCTACCGCTAACCATGTGCCGTCCAGGCCAGTAGTCAACATTTGGCCTTATCTAAAATATGCACACAAGTCCTTGGGGTCGAGCAGAGTTTTTTTCCTCATAATGCCCAACCCAAGGCAACACAACGTCGAACTCAAACTCAAACCTGAGCTGAGCTGAGCTGACAAACAACCGAGCAACAAAACAACGACATTGGCAACAAATTGTTCTGTTCGCTGTATTTTCTGTTGCAGCTACAAATATTTGTGCGAAAGTATGCAACCTTGGATACCGCTTAAATTGCAAGTGTTGTGCAATAAAAAACACACATACACACACAAAGTTAATTGAATGTTGCTTAATTTGAAATAGCCACGAAAAATATCTACATATCCACGAAACTCCAACTACAACTACAAAAATTCAACTCCAACTGGAAACTCAAATAAATTTTAAGCATGCCAAGTTAAGACAATTTGATAAAGGACTTTTTTTAAGAGGGAGCTGCTGCTAGGAATAATAGCACTCATAAATACTTGGACCCATAGAGATAAACACAACACACACTAATCAAAGGCGACATCAGCAATTCTTGAGATTTGTCAGCAGTTGGAGTCCATCTGAAGATGGCAGTCAACGGGCGGATGCGTAAAAGGAAACATAGAAGTCATACAACTGGCGACATGCCGACGACGACAACAACAGCAACAACAACAACAACAACAAGGGAAACAACAGCAACCACAAGAATAAATAGCACAACAGGACAGACAACGACAAGTGCAGACTTGGGCGGATCCTGGCCAATGTTGGACTTGGAGAGCTCTAATAATTTCACGCATAATTTCGTCGATTTGCAGAATAACTTGAATTTCAACGACAGCAGCAGCAGCAATGTTGACAGTGGCAGTGGCAATGGAATTGAAATTGGTAATGGAAGTGGAAGTGGAAATGGAAATATTCTTGGCATTGGCAGTGGCAGTTTCTTCTCGAGCACATCAAGTGCTATTAAATTGAGTAACGGCGCCATTAAGGATACACTTTTGGCTGGCGTTTTGACCACGGCAACCGCAACTGTGGCGCCCGCTGCCAGTTCCTTCATATCAGCAGCAGCAGCAACAACAACGACAGCAACAACTGCAGCGGCAGCAGCAACTGCAACAACAACTTCCCAATTGGCTGTCGCTGTGTCCACAATGCAGGCAGTGCATTCATTACCTGGCGCCTCCATACCAGACGCCACCTCATCCACCTACTATGCAAATCTGTTGAGCATGTCGCCGGCCACGACGAGCCTCATCTCGGTGGCAGCAACCAAATCCTACAACGACAGCGTCTTGCGCTGGGAACAATTGGATGGCAATGGAGACTTTGGCTTCGATCCCTTGTATCGGCACTCGCTGGCCATGTCCATTGTCTTTTGTGTCGCCTATATTCTGGTTTTCCTGGTCGGACTTATTGGCAATAGTTTTGTGATTGCCGTCGTTCTGCGTGCTCCTCGTATGCGAACTGTTACCAATTATTTCATCGTGAATCTCGCCATTGCCGATATCCTTGTGATTGTCTTCTGTCTCCCGGCGACGCTCATTGGCAATATCTTTGTCCGTAAGTAGAGATGTCTTGGTTTATATACATATATATATATATATTTAAAATTACGCTTACATTTGTATTGCTTAATAGATGCAACTGAGATTTATTTACTGCTCATTAACGCCATTAGCGAGAGTTTTCTCTTCTTTGCTTTTCCTTTTGCTTTTGCTTTTCTGCTACTTCTACTTATATTAGCTGAATTTATGCTTAGCAATTAATCGAGGCTTGGATTACGAACGGCCAACGACACACGGCGTATGCGCAATTTGTCGACATGGAGTAGAAAGCTTAGCGCTTAATGGCAGCAAAAAGAAAAACGTATACATAAGCGAATACGAGTCCTCGCGTGGCAATACTGAAATTAACTAAATGCTCTGATATATATTATCGTATCATCAGTTTAATGGCTCACAGCCAAAAATGCTACACACCATTCAAATTCTCTTATTCTTATGCAATTGCCATCAGTTTTTACAGCCTTGTAAATGATATGCGATACAACAGGATGTGAGTCCGACACGGATGAGTTCATCTAACCGTATCCGTTTCCCAGTTATCTGACTGTAACCTGACCATGTTGCATGCCACTCAGAGTTCAACTTGCCTTGCATGAAAACAATTAAAACAATTGATAGACAAAGAAATCTCAGCATAATTAATTTTAAATTTAGCTGCAGTAATTAATGTAATTAATTTCTTTAAGAAATGTATTTTATTTTTAATTTTTTTAAATCTGTATTTGTTTAAGCGAGCTTTAAGTCTTTTAGTAAACTCTATTTGTTCTCCTCTTCAATTTATATTTATTTGAGTATTTTCAAATTATTTATAAGGCTTCAGGGACAATTTAGCTCAATCAGTTAAAAAACTCAATAAATCAAAATCACAACTCCTTTGGGACTTTATTGGGTCAGCGCAAAGTTGTTTTTCTCAGTGCCTATCTACAATTAAATAAACTTAAGGCACATGCATATTTTAACAATTTCTATTTATACACATTAAAATAAACTACATTTTTTTTATTATTTATTTATAAACTTTTTTTTAGGTTTCTTTACTAAACTTGTTACTAAACTTTAACTTTAACCAATAAATATGTATATAAAATTTATTTATTTAATTTTGTTAAGTCAAAGTTAACTTAAATTATAGAAATATAATGCTTTTGTTTAAATAAATATCTTAAGGACCAAACTTAAATTTATATTTAATACTGCGCTTAAAAAGAAAGTTGTTAACAATTTAAATAAGTTGTGCAATAAATTGCATTTAATTAAAAAGACTTGACAAATCTTGACGACAAGCCACAGGCCACTTAAGTTTTGACCCCAATAAACGAGGCTACGCATAATTGTAAGGGTTTAATTTTAATAAATTTACTTTGCCACTTGCCTTGTATCTGACTTGTATGTAGGAGAGTGTCTGATGGGTGTGTGTATGTGTGTGTGTGTAAAACTAAACTGTCAACTAGCTAGGTAAATCGACTGTCTCCGAGCTGGCTCTGAGAAATTGCATGCAAATCGCCGTCGACATGAAAAAATGATCAAAAATCCTTCAGAAATCAAATGCTGATTGCAATGCATGACTTGTCAGTTTATACGGTATATATTGTAGTTATAGCCGGGCCAACATAAATTCACCTGGCCGCATTTAGGCTCACAGCTGGCGCCAACGTTTGCCAATTAAATTGCTCTCGCTGGCTTAGAAATTATTATATACTCGTATTCTTGTTGCTAGACGAGAACACGGCCAAGCACACAAGACACACTAAAAACTGACTGAACTGCAAGACATAGGGACAGAGTTGGGGGTTAAGGGGTTGAGGTCGTTTGCGGGGCTGGGCTTGGGCTTGGGAAGAGAGCGAATGTATGAAGGTATGAGCTCTCTGCATTTCGTAGTAAACGAAATGAAACGAATGGCAAACCGAAACAAAACTGAATGAGTTTTGACTGCATTGTGTGAGTGTGTGTGTGTGTGCTTGAGTGTGTATCAGTGCGCATTCGCGCTGTCTCTCGCTCTCTGAATGGTGGGGGGGGCAAACTGTAGTTGTTGCTGATTTTAGGGTTGGGTGGCCTGAAGGATCATCGACACAGAACTGACCTAATTTCACAAATTCAGCATAGGCGCAGGGTGCTGGGTGCTGGGGGTCGGGCCCGTCATTTAGTGGGTCACTCGGTGGGTGGCATTTTCGCCATATACTCGTACATATACTGGCCCAGACACGGACACGGACTCGGACTCAGACCGAGAGCCAAAAGCAGACGCAGCTGCATAGACTCGTACTTCTTACCTCGTAGGCGCAAAGCGGCAACAACAACTGGCAACAATAACAACAACAACAACAACAACACAGTAATAAATGGCAACAGCCCTGGGCCGCCCTTTTTTATTGAATGCTGGCATTTTGACTTGTGAACAGCCCGAAAAAAAGAAAAAAATACGCTTAAAGGAGCTGCTGAAAATGCCCCAAAGGCATTTGAATCGAACCGTAGGTAAAAAACAATTGCTTTATTGTGTTTGTGTGTAGTTGTAGTTGTTGGTCACAGTTGGTAACAAACGGAGGAGCCGTTAGGAGTGTCATTATCTAAGCACACACACACACACTCGTACACACACACCTTCAGCCTCAGAATTGCAATGGAAGGTTGTTTGCATTCAAGGCTCTTTTCACTTTGCGGCTGGATGAATTGACCTAAATATTTTGCCTCGACAACCTAATAGTCAGGGTTATACACGCACAGACAACGACAGTACCTATAAAGGTGTATGTGTGCGAGTGTATATACATATATTCTTTACCTGGGCTGGGCCAGGTGTGTGTGTTTGTTTGTCGACTGCAACTTCAGCGTTAACTATATTTATGTGTATAGTATGTTTGGAAAACCAATAAAATGCGAAATGAATTGATTTCACACACAGGCAAAAGGGGGCAAATTGAATGGTACCTTGAGACGACGGCATTTTACATGTCCTTACCTTTCCCAACATGACTCGGCATTTTCTAATTGGATTTTGATGGCATTTAACATTTAACCATCGCCATTTCTTCAGCTCCTGTCAATGCCAAATTGCAAACATTAAGATCTTTGCACTGCATTTGCATTTTGTGAAATCATGTCACGTTTGCTCTTTAAAGTCATGCTTTAGCCGGTTGCTTCATTAAACGCAGCGCGCGTGATTTGTTCAGACGATGGCACACGCGGCGTATGCGTAACGCGTCTTTATTCCCAATGCGACTGTTGTGGCTGCTGTATTGTTCTTCCACTTGCTGTTGATGAAGTCATTTTTCTTCACTTGCCCATTTGCTGATTGTATTTTAATTTAGTTGCTACGTGCCGCCGGCTGACTGCCAAGCCACCCAAACCACAAAGCCAGCGACAATTCCGAAGCTAAAGACGCCTGATTGGTTCTCAGGATCTTGGCCATGTCCTGTGTTGTGGTATTCAATTTAGCAGCAGCCCGTAAACGTGGTCGCCACCACAGAACGTGACGCCAGCGTGATAATCATAACAATAACGCATTTTCTATAAGTGTTATGCCCTTTTCCATTTCCCATTTACTTATCCATTTACCATTTTTCTCATCCATTTCAATCGAACCCTCATCCAAGCAACGACAACGACAACGACAACGATGTCGCATTTGTTACGCCCGATTATTTCATTAAATTTATGTGCCAGTTGCCAGAGGCTGTCAAGGCGTGGAAACAATGCAAATCGCAAATCCCAATGCAAAAAAACTTGGCCTACAAGGCGACAAAAGTTCCGAGTTCCGAGCAAAGTCAGAGAGGCTTAAAAAAGGCTTGGCGCTTAGCTCTTTGACATTTCTCTGCTGCTGCTGCTGCTGCGGGTTGAAGGGCATTCGGAATTCTGAAGGCTGCGTTGATAAGCTGAAAATATCGATTGGAATTATCTGAAGTACTCTATCAATATTGTTGTTCGTCAAACTTAATGGCAGCGAATTAAATGAAAATTTATTGCTGCAAGTGCTGGACAAGTTTTCATTTCAATTCGAGACTGTTGTGTTTGCAATTTTATTGCAAATTTGTTAGAATTGTCACGCAGCTGAGAACTCGAACTCGTATTCGTATAATATGATTAATTTAAACTGACACTCTTTAGGGCTTATCTAGTCAATTGCCTCAATTTGATTGGGTTCATCTTGAAATTGAGCGTCACACAAAATTTTCTTAGTATTTTTTTAGTAAAATGTAAAAAGTCGAAAGTTTTGCGCTGACCACAAAAAGTTTACACAACGATATATCAAAAGTTATCAACATCAGTTGAACAGAAATGGACAAAAAATAAGTATATTAATAGCCTCGACTTATTTTATTCGATTTTCAGTCTGTTGCACTTGCAGGTTTGCCGCTAGCAATTCAAAAAAAAAAAAAGAAAGAAAAATAGAAAAATGAAAATATGAAATGATAACGACCCACAAAGTACACAGAAATCTATTTAAGTTGCTGTCCATGTCTGTTAAATGTGCTCATGTGGCTTTCATGTCCATTCGCCTCCTGTGATTGTGAGTATGTTGCTCCTAGAAAAAAGGTTGTTCTTGGACTGCCACAAAGCGTACAAATAATATTTATATTTTTATGTGCCAAATCACATTAAATTTGGCTTTTATTGGCCTCCTTCTTCGTGCCACGGTGCGTATGCATAATAAAAAGCGACAACAAATCGCAGATAAGACGATGCGAACGAGACAGGAAATTAGCAAAACAGGATGCTCTACTTCTCTCTCACTCCCTCTGTCTGTTGGTTGGAGGAATGGACTCGTCTCCTGTGCTAGGAGCGTACAGTGAACTCGACTTGTTGTTAATGATGTGTGGCCATTATTATTAATACCTTTTAATTGCCATTCGATATGTCATGAGGACAAATTCAGTTGCACTGTCATCAACCTTGGCAAACTTTAAGCGCGACGTGAGCCCCAATAAAATAACAGAAAAAGGGGAAGTCAACACGCCCCTCCACCTGCTTCTTCCACCCCCTGTTGCCATGTGTGTTTTAGAGTCTTTTGTGTCTGAGTTAGTTATTTTGGCTGCTGGCATAAATTCATAACGCCAAGCTGTAGACATGGCCAGAGCGAATCGTGTCTTCCATCTTCTCCATCAAACATAGAATAAAGAGAATACAAATTAACTTGGCCAGCAAAAAGGCGGGCTGGCAAACAATGCCTGGCTGGTTAACTTGGGTTGCTTTGCTGCTGGTCGCAATCTGAGACTTGTCACCAAATTATGAATGATATGCAGCACATAAATCTCAGTCAGCAAACAACGCCGGCGACGTCGGCGACATGGACGTGGACGTGGACAGAGAAAGAGAAGACCAAAAAAAATCATTGAACGTTAACCAGGAGCGACCGCAAACATGGCAAGAAGACATGACCACGACAATGACATGACCGAAAGTTACTCAGCATAATTTTTGCATTGTTTATGTACAATATTTACCCCGCTCACCCTCTCTTTCTAACTCACTCTCACACTCTCTTTCCTTCTCTTTATCTCTGTATCACTGTAGCTTGGATGCTTGGCTGGCTGATGTGCAAGTTTGTGCCCTATATACAGGGTGTCTCGGTGGCGGCATCGGTTTACAGTTTAATTGCGGTATCTCTAGACAGGTAAGTGACCAAAAATGAAAACAGATTTTGAAATTTTACGTGGCTATGAACTTTTATTGTGGCATTTGAGATTGGGAGTGGGATTGGGATTGGGTTTGAGTGTGGTGGGATTAGCAGGTTAACAGGCTTAGGATTGGGCTTTTTGGGATGGGATTGTCTGCTTCTAATGATGCACAACGACAGCGGGAGCAGCATGATGCACTGGCACCAACGGCACAATCGGTTTCACAGCATGCACCACCACTGGCTTGGCAATGACAGGATGCACGACCTTAACGGCGGCCGGATGATGAACGACATGGCTAAAAAAAATATGAAATAAATAAGAGATTATTAAAATGAACTCGAAGGAGTAATCTCGTCAAGTCATCACTTACGAGTGCACCGAGTGGGCGCCATGGTGTATAATGGGTGTGTGCACCACGGCAGGATGATGTGCAGCCACTACGTGTGAGGTGTGCACCACAGGAGCAACAGCCACCACACCGGGATAAGCAGAAGCCTGGGCAGCGGCAAAGGCAGCGAGCACAAACAGCTTTGCAATATAAAAAGGGAATTAAGTAACGAGCAAGTTGAGGAAATCGAGTAAATCACTCGTTAATGTTGCCGTCACACGAGCATTTTTGAATTTGCCATTCACATGATTCGTTTCTGTTTTAAAACCAAAATCTCATCGGTTTTTGTTCTCACAGAACCTGGTCACACTCTGAGCAAATCCATACAATAATGCTTTAAAAAGTAGTCGGTGAGAAGCTGACACTTTTTAAATTCTGAGTGATCACACGAAGTGTCGGTGACAAAACGCTCGTCTGACAGAGTTTTAAATACTCACAACTTTGAACATTTTGAAGTTTGGGTTTGGTTTTTGTGAATTTGTCACTTGACTGTTTGTTTAAGCTGGGCAAATGATTTGCAACTGTTGTCAAATGCCACATCGAGTGCGGCTTTTATAGGAGATTACGAAAACTGGCTGACACCGCTGGATGCAGTTTGCTAATTGAAAATGAAAAGTGAACGCCGTCAAACGCTCAATGCAAGCCGGCTAGGAAAACTGGTCAACTGGTCTCTGTGTCTGAGTCGGTCGTCTCAAGATCAAGTTCAGAGCTCGCCTTGTCCGTATTTGGCATTACGCGTTTGTGATAATCAATTTTTTATCTGATTTGTTTTTTTTTTTCAATTGCTTTGGCCATAGAATATTTTGTAGTCTATTTGTTTGTTGTTGCCTTGACGCGCTCCAACATTTGTTTTCTAAGTTATGTTCAAATGCTCGCCTTGTGTTTCCTGCTCCATAAAAATGAAAGACGACAAAAGCTTTGGGTTTGACGGGCTCATAAAGTCCGAAATCCTGCGGACAGTTGATTTATCAAGTGGCAGTAAAACGATTTGACAACATTCTGACGTGTGGCCACAAAGCCAAAGGCAAAGCAAGCCACAGCAGCACAACAACAATCAGGGATAATAAGAGACGCCGCTTTATGTGCACTTTCATTTATATCAATTTCATAGCGACAGCTTCACAGGCAGTCGACAGGCGTCGCCCAGAGGTTTTTTCTGATGCTCTCCTTGTCATTATTCAGCGCCATCGGCGACAACAGCAGCAAGAAAGAGGCAGGAATAGTAGAGAGAAAAGGAGCAGCGTCAGAAGGAGAATCAGTAGCAATCGAAGGAGGAGCAGTCGAATGAGGAGCATTATTAGAAGGAGGAGAAGCAGCACCATGAAAAGGAGTTAAAGGAGTCGATATTGATATCGATTATTTTATAATTAAAACCGATATCGAATCGTGTTCTCTGCGGTTTTCTTATATTTTATGTATGTTTTGCACCTTTGCTGATTGTGCCAACAATATTTTCGAATGACTTTTAGAAATCGCTTTGCAACATCAGTACAAAGTATAATTAATTTTAATTTGAAAAGTATACTAGAGTTTAACGTAAAAAATAGTTTGTTACCCTTTCATTATTTATTATATCACTCTCAGCTATAATTATGGGAAGCATAGATATTTTCCGATGTACCGATATTTAATGACATCGCTAATGGAAGGAGGAGAAATAGTACGGAGTTGGAGGAGGAGTAACTGGATGTGGAGCAGCAGCAGCGGAGAAGGAGAAGCGGCAGCTCCAGAAGCTAAGCACTTTATCATTTGGTCACCCGCATAAAAACCAAATTCGCCGGCCAGCGGCCAAAGACGTCACAAACACAGAGACACACAATTGTATCCATGTCCAGCTTCTGTATCCGGTTTTCTTGTATACTTCATTGTATTTTACGAGCCATGACTCGTAAACTTGAATCGAAATTTAAGATTTATTATCTGTAAGATGAAACTTAAATCTGAATTCTGCACGCAGTGTTGTGGATTTAAGACTGAATTGGCTGACATTGCTGTCATACTCTTTAGATCCCTTGCTTATCACTTGCTTAACCAATGACATTTAATTAGAGTCGTTAGTTTTATGGATGCGACTCTCTGAGGGAACTATTCACACGCATCTCCCCCACGCTACTTCGTATTATCCATATATAAATCATATATATGCATGTGTATCTTTTTTTGGGTGTATATGTGTGAGCACACTTACTTGTGCCTTTAAGCCAATGACTGTGCGGCTTTTGTGTTCTCGTTGTCTCTTTTCTGTTGGCGACAGCATCTCGGAATTTCCAAAATGTCAACAGTGCGTATAAGTAACCTCCACATATTTCACTTTTCTTTTCGTTTGGCCTTTTTGTTGTGTCATAAAATATTTCAGTGCAGGCATTGTACGGCCAATTATTAAATTTGTTATTTCTTTATGGAAATTACTTGGTCTTAATACATGGCTGGGGATATATTTTGGAGAAGTTTGCCTTTAAGTGTCTTCTTATATGTATGTATGTATGTCTGCTTCCGTTGGCCATAACTCGCTAGCTAACGTCATCAACGAATTTTAAGCCACCAGTCAGCAGTGGACTCCTTGGCCACTTCGCCACTTCTTGTCTAGCTCGCATTGTTTGGCTAAAACTTAATTAAAGACGCGTCTAAGTTATGACCTCCTCCTGATCTGAATCCCATGGACAAAAATTATGTTAATGCAATGCAATGCTTTAGTCCGTTTTTTTTCTTTGGTCTATAAATAAACATTATGACAATTTAATATTGGCTTTGGCTTTCAGTGTCTGTTTGAAAACTTGTTTGAGGCTGTGGTCCTAATGGAATTACCGTTGTGTTATCAGCAAAACGTTTGCCACACAGACGACATAAAGTAGCCGGCAAATACAATGAGGATTGCAGGCAGACAAGGGCCAAGAGTGGGAGACTGAGTCTCAGCCATAGCCAGAGCCAGTTGCACCGTAATTATTTGGTTTTGGACTGGCTCAGACCGATACTTGTCTTGCCTTTGTGGTTTGTTTGGTCGACTGTTCCTATTGAAAGGGGGCAGAGGAATTTGGGGCCATAATAAGTGATACTAGCACTAAGCTAAATGAAAAGTGGCTGGTCTTTTTCAAATTACAGTTCATTATGGAAGGCAAAATGTAAAAAAAAATATGAGCTGCACCCCTAAGAAGAAGACAGACGACGACGACACGGAGACGGAGACGGCCACGTGTTAAGTTGAGTTTGGGGTTCAATAGACTGGAGATTGGAAAGTGACAAGTCAGCAGAGTAAAGGCTTAAGGATGCCAGGCATCCTGCGTGTGCGAATTAATCAGCTAAGATATTTGCATGCCTGACTCCTTTAACTAAAAGCGGTGTCGTCATCGTCTCATCTCGCCTGATGATTGCCATTATCCTTCTTCGTTGTCGTCGTCGTCGCAGCAGCAGCTGTTAAAAAATTCTTTGTTGGCACTTCTTTTCAGGTTCATTGCCATCTGGTGGCCATTGAAGCAGATGACAAAGCGACGTGCTCGCATCATGATTATCGGCATATGGGTAATCGCTCTGGTAACCACCATACCCTGGCTCCTCTTCTTCGATCTGGTGCCCGCCGAGGAGGTCTTCTCCGATGCCCTCGTCTCCACCTATACGCAGCCACAGTTTTTGTGCCAGGAAGTCTGGCCACCGGGCACCGACGGCAATTTGTACTTTCTGTTGGCCAATTTGGTGGCCTGTTACCTGTTGCCCATGTCCCTGATAACGTTGTGCTATGTCCTCATTTGGATAAAGGTGTCCACTCGCAGTATACCCGGCGAGATGTCCAAGGATGCCCAGATGGATCGCATGCAGCAGAAGAGCAAGGTTAAGGTCATCAAAATGCTGGTGGCCGTCGTCATTTTGTTTGTTCTTTCCTGGCTGCCGCTCTACGTCATCTTTGCCCGCATTAAATTCGGCTCGGACATATCGCAGGAGGAGTTCGAGATACTGAAGAAGGTGATGCCAGTGGCCCAATGGCTGGGATCCTCCAACAGCTGCATCAATCCCATTCTCTACTCGGTCAACAAGAAGTATAGACGCGGCTTTGCAGCCATCATCAAATCGCGCAGCTGCTGTGGACGCCTCAGGTGGGTAACAAGTGAAGATCAACTGGATCTCCAAATGTGTCTTCAAATACTATATTGCGAAAAGTGATTACGTTTTTCAAGACTTAACATGTTAGCTTATTTACTGCAGTTTTTCCTGCAGTCCGCAAATAATTGATTTGGTCAGTTTAATTTTCAAGACAGCCAAAATTATATCCTTTATTTAAAAAATTAATCTCACTAAGTTTAATCAAAGCCAGTGAACATTTTAGCTTTACCTATTTATTTAATCAAAACATTAATCAATTCAATTTAGTTTTTTTTGCACTGAATGTTAGAAATCAGGGATTAAAACTATAACCAAAACCGTAACCTTTAACCGGTAAAAACGGATCGAAATTTAAAACCGTAACTGAAACCGTAACCGATAAAAATTGTTCATTTGACCGATACCTTAAAGCCGAAACTCTGGTTTTTGGTTTGGTTTTTCATACATCAAAAAATTATTTTTTTATTTTTAATTATGATTTTTGATTTTAATTTACTTAGTTTAATTTTGAATTTTTATTTGTGATATTCATGATCGAATTTTCATAGCACTGAATAAGCGCAAATAAAATAAATATGTTAAATTAAATACTAAAATTGTTAAACTGTTACTAAACTACATCAAACTGAAGAATATGTGAAAGAAATGTGTGAATGAAAAATTAAGAAAGTAGTGCCTTTTTAATAATTATTATTATATTATTAATATAACTATAGTTTTGCAAAAAAATATTCTTTTGTGAATTGAAACCATAGCGGTATTTCAAAACCGAAACATACAAAAACCGGTTTACCGTTACGAAACCTTTATTCAAAGATTTTGCGTAACCGATAACCGAAAACCTAAATGCGAACATAACCGAAACCGTAACTGAAACCGATACTCGATTCGGTTTAAATCCCTGTTAGTAATTGTTGAAAAAACAAGCTTTCATCATCACTCTAATGCTCTCTCCCTTCCCCACATTTGGCAGGTACTACGACAATGTGGCCATTGCCTCGTCGACCACGAGCACGCGCAAGTCCTCGCACTACCATCCCAGCAGCTCTCGGAAGAGTCCCAGCAGTCCAGGACTGCGCAAGACCAATGCCGTCTCCTACATCTACGAGCACAACTCGTTGCGTCGACACAATCTGATGATGAAGCAGGACAGCAATCTCTCCCAGCAGATGCTGCTCAAGCAGGACTCGCATGGCTCCCGTCAGTTTCTCATCAAGCAGGAGAGCTCGTGCAGTGACGCCTCCGGCACTCGTCGCCTGCTCTGCCAACAGGATAGCAATGGCAGCAAGGTCTCACTTTCCAAACAGGACTCGATTGTATCCTACATGGAGGCCCGCCGGGTGGCTGCTTTGAGTGCAGGCCAGGAGCGTTCCGTGGACTCCACGACCACACAGCAGGATACCATCTCCATTGAATCACGTCGACCTGGAGCACTGCCAGCGACAGCCACGCCCGCATCCCTTGTCGACAAACGGCAGAAGTTTGTCAAACAGGATTCGGTCATATCCTTTGTGGATCAGCGACCAGAGCCGCGGCGCCATCAGCTCGTCAAGCAGGATTCGGTCATCTCGTTTGCCGATCAGCGACGTGGCCTGCTCCACAAGCAGGATTCACTGATGACCAATCGATCTAACGATGCCCCCACTCATCATGTGTCCATACTGAAGAAGACCGACTCGCAGCTCAGCTATGGAACCTCCTCGCCCCGCCGCAATGTTGAGCTATACGAGTAGATGAGGCGACAGGTTTTAACAAATAACTAAGTAGCTAAGTACATATATTATCGAAATAATTACATACTATATACTAGTATAAACCAAGGCTGCAAACGAGTTGGGTTCCGTACAATTTTTACTATTTTACTATATAAAATTAAATTATCATTTTATTAATTCAAGTTGGTTTTGAAACAGTGAACAAACAATATTAAAATCATAATCTTGAAATAGATATTATAATTATATAATTATGAATGCTTATAAATTGAAGAAAAAATGGTAAAATATTGAATCGAAACTAAAATTTAATTATTAGTAATTTACTGTTTCAGCTTGATGTTGAAAAAGTAAAAAAATAATATTAATATCATAATCTTGGAATAGATTTTTGAATTATACAATTCTGTAGGTTTAAAAAATTGATATAGAAATGACAATTGAAACGAAACTAAAATTTAAATCATAATATTTTATTATTTCAGCTTAGTTTTGAAATAGTGGAAAAATAAAAATAAAATCATTAACATGAAATAGATATTCAAATTAAATATTTGTGAGCGCTTAAAATTGAAAGAAACATTTTAAACAATTGAGCCGAAACTTCTTCAAAATGTGGAAGGCTTGCAGCCTTGGTATAAGCAAACTAACAACACCAAATAGATCTTAGCAAGGGTCGGGGACAGGATGGGGATGGGGATGGGAAAGGGAAAGGGACTTCTGTGATAGAAGTCGGCAATGCTGGAACTTCAGAGCCAAGCTTGGTCGTTTCGCATGTCCGTCGCATATAGGAGGAGCAGGTGTTGGACCAATTTGTTAACCGAAGGACGGGACTAGTTAACATACATAGCTGAGATGGCTAAGATAGGCGCATGAACACACACTCACACACATACACCAATACACGCCAATGCACATAATATGTATAACATAGTAATTAGATGTTTTATACGTGTTCCAATAGTTCTATGTACACACACACATGCATAATCACACACACAGATACTCTGTCACATACCAACTACAACTACAACTACAACTAATCTTCGCACTTAACGTTACGCAGTTTTAAGATTGTTTGTACTCGTAAATTTGCTACATACATTCATATCTCGAAACTCAGCTTGCTTTGAACTTATAACTTGAGTGTTGAGCAGATGATATGAGTGCAGTTTTTTTACCAGCCACATGCCCCATCAATGGGCTAAGGCTAAACATTTTCTACAACAACAACAAAAGCAACAACCAATAAAAACAAATAAAAATACAAAGCGAGAGTGAAAGGCGTAAAAAGAAAAACGCGCAGGAATGTCCAGTATCAAAGTATAAAAATATTTGAGAAACACCGAGGTCTAAAGTAACGTACCTACTAAAAAATTTTTGTATGACAATTCTTACAATTTATATATACATATATATATTTGTATTGATTTTGGAATAAGCAATATATGTAATACACTCGTCTGTATGCATCTATCCAACAACAATAATCAATTTTATTAGAGTTTTACACAGAAAACGAAACAAAATGAAGCGAAAGCGAAAGGATTACAAAATACGAATATGAAGGTGAGAATAGTACTATATATGGCTTATGGAGATATTATGGGTTAATTGGCCATAAAAGTAATGGAGGATCTTAATGCAAATGGAACAGATTATAGAGCGCACAAAGCAGTAACTGTAGACCATGGAAATGCTTACGGGTGACAGGTGAAGGGGTCAGATAACTTTCATTTCTTTTAGCTATTTTTATTTTTTTGTGGGATAATTACTATGAAAACTGAACTACTAAATGATGGGGTAGGGAGTTTGGGAGTTAGGGAGAACCAGCTGTCCGAGCATTCGCACTAAGTAAACGTATCACTAAAAAACAAGAGAAATACAATAATAATCGAGAATAATTCGTTAAGTTACAAACACCAAGCAACTCTAAAAGATAACAACAACAATTTTAATAAATATGACTAAGGAATAAGCAACTTATGGATAAAGAAATACGAGTAACTATGAACGAACTACAAGTATAACATGTACGAATACATTCATAAATAACAAATAAAAAATCATGACAACAACTATGCAATTCTATTGTTAGCCAAAATTTTATAAATGTCAAGTAATAAATGTAACAACAACATTTATATGTATACAAAAAATACAATATATCAAGTTACTCGTAAAGAGCATAGTTTAAACATAAAAAATATGGCATTAGGCGCTGCACGCTGCAATGCAACAACTATTTAGTTTAAAAAAAGAACAACAATATATACAAGTATATAATATACATATATATAATTGTTTCAAGTTGGCTTTTTAAAGCTTCAATAATCCCGGGTCTAACTGTTCGTACCAAGAGTGCTTATAAGACATCAACAACAAATCCCCAGCGTCTAGTGCGTAGCTACAACAACAACAACAACAACTACAACAAGTAATATCAATAATATATTTAAAATACTTATATATGATATATACATATATTCATAGATGTATTATGCAAAAACATCCATATTTTAATAAATAAAATAAAAGGTATATTTATGAAACACATACAAGCATGTGTACAGAGACAGTATACATATGTAATGCTTATTATTATTATTATTATTGACAGCCGAATATATGAGTACACACATTCATAGTTGTATTAGTATTTCAAAACCTCACAACTCGCTTTCAAACAAACAAAACAACGTCGATAAACTAGGTGATTGGAGAAAATATATAAGTAATATTTATCAAATAAACGAATCGAACTTTAAGTTTTAAAACTCAATTTAAGATTTACGAAAAAAAAGTACTAGTTAAACTTAAAAAATATCAAAAATAAAACAGATTTGGTTCAATATTATTGTTCGACACAAAATATAGAAAACGAAACTCAATATGTTATTCAGTTATACTAAAACTACATACCATACATACCAAGATTACATTTATCTTTAGAAAACATTTATATAAATATACGTATATGGATACAAATACAACAACAACAAAGTACACGCATATTAGCAGAAAATAATATAATAAATAATTATATTAAAATAACAATCAATTTCAATTTCAATTTATTTAAAGTCATCTAAAGTTACCACAAAGTAAGGAATTTGTTTACTTTCCTATTTCTTTGATTTTTCAACTCGTAACTTGATCGTGTAAACATGGACTGTATGTACTTTGTGGTCTTATCTTTTTCTTCAAGTGTACACACACGAGTTCCTAGACTCGTATTCTTATCGCATTTTCAGCTGCAGTTGAACATTTCATGCGTTCAGTCGAGAACTCAAAGCTGGATTTAGTTGTGCACAATAAATTCTTTTAATCAAGTAACATGAACCGCTGGCTGAATCGCGTTGCTGTTGTTACTGGTGCAAGTTCGGGCATTGGCGCCGAATGTTGCAAGGATCTGGTGGCAAAGGGCATGATTGTTGTGGGCGTGGCACGTCGAGCAGATCGACTGGAGGCGTTAAAGGCAGCGTTGCCCATGGAACAGGCTGCACGTTTTTATGATCGGCCATGTGACGTCAGCGTTGAGCAACAGGTGATTGACACCTTTGCCTGGACCGATAAGACTTTAGGCGGTGCAGATGTGCTGATCAATAATGCTGGAATTGTACGTCGAATCAACATAACGGACGAGGGAAATAGTGGCGATCTGCAGGATATACTGAATACCAATGTACTGGGTGTCGCCTGGTGCACGCGTGAGGCTTTTCTCTCAATGAAGAGACGCCAGATAAACGACGGACATGTAGTCATTATCAATAGCATAGCTGGTCACAGAGTTCCCATTGCTCCTGGCTTTAGTTTCAATATGTATGCACCATCCAAGCATGCCATCACTGCACTAACGGAAGTTCTCCGTCAGGAGTTCTTAAACATGGGCACCATGACCAAGGTCACAGTAAGTCCTGAATGAACATATGCCCTAATACATATTTATTTGTGTAATGTCAACTAAAATTAGAATGAAATTAAGTAACTTAATATAACATTAAAATCTTCTAATGTATTTTTCCACAGAGCATCAGTCCCGGAGTCGTTAATACCGAGATATTTGATGAGAAATCACCAGAAGTGGTGTCTAAAATGCCCATGCTACGTCCAGAAGATGTGGCCGATGCGGTGACCTATTGCATTCAGACCCCGCCCAATGTGCAAATACATGAGCTGACTATCAAGCCAGTCGGAGAAAGGTTCTAGAAGCTAGACCCATGGGTTATTGTATAAGTTGTTAATAAATAGCCAAGCAGCGGGATAATTAACATTTAATATGTTCATCAGACTTTTGTAATTATATACTTTTCAAATAAAACATAAATAATTTCAAAAAAGTTGCTTTAACGGAAATCGCATTTCAAATAAGTATCGCAAGTATCGATGTTAATGTTTAAACATCGATGGCAAACGATATGCAATGATGTACAATAATCGATAAGTCAATTGTATCGGTGATACACCGATATTAGTTGCCAGCAGTCGTAGTTCGTGTCGGGAATTGTTTTTATTTTTGTTAATTTCAATTGTTCAACTGTTAATTGCCTAATTGGTGATTCTCTTCTAAATTGCAATAAAAAGAACGACATATTCTTCGCGGTTCTCACAACCGAAGCTATTCCTTGCGCTAACAAAACCTAATTAAATTACACAAAGACAAAGCATCTTGTCTACGTCATTTGCTATTTTCGTACACACACACTCTTCTTCTATTATGGAACAACAACAAAAACAAGAGGCGCCTGTGGTGGCCGCAACTCCCACAGCTCTCGTTGTCGGAGAGGAGCAACTGGACATTGATGATAGCATGAAACACTGTTTTGAGAACCTGATTGTCATTGACGTAGGCGCGAATTTGACCAACAAAAAGTATAGCCGTGATCTGGATTCCGTTGTTCAAAGAGCAAGAGACGCAGGTACGTTCAAGTGTCTAGTCTGGCAGACTGCTAATTGAGAAAGAACAAGAACACGATAAGACTAATAATAAGACATGACAATCGTCTTGGGCGCGGCGAATGGTCAGCGAGAGCGTACACGCACACGCACCAAGAAGGTCAAGCGACACGGGCGATTGATAAGCATGCAACATGTGTGAGAGAGAGAGAGCATCCACCTGCATGTGTATTTGTTTGTGTATTTTGTTGTTGTCGCATCGCAGTGAAACATACACATGTACATACATACATGCACACATTGGTATGCACTCAGTATGGTCTTTAGTCTTACTCTTGCATGCATGCTTAACGTTTTTACTTATGCTCACTTTCTCTCTTGGATCTCTAGGTGTTCAGAAACTTATGGTGCACGGCACTTCGGTCAAATCAAGCAAGGAAGCGCTGCGCCTCTCGCGCATTTATCCCGACATTATTTACTCGACTGCTGGCATACATCCGCACGACTCGAAGTCAATTGTGGAGGAGCCGTCCACATGGTTCGACTTAGAGCACATTGCACAGGCAGAGGAGTGCGTTGCCGTTGGTCCATGCGGCCTGGACTATCAGCGCGACTTCTCAGAGCCGGATGTGCAAAAACAGATTTTTGCCAAGCAATTGCATTTGGCAATCCGTCTGAATAAACCTCTGCTAATTCACGAGCGATCGGCTCAGAACGATGTACTCGAAATACTCGACAAGTAAGCGGTAAAGACACCTGTCGTTTCCACTTAAAACAATTGTTATTTCCACTTCTAGATTCGAGAATCTACCGCCTGTGATTATCAGAGGTTTTATGGGTACAGCCGAGGAGGCGCTCAAGTACTTGGATCGCCGATTCTATATCAGTTTAACTGGTTACTTGTGCAAGGACAAATCAGACACAGGAGTTCGCAGGCTGCTCGACAATGGCACGCTGCCACTGGACAGACTGCTGGTTGAAACAGATGCCCCGTTTATGTATCCAAATACGAGAGCTTCCAAATTACCACAGCATGTGAAGAGTGGCATTACGGAACGTTCCTTACTGTACTTACACAGGTAACACCTGAAATTAGGAATATAGTTTACTGTTGCTTTAATGCATTTCTTTGTAGATACTGCACTTTTCAACGTAATGAGCCATGCAGCCTGCCAGCAATTGTGGAAATGATTGCTGCATTCATGAAGAAAACGCCTGATGAAGTCGCCTTGGCCACGGCCTTCAACGCCTTGAAGCTTTTCGGCTTGTCCTAATTGGTGCCGTATTACAATTGAATCGAGCCAGAGCCTGACTCATGGTAGACTCACACAATGTGCCTTAATAACTAATCGAATTCAGGATGTGCTTACCCTGACCTTAACACATACATAGGTATAAACATCATACACACAGACGCGAACTAAACCCATACTCCACACATAACAACGACGCATTCGCATGCGATTTGCAAGATATATACGTATACATGTATACATACTCCTCCCTCCCTATACCTATATTAGAAGTGCGAATTTTGATGAAAGTTCGCAAGTAGAGCTTTAAGTTGTTGGTATTTCATAAACAAATGCTTTGTTTATTTGTACTACCCAGAAAACGGTGCCAAGGTGGTGCCAAGTGAACGGTGAAGCCCGGGAAGCATTACTACAATTTATTTTGCACTGGTTCATTGTTTCACACATCGAAGCGCGCGCTTCGAGACGCTTTTGTCAGCGTCAAATGTTAAATGCTGCAGCTTATATATACATTTTTATTTCATTATAGTTTAAGGGTTAATTTAGTTGCACCTTTCTTTATAAACAAGCCAGCCTATTAAGTCTCGTTTAGTTAATAGCATATTACTTTTTGTACATATTTATTTTTGTTGTTCGTTGTGCGATACGAGGAGATTGATGTGAGATGATGATGATTTTGGTAAACGTGATGTGATCATTTTACGAGCTATATTTTTATATATTTAAACAATATTCAACACATTGAGAGTTAGTGCTATGAAAATACACATACACACATCCCCCCCATACACTACATACTATATATTTTGTTATATTTACATATTACATTGTACCACATATATATATATATTTATATTCATATACGATGATGTATAAGTTGTACTGAACTGATCAACCAATGGAGGTGCATGAAAACAGCTTTGTGCTCTTTGTCCGCACACACACATACTATTTTCCATTTGAATAAAGATAAGACGAATTTAAAAATGAAAACAAAATGAGGTTCCACAAATATTTTTGGCTTGTCGTTGTTACACCCAACGCGAAGTGTACTTTTGTATTGTTAGCTCCTAAAACCGTTGAATTTTTTCCATATCTTCGAACTGATTTAGTCTATGTAAATTGTCCCACCATTGTTTGAGGCGATGACGTAAGATTAATGCAAACCAAGGGGTCATTGGTGCATTAAACTTGGCTATAGCATCATCAATTTCATCGCGTTTTAAATAGCGCACTTCGCTGACCTCATTCGCATTTGGCTTTAGCGAGACATCCTTTTGAAGAAAGAGTATGTAGTCAATTTCATGCTCTCCCCAGATGCCGTCCCCAGTGTTGGAATAATGAATTCTGGTCAGATAATGAAAGTTCTCGGGTTGAATCTCATGAGTTGGAATGCCCAGTTCGTAGTTAAGGCGACGCTGGGCCGCCAAGCGTATTCCCAGTTGATTAGGCTCCTGGCGCTCCTGCTCTATGTCATGCAAAGGATGACTGCAACAGGCGTTTGTATAGGTGTCTGGAAATGTGATCTAAAAGGCCACTTATTGATATTAAAATTTCTTGGTCAAGTTAATCTGCTTTCACCTTGTGAACGGAGCGACGTTGCACCAGCATTTCGCCTTTGCTGTTAAACAAGAATACACTAAAGGCTCGATGTAGCTTAACATCATTTGTCCCGGGATGCACCCGATGACAGTCTGCCTTGGTCGCAGCTCCGATGGCCTTGTCGTTCTCATCCACCAAAATGCATTGCTCTTTCAATGCATGCGCCTGCAAAGGATCATGCATTTCGAGTGCCTTCTGTTGGCCCACTGATGTGGTTGAGCAGCTGCGCAGTAACTGAAGGCGCGACCAGAGATTCAAGCGCGATGTTAACATTTTTGGTGATAGAGGTGTTAATGACTAGCTTTAAGTAATGCTTAAACAAATATAAAAAGTGAAAACTTCGTAATCGAATTCAATAATGGAGTTGCCAACTGACGTGGGCATAAGACTGTTGCTCAGCACTGGCCGTAAAACAGCTGTTCGCCAGCTGCCACCAGCCCTGGTAAAAGTGATACACAATTTGTTCATAATCAGTTTTTCGCTGCATTCAAAGCTGAAAATTGTAAATAGCCGAGTAATTACTCAAGTAATTACCCACACATATACCGTAAAATGGTAAATATAGTATAATTTAAATTATCAAACAAAAATAAATGTGTTTATCCCTTCTGCAGATACGATTCATACTCATACAAAATCGTGCAGGCAAAACTCGCCTGGCCAAATGGTACATGAACTTTGATGACGACGAAAAACAAAAACTGATTGAGGAAGTGCACGCAGTGGTCACCGTGCGAGATGCTAAGCACACCAACTTTGTAGAGGTAATGTTTTACACATTTTATGCAATAAAATGATATAATAATAACAAATTTTCTCTCACTCCAACTGTTTAGTTTCGTAATTTCAAAATTGTATATAGACGCTATGCGGGTCTCTACTTCTGCATCTGTGTGGACGTTAATGACAATAACTTGTGCTATCTGGAAGCCATTCATAACTTTGTGGAGGTGCTGAATGAATATTTCCACAATGTGTGCGAGCTGGATCTCGTCTTCAACTTCTACAAAGTCTACAGTGTTGTGGATGAGATGTTTTTAGCTGGCGAGATAAGAGAAACCTCACAGACGAAAGTGCTCAAACAGTTGCTAACATTAAACTCGTTGGAATAGAGAGGATGAATACTCCCACTAAAACGATGCATTCCCATTGCCCGCTTATCGAATCTTCTTTCATATAATATTATGTACTATTTATCATGTGTTCTATATGCAAGCAAAACTCTCAAATGTTAAATGACGTGTTTAGAATCAAATAATTTATAATAAGAGATTATATGCAGATGCGCAAGTATTAAAAAAAATATTCCAAAAGCTGTTTCTGATAGCGCCTATATTAATATACATAAGTACATCCGTTCTTATGTGTATGTATGTAAATACATTTGTATATATTTGTAGGTGGTTACCGCCCACGAAACAGCGGATGCAGATATCAGTCGATAATGCAGCCCTGTCAGTGGCGTTTCACAACACTGCTAAACAACTGACGGCATTCTCCCACACTATTGCCACTTCGTCATTTTTTCAGTCGCCATTGTTCTCGTTCTCGGCTGTCGAATTTGTGGAAATTATCGAATTTCCCTGAAATTCGTCGCATTAAACACAATAGAAGTTATAAAAACAAACAATTTTGGATTATACAGTGCACAGTGCGCGATATTTGTGCTAAAGTGAAGTAACAAGAGGCCGCCAATCGTAATTAAAGACTCCGAGAGACTCCGTCAGTTAACGAGCAGCTAAGCGAAATCGAATATTTGTTCGTGGCAAAAATACAAACTTGAACAAAAGCCAATAGAAAAATGTCATCTATGAATCCAGAATAGTAAGTCGTCATATCCATTAATTGCGCGTAATTGAGACATTGATTTATAAAACATTGCACTCGCGTTCCATAACCATCACTGCTACCGACTTTTTTTCTGCGACGTCATTTTTGCGATGTCCACGACGACTAAAGTCGCTGTCCCACTCCCTTTAAACGAGTATTTTATTCAGTCAGTGCTTTGTGAGACTAAAATGTGGCATTGACCAAAAAACATACGATTTTCAAGTGAGAAATCTAAATTAAATATATGTACATATGTATGTATATGCAAATGTATATAGTATATGCATATATACTAATAAATTTTGATAATTGCTTCAAAAGAGACTTTGAGCATGAGAATGAATCGGAGAAATCCGTCTTGATTGTTTAGTTTGTTCGAGTGGCTGTGAATGTTGCTGACAGCCCTTGCCTGGTTCGGTTTAGTTCAGTTCATGCGCTGCCGTTTTGTGGGGCGGATGAGTCACCTGCCCAGCGTCTCCTACCCCTCAATTGCGTACATTTTGTTGTTGTTTGACTGCTTTACGCTGCTGCTGCTGCTGTTGGTGTTGCTGTCGATGTATGCGTAGTTGTCGTGTTGATGTTCTCTGCTTGCTGCTACGTAATCAAAATCCCATCTATGCTCAACGTTGTGTTTTCCTATTCCAATTTGCTGGAGGGCTGCAATTGAACTTGAAAAGAGTGACGTCTCCCTTTTAACCTAATTAATATGCAGTCGATTTAGATTCGGTGGGTGTTGGTTTGTTTGTCTTTTTGAGGTCCTTTTAAGCATGGGGAAATAGGAAAATTCAAACCGCATTTCATATATCACATTTCAAATTGCGGGTGGACAAAATAAGTGACTATGAATGACTGAGTTGTTCCAACTGTGTTTGCGATTAGATAAACACAACAATCATGACGAGTATTTGAACAGCGCTTTGAGATATATACACCCATGTGCTGTTTTTATTCTATGATAAACGCTTTTGGAGTAACACACTTTTACTCTTTGCAGCGATTATCTTTTCAAACTGCTGTTGATCGGCGACTCTGGCGTTGGAAAGTCCTGTCTGTTGCTTCGATTTGCCGATGACACATATACAGAGAGCTATATCAGCACAATTGGTGTGGACTTTGTAAGTTTAAACGGAATAACTCTTGAAACTCTCTTTCAACGAAACCATTTTATTTTTGCAGAAAATCAGAACCATTGAATTGGATGGCAAAACGATTAAATTGCAGATTGTAAGCATGACATGCCTACATATTAAGAAAATGGAATTACTAAATGAAATACTATATATTTTTTAGTGGGATACTGCTGGACAGGAACGCTTCCGTACCATCACCTCATCATACTATCGTGGCGCGCATGGCATTATTGTAGTTTACGATTGCACGGATCAGGAGTCCTTCAACAATGTTAAGCAGTGGTTGGAGGAAATCGAGCGATATGCTTGTGAAAATGTCAATAAATTGTTGGTCGGCAACAAGAGTGATTTGACCACCAAGAAAGTTGTCGATCATACCACAGCTGCGGTTCGTATGCCTTATAAATATATAGAGACACGGAGAGGGAAGTCATAAATATATTTATAATTAATCAACGTTCTCATTATTTTTACAGGAGTACGCAAATCAGTTAGGCATTCCATTCCTTGAAACTTCGGCCAAGAGTGCCACCAACGTGGAGCAGGCTTTCATGACGATGGCGGCAGAGATCAAGAATCGCGTTGGGCCGCCGTCAAGCGCCACCGATAATGCTAGCAAAGTAAAAATCGATCAGGGACGTCCAGTGGAGAATACCAAATCTGGTTGCTGCTGAATAACTCTGATTGTGAATCATTATTTTATTATACAATTAAACAAAATTTAAATATAATAAATTAAAACGATAAAAAAAAGGAACACACACAAGAATAAAACAAGCAAACCATAATTATAAATTTGAATTATGTAATAACAATAATGATGATAATATCGAAGAGTATGAGATGATGATGACCTTTGTATGATGCGAAAGATCGATCGCAATCCAGTTCAACTTTATGGACAAGTACACAATTTAAGCATATACAAAATACATACACACATGTAATAGGCATCCAAGAAACACACAGGCAACTGATATGTACTATCCTTCTGTCTTTCTGTTTTTCAATAGTTCTGTTCATACTTAAGTAGTGCAAAGCAAAACAATGGTGTAGTAATTAACTTAATCTAAATCTAACCTAACATAAGAGTTACTTACCACAGCAGCGCGAAACGATACCGATACCGTTTACTATTAAAACTTACATACTACAATATGCATAAAAACCAATAAAACAAAAATGAAAAAACTGCGTTTATTATAGCCATCTTGCTCCTGGGCGAAAGCACAGAACAGAATCGAACCGAACCGAATTGTATAACTCGCTGTGTCTGCTGCTATTTATACTACATACGTGTACATATGTACTACTATATAAGTACATATATATTTATTTCAATTACCTATCAATATCATTCACAAATCATATTATCTCCAAGAAAAATGCTCGCCACTTGTCTGACATATTGTAATTATTATGTAAATCAAAAACATTAACATTTTTGTAGAAGTAACGACATAAAAAAAGTGAAAATTTGTGTGTTTTTGCATTCAGAAAAGAAAGAGAGAAGCGTAGAATTCGATTAGGCACATAATTAGTGTAATTTTGATGGTAATGATGAGAGACGTTTAATAAAAATTTCATGAACATAAGCTAAAAGGTTTCGAGATTGAAATGTAAATAATCCGAGGTTCAGCTTTGGTTTCAAAAACGGAGTTTTCTAGCGTTTATTGACTTCTTCTGAGGTACTTCAGTCTTGACAACAAAATTTCTTCTATATACTATGACTATGGACTAATATGCTCAGTATCTGCTGGCAGAATTCAACTAAATGCTTTAAATCTTGCTGACTTGGCGCTCCTGTAAACAGGCTGTGGTTACCGTGGCAGCCGTTGTTCCAATAATAGCTGCTCCCAGGACTCCTCGTTCCCGTTCACTCAATCCAACAGATGTGGAGAGGCTGTTGCTGCGCCATGTGGATGAGGATGTGTTGCGCTCGGTGCCCGATGAGGTGGATATGGAGTTGATCAGAAATGTGGCTTCGCGACGCAGAGTGCGACGGGCTCGCTGCCCATTGTCCGTGCCCACAGCAGCTGCTGCTCCCTCAGCTCCGTCGTTATCCTGCCGCCGTGTCGTCTGCCGCAGGCTACGTCCCGCGGCCTGAGGATGATGGCGATGATGATGATGATGATGATGGGTATGCTGGCCCAGGCAACTGAGCAGCAAACGATAGAAACCACTGCGAAACTTGGACGACATCAGATTGTAGAGTATGGGATTCATGGCCGAATTGAGGTACAACATGAAGCGTGAGAAGTACAGCAGATTGTAATAGCCGGCAATGCCCAGTCGTTCCACATCCTCGGCGCTGGCTGTGATCACCCAGAGAGTAAAGGCGCGAAATGGCAGCAGGCACACAAAGAAGCTGGAAACTACTGCGACTAGCATAAAGATGACTTGCTTGCGATGCTTTCTCATGCCATTGCTCTGCTGATGGCTATTCCCTTTGGTGCTAGGAGCCGTTGAGGCTGTTCCTGTGGTGGTGGTTGCCTGTTGCGGTTGCGGTGAGGTGGGTCTGTGGAATGCACTGTTGGGACGCAATAGCTTGTAGGCAATGGCCGCATACAGCAGGACCAGTATGCCAAAGGGCACAAAAAAGAATACTGTTATGGTGCCCACAAAGTAGAAGATGGGCCAAAAGCCGTCGGCAGCCGTTGTGCAAACTGGAGCATCGGTGCCGTCGCCGTAGGGCTCCACACTGTAGCTGGATATGGCAATGATGGGACTGTAAAAGTTGTATTTAGAGATTGAATGAGTAAGTGGATAATATGATATTGTTTTCGATTGTCTGAAAAGTTTGAAATCTGTTGAAATAAACAAAGAACAATCAAAGAAAACAACTCTTCAGCAGTTCCGATTGAACACCACTCAACTTAATCAAAGAACCAGAACGGAAACGGAAATGTCTCTTCTACTTTTCATACACAAAATGGCGTATATCTACTGCTAGCGTATATACAAGAAATGATGATTAAACTACGTCATATTACTGTACAAAGTTGCTAACAACTGACAAAACAATTTAAACTAAACGATAAAGATAATTCAACTTTACATACATATTTACACTTGCTTACCAGCTTTTTTTTTTGATTACAAACAGCGAAATTTCGTTTGCTTACGCTGCGACACGAGTTGCAATACAAAATTTTTATTAACTTATACAGATTGTGGCGTCTTTATAGACGTAAATACATATGTGTGGGTATATAATACATATTTATGCATGTGTGTGTGTGTGTTCGTATAATTGCGACTGGTAACTGGTAATCAGCTGGGGCCCCCAATTTTATGTCAATTGAAAGAGACATTGAATTTTTGCGTTTCTATTTAATTTGTGCCGCCGCAAAGTAGGCAACACTTTTTTGTATGGCATCGCAACTAATGCGTGTTTATTTTATTGCTGCCGCCGCAAAGTAGGCAACAGTTTTTTCATAGCCGCTTACCTAATAGCAGCCATCTTGGAATGGACCTAAAATGGCCAACAAACTCGACCAACAGAGTAAGAGCTGAGAATCGACCAAAAATGAACTGAAACTATGTATTTCAATACACCTAAATCATGTTTATCCGCCGTCTTGATGGGCTCCCAAGTCGTTGCCCAAACGCATATTAAGCCATTTCCATTTGCCATGCTTTACATGCGCCAGCCGCTTAATGGCGTTGACCGCCCACCCCGTCACTCCTCTGTCACCCCGTCGACACGTTACCCAAATAGTTATGCATGCTTGTTTTCGTAGTTGTAGTGCTTTGGCTGTCGTTGCTGTTATTTATCTTTGGCACTTTCATTCGAGTTTAATAGCCCGAAAAATTGATTGTTTTTTGTGCGGAAATGTCCTGGACCAGGATCATGAAAAGGCCAAAGCACTGGCTGTCAACGGCTGAAAGGAATCGATTATGTTTTGCAAAAAGCGCTCAAATCGCAATTTGTATAGACGTGGCCAGAAAGGATCAGCTGCCTGCGACACATTCCAGCGAACTGAAGCGTAAGTGTAAACGGGTTATAGGCAATTTTTCTTGTTCTGCCGGTTCTTCATTTGCTTTCGCTTTCCATTGGGCATCTTTCTTTTTACTTGAAAAGTGCAAGGGGTCTATTAATTTTTTTTTTAATTAAAACCCATATTTTATGTATCAATAGTCTATATAGGCATCTTCATTATATTAGCTAAGCCTACCAAAATTGGTCTGCAGATTCCTGTATATTTTAGTAGATCAAAAATTGTATTAGAATTTTGCAACGCTTAAACTCGTCCCTTAAATACATGTACCACTAGAGCAATTTTAAATTGGAGCCTTGAGTTTTTAAAAAAATGAATTACTGTATTCTGAATTTATACCGAAAATTTCATCATTATCGCGTAGTGAAAGGAAGAAGGAGAGAAAGTTGAGAGTGTATGCATTTTTATACAGAATTAGTGCAGGGTCTCTCGCTGTCGGATTCTCTCGACTGTACATTTTCTTAGTAGTTCCTTCTACTTCAGGCAAGATTTACAGCTTCCTTTGCAGCTCCGCCCAAAACAGCTTCATCGAAACTTATTTGTGGCTTGTGTCGCTTCGGATTCGGATTCTTGTTGGTTAGCAATCTGGAGTCGCTCTCCCGCCTCTTCTGCCGCATCGTGGAATTCTGGAGCATGGCCATGGCCTCCTGATCGCTGCCACACGGAATATGCAGTTCAATTTTAAGGCGTGTCCGACTGATATCTTCGCTGTTCCGTCGATTGGAGCTGCGTGACAAAATGCTGGAGTTCGTTGCTGCCGTGGCATTCGATGAATTCGTGTTGGTTCCCGTGCCCGAGGAGAGGGTGCCACTGCGTCCATGTAAGTCACCCGGATTGCGACTGCTGCCGCCCAGCTTGATTAGCTTGAGAAGCCAGTGTCCAAAATCATGGCACAAGCGAGCGAATCCCTTGCGAAACTTGGTGGACATTAGATTGTAGAGTATGGGATTCATGGCCGAGTTGAGGTACAGCATGATGCGGCAGAAGTAGAGCAGACTGTAATAACGGGCCAGTCCAATGTCGTGCAGCGTCTGCTCCGTGCTCAGTATGATCCAAAGTGTGAGCACTCGGAATGGCAGCAGGCAGACGAAGAAGGAGAGCACAACGGCGCCCAGCATGAGGACCACCTGCTTTCTGGCCTTTAGACTGAGCTCCGGCTTGGTGGGGCGGGCACGCAGCATGGGACCCTGATTCGAGATGAGGTTCCTTGCAATGATCCCGTAGAGAACAACCAGCGTTAGAAATGGCAGCACAAAGAACACCGATATGGTCATCAGAAAGAAACCAACGGTGGACACTCCAATCGCCTGCGTCAAGCAAACTGGCACCGATGATCCATCAATATACTCAACCAGCTTGTACTCAGCCACCCAAAGTATGGGGCTATAATAAACGGGAAAGAGAGAGAAGAAAAAGCAAACAAGAAGCATAATCAGGTTGAGGGGGGTTTGCTGGGATAGTGTATGTACTATGGATGAAAGCAAGAGACAGCAGCGAAGGGAGAGAAAGAGACAGAGAGAGATGGTGAGATAGTCACAGTACAGAAGATACAAGATACATATATGTAAGTAGTAGATGAGCTCCCAGATCAAAGACTGAAAGAGGAACAGGCAACAGGCTGATTTGTGGCCACTTGGGTGAGTCTGAATTAAGTACACAGAAAAAAATATGCGGGATTTCGGAATAAAATCAATCCGATTAGGTGGCACAAGTAATCACGGATTACCTTAAGCCAAGTACGAAGTATTTGATTGAAGTACGATTTTTTTTAGTTCCTTTTCTGCAAATATTATAACTGTCGGGGATCTATAAGAGTTTTCAGTGTCATGTTATTTCAAAAATGTTTACACTTTTAATATTTAATCTCTTTATTATCTTTTTTAGTTTAAATTTTGATATAATTCATTAAAATGTGATATCATATTAAGCTATTTAATTTTATTTAATTGAAGTTGAATAAATACATAGATATTTTAAATTCATACTTAAAAAATAAATGCTAAAATTTTAAATTTTAAAATTTAATTCCTGCATGATCTTTTTTTCTGTGTATATGCCTCGCAAGCTGTGGGCGTGGCCAAAGGCGTTCTATGCTTTTGAAATGCTTACTTCTGCGGCCTTGTGGCAGCTTCTTTGGTAGCATAATTAATAGGCAACCGTCGCAGGCAGTGGGGCACCTCCCATTGCCCCTACCTGCCTCCCATTGCCCCCCACTGAGAGTTTGCGCTTGGGAATGTGCTGTTTATTTCATTGCTATGAGCGCAGCAAGATTTGCAAAATTAAAAAGGGTCGCTGACCGTCCTTAGACATACAATAAGAAAGTGTCAATGAAATGAAATTCCATGATAGCGGACATTGCTGCTTATTAAAGATGACAGGGCGCTGATAACGGCAGCTTCGACTTGGACAATGGCCAGCCGGAAGTTGAGGCAGGCTGAGATTTACAGGCCAAAGACAACATTGCAAGAAGAAACCGAAACCGAAATCGCCAGAAAAACAGTAGAGAGAAGATGTGCCAAGATGAAGAGAAAGGTATAGAGTGTGTGTGTGTGTGTGTGTGTGTGTGTGTGTGTGTGTGTGAGTGTCGTAACACTAACTGCCAATGTTTAGCATGTAAATGGAGAAGTCGATGCCAAACAAAGGCCAAAAACCAAAAACAAACAACCAAACAAAATGGGGCAAAAATGGAAAACAAAATACAAATCATTAAAAACGACTACGATTGACATTTATAATTAATGAGCAGGGAAGCTTAATGCTTGACTGCATAAATACAGGCCTAAAATGAAAATAGAATCAAACATTAAATCAATGTGCTAGCTAATAGGAAAGAGCCAGAAAGAGAGAGAGAGAGAGTGTGCGAGAGCAAGAAAGAGAGTGAATACCATAACCAGAGCATGCAATTATAAACATATAGCAACGATATACGATATGAAACGTGTTTAATATTAATGCTAATATTTTAATTAAATTTAAGAGTGCTTTAAGAAAAAAGACAGGCAGACAGAAAGTTCATGGCACTGTCAGAGTCCAGTCTTTGCTGAGCTTACCTCGTAAAGAGCGCAGCGATGCCCCAGGCCAGGACACAGATGAGAATCGCACGCGCCTTGGTGCAGACATAGCCGGCCTTCAATGGCTCACAGATGGCATAATAACGCTCGAACGAGATGGCCAATATGGTTAAGACGCTGGCATGGGCCACCGTCAGTTCCACGAACGGCACGGCTTTGCCTGATGGGAAGGGGGGAAATCACAGATGGGAGTTAAGTAAGAGTGTATTTGTAAATGTAATTGTAGCCGCAGTAAATGCGAAATGTTAATTAACTTGGTCAACATATAAAAATTAGCAGACAAGTCTGGGACTGGGACTTACACATCTCGTGGCCAAGTACCCAGGTCTCTGGACGTGTGTTGACCTCAACGAGCACCGTCGGCGTACAGACGAGCAGCACCAGCAGATCGGCAATACTGAGATTGGTAAGGAAAATGTTTGTAGAATTACGCATATCTTTTGTCTTCACTATGACAATGGGCACCTGCAGAAAAAGTTAAAGTTTACTAACAATAATTATATGAAATTGTTATAATAATAATAGTAAAAAAAAATAAAAATAAATAAAATAAAAAAAATGTAATAAAAAAAAACAGTAAAAGTTGGAAAAGTTATGACATTTTGAAGTTGGTCAGCTCAAATAATTTTTTTTTATTTTGTCATGATTTTTCACAAAAAAATGGAAAGTCTGAAAAAACTTAAAATTTGGTTTTATGCCAATTAGTACAGAGGCAGTTGATTAAAAGTTGAAACTTGAGATTTAAAATTTAAAATGTTCGAAAAAGCAAATTTCTAATTATTACATTATTAATTTTACAAGTTTTATACATTTGATAAAATCAAAAATTATTTTAAATTTAAAATTAAAAAAAAAACCAAATACAGTTAAACTTCCATTCCATTACTCGAAGTTCTATAACTCGAATTTCTCTCTAATTCGAGCTAAGTGAGTGGCAGTAAAGTGAATAAACTTAAGAAGAAGAATTCTACGATTAAATATCTCCATAACTCGAATCTTTTCTTTGGATAATGGTGATTCGAGTTAGGGAAGTTCGCCTGTATATATAAAACATATAAATCAGAAATTGAAAGGCTGGCCAGACTTACCATCACATTGCCCACAACGCCCAGCAGCATGATGATTATGCAGAAGAACATGGCGGTTGTGCGTATATACGACGGAATCTGTGGCAACATCTGCTCAGCGTCCTCCTCGGCGGGGACATTGTCAGTTGCATTCGACTTTGACTGGATGCTGTTGCTGTTGTTGTTGTTGTTGCTGGAGCTGGAGCTGGGTTTGCTGTCGAGGGCTGGAATACTATTAGCTGAGTTGTACGCGCCATGGCTGCCACGAGAAGCGCCACGGGAAGACTCAGCGTGCTGCGTCGTCGTCCCTGTTGATGCTGCATCTTGACTTGTAGGCCGTGGAGTTGTTGCTATTGATGTCGTTGGATCGGTGGCTGTTGCTGTTGTTGTTGTGGCAGCAGCAGAAGTCAGTAGCAGTAGCAATGGCAACGGCAGCAGCAGAATGCCTGAGCCAATCCTGGTCAGGGTCAGCCGCAGTTGGTGCGGCCTGCGCCTGGCCACAGCTTGTGACGGACCAGCGACGCCGAGGCTGCCGCTCAACAATGTCGTCGTCCTGTGTCAAGGGCGTCCTTCTACCCCGAAATACTCCCAGTCGAATTTTATATACGCAACATTTGGCACATTATCGCCTGCCACTCGAAGGAAAAGATTTTCCGATTTGGGTCTCCCCCGGAGGCACAGGACAATGTCGCCTGCTGTTTAATTGGCCCACTCGTGAAGCCCTTCCAAAGGGTGCAGGGAGGGGTGCCAGAAAACAGGCAGCCGGCAGGCACGTAATTTCCCGCTTCTTAAATATGCGCTAATGAAATTAAGTTGCTCAACGGCTTCTCAAATTTACGGTGTTGCTAACAACAGCTAACAGCTAACAGCTCCCAGTTTCCGTTTCCGTTTCCGTTGCCGTTGCTGTTGCCGCTCCAAATCTTGTTGCCCGCAGCGACATTAAACAAATCAATCAGTGGAGCTTTGTGGTCTTCTCTCGTGGCTGGCCAATTGGATTACGTCTTGTCTGGAGTAGCAAAAGTGTCTGGGATTAGCATTTAAGTAGCAATAGCCTTCGACTGTGTGAGTGTCTGCGACAGGAACTAACCGGCCATTGACCAGGCCAAGCAGGGAACTGGCCAACAACTAATGATAATGAACGTAAAGTTCATTAGGCGCTGTCATTTACATAACATTAACAGATCCGACCAATGCGATTAACACCCCCAACTGAGTGGACATAAACACACTTCCACATCCCTGATACGGAGACGGGGACAGGGACAGTGCCAGGGTTGTCAAGTCTCCGGTAATAGTAATTAACCAGCTTTCTTATTTTATAATTCAAAATTGGTAATCATAAGAAAAACTTTTTTAAGAAAACCCAATATGATTAATAAATGCACAGAAATAAAATCCATTCTAAACTCAAGCTTAAAAAACTTGATATTTGCAAGTATTTTTTATGAACTTTGGCTAAAAGTCAGATTTGGTAATTTGGCGGGAAAAATCCAGATTTGCTGAGGAAAAAGCTAAATTTGGTGGGGAAAAGCTAAATTTGGTGGAAAAAAGCTAAATTTGGCAAAATAGTCCAAATTTAGAAAGAAGAGTTAATCTGTGAGTTTAGTTAGGATATCTCATACAACAACAGAGTTTTTGATTCTAAAGGTTAATTTGCACCTGATTGTTCCTATGACAGCTAAATGAAATAGTAATCCGACTTTAACCAAATTTGATCAGGATGTAAGATAAAGTCCAAAACATAATTTTGTGAGATTGGTTTAGATATCTTAAGAAACAAAAAGTTTTTTATGCTAATCAATTTTCTAACCTATGACTCGATTTCGCCGTCTTATTGCACGATGAAATTATCTCATCTATGTTATGTGAAAGTTTCACCTTTCTACGCTCAGCCGTTTGGCCTTCACGTTGATTCTCAGTCAGTGAGTCAGTCAGGAGAAAGATGTGTATTCATAGATGTATTCAGGATATTATTGTAAAAATAACACAATATGTGGAAGAAATGTCAACTCCTTAGCATTAAAATAGTCAAAAATAGAAAGCATTTAATTTCCCTACAAAAATTCTTATTACAGAAGTCCATTTAACTCTGGTAGGGATGTTTTGTGTCTGGAACAAAGTGGATCCTTTGTCTATGATCCTTCTTTGCCGCATTTATAAATAAAACAAGTGGGAAAGGCTATAGTCGAGCTCCCGACTATAGGATACCCGTTACTTACCTAAATAAATTTAACTTTTTTTTTATTGCATGCTTTTAGGCACTTTTATTGCTTAAAAGCTTTAATCAGCCAGTACCACCTTTCTATTTGTCCGATCTTGTTGGGATTTAGTAGGATGATAGGTAATAACAGTAGCTAACGTTCACCGTTTAAAAAAACCTAATATCTTAAAAACTGTGCGTGTGGTGGATTTTCGCGATTTACGGAGGCGGAAAGGGGCGTGGCAAAACTTTGAAACAAACTTGACCTGCGTGGGGTTTATAGAAATCTGTGTGCCAAATTTGGTTGCTCTAGCTCTTATAGTCTCTGAGATCTAGGCGCTCACACGGACGGACGGACGGACGGACGGACAGACGGACAGACGGACGGACGGACAGACGGACAGACGGACATGGCTATATCGACTCGGCTGTTGATGCTGATCAAGAATATATATACTTTATAGGGTCGGAGATGCTTCCTTCTCCCTGTTACATACATTGCAATACAATATCCCCTTTTACTTATTTTTATAAGTAACGGGTATAATCAGAGAATAATACGTGTTATACTTAAATATATTCTCAAAATATATTAACTTTTTTTTACTATTTGGACTGCTGAATATCAATAATATTAGTTCTAAGCCAACAAAAAATACTGCTATTGTTATTGATATGTGGCAACTCTGTTCGCAATCTCAAGTAATGCCTAACTAGCGATTATTACAGATTACAGAAGCTGTTACAGTTCAAGGGCCGTCAGCCAAATGGCTTTATTAAATCTCCATTTTTGCGCAAATGACGCCAGAGAAGCTTAATTGTATTATGCACACAAGACGACAGACACAAACACACACACACAGAGACACACACACACAGATACAAGAGTGACACAATAACAGGGACTTCCGGTGTTTTTGGGATTCTCTCTTGCGACAGCGCCATTTTGATTAATTTGATAAATTCATTATGTGCACACCATATTGGTTATGTTCTGTCTCTCGTCCTGTCGCTTTGTCCTTTTGCCTTGGCCCCTTGAAAAAGCTGAAGTGGGACGGGCAGAGGACTTTGTGTTTGCTTGTTTGCGAAGTTGAGGTTCAATGTACCCAAAGTGAATGACAAAACAAGGCAGTTAGTGCCACATTTGGCTTAAAAATGCGACTTTAACGATGCTGACGCTGCTGGCCAAAAGCGTGAGTCAAAGCAAGGGCTGACTGTACGAGTATCTGCACAATAAAGCCAAATTGACCAGTGGCTAGTGGCCATAATTGTTTTAAAACTTTGTCAAGTCGAAAGACAAATGAAGCGACCAGAAGTTGAAGCGACGTGGTTATCAATATGGCCAACAGGATTGGCCCCCAAAAACAAGGCTGTTTTTGCAAAGAGAGCACAGCTGTGCCGGGACAACAACTACAACAACAACTGGAACTGAGTAGCAACAACTGCGACCACAAAGAGGCAGCGGCAGCGGCCTGCATGTAAATCTCAAACGGTTTATGGTTACGACCAAAATCGTGTTGATGTCGAGTGTCGAGCGGCATTTTGATGGATAACTTGTGGGCGTATATGTGCTTCTATGTATATGTTTCGTCAAGTATTTTCACACAACTTAGCTGAGATTTGAATAAGGTTCAAAGCTGTTGATGATAATGGAAATTGAGCGCTTTTCAGGCCTTCAACATACTCGAAATACGCACAGCACATGCGATTACCAATACAAATAAGAATATGTCGCGTGACGATGTGTGTGAAAGTGTAGAGAGTGTAACGTTTTTTATGGTATTTAAGATTGAAGGCAATTTATAGCTGACACCCTAATAAAATTAACATTGAAATGGCAATTTGAGGCAGCAATAAGCATCAGTGGCAGCCAAGCTCAAGAAAGTTGTCATCAACATATACATACATATGTGTATATGTGTCTATATGTATGTTTATTAACACATACGCATATCTAATCAATTTATCGCTCAATAATCGTCGAGTTAGTGGGCTTGACAAATCGCAAAGCTGGCTAAAATAAAGAGAAATAAAAATAGTAATAGAAATAGAAATAAAAATAATAAGAATAAATTCCAGACAGACAGCTAAATTGATTTTGATCAGTTTGAGGACATTGTGGCGTCTTTAATGAGAAAATGCCAATGCACTATGGTAAAAAAGTCAGAAATTTTGACATTAATTCAAATTTTTTGTAGTTCAGTACAAACAAACTAAATTGTAAGTATTACTTTAGTCTAATTAGCAAACATGCAAAGTTTAAATTGCTTTATATTTAAGCTTGCAAAAAATTTGTACTTTTTTTCTTAGTCGGTGAGGAAAGGGGGTTGAAGACAAGATCCAAATAAAAAACAAAAAAAATTATATATTTTTGAATATTATAACTAAGCTTCGTTTCAAATTTCAAGCCTCTAGCTATATATTTGGATATTTTTTTTATATTTCACTTATTTTTCCATAGTCGTATGTGGGGGGGGGAGGTAAAGGCGTGGTTCGAATCCGGAAAAATTATTCAAAATCCTGAATTAGTCTAAATAATTTCTTGCCAAATTTCAAGTCTCTATCTTTATATTTAGAGTTTATGCCAAAATATCAGGTTTTTTACCATAGTGCAATGGCTTAAAGTAGCATTAGTTTGAGTTCCAGCTTCAACTTAAACTCAAAGACTAACCCCGTCCATATATTGAGAGGCACCCTCATTGTTGCGGCTTTTGGGTTGTTGGCTTGGGGTGCCATACGCTAAATAAATTGAAATGACTTCGTAATTGTATTTGTGACTCTGGCTAAATTAATCTAACTAGTTCGCATGCCACAACAGCGCTCGTGTGGAACCAACAACAACAACAACAACAGCAACAACAACTACAGCGAATGGGACAAAAACACTTGGCGAACAAAGCGCCGTAAAACCAAAAGCTTGTTTTTCAATTGAAGCCACCGAGTGGTGCTTTCAGTGGCTCTTTCTACTGGTTCTTTTGGGTTTGTGTGAAAGGTGATGGGGTAGAAAATTACTTTTTATAGCAACACCAAATTGACATATCCTGGCCACAACGGGCAGCGAACTCTTATGGCCTCCTGTGTCCTTGGTAATAGTCCCTTCAATGCCAATTAGTTTAAGGCTATCAAAACTATTTTTGGCCTTTGTTGTGGCCTTTTTCTTTACCGCGACTGTTGCTCTGTGATTTACTTTGATTTTTGGTTTGAGTTGATTGATTGAGCTTTAGTTTAATTTAGTTTAATAGTCAGTTATTCATGGAAAATGCCGTAAGCATCGAGAAGTCAAGAATTTTTCATGCTTTGTTATTTTCAATTTCTATTTCAATTTCATACCTAAAATTCCAGTTGAAGTCCAGTTGAACGCAGCATCCTTTGATGCAAGTCAAGGATATTTGCTCGCTCTGCCACTTGCGCTTATTTATGTGAGTTCTCTGCCCAGTTGAGTCCCTGCGAGTCACTCCCCATGTCCCCATGTCCCCATGTCCTCTAGAGTTACAGCTACTGCGACTGTTTGGCTGTTTGTTCAACTCTCAAACAATGCCAGTCTATTCCACACACAGTGAGTACATCTCACTTGCGAGGTGTGCTCAAGGAGTAGGGATAGTAAATAATTTAAATTTACTATTCTCTAGTTTTACAATAATAGCCTAAACATTTCTGGGACCAAATCTGGTCAGGCAGCCAACTCAACAATTAATTTAAAAATTAAAAATTAAAATTAAAAAAATTTATATATTTAAATTACAAAATAAATTAAAATTGAAAACTCTGGGGAATCTAAAAATAAAATGAAAATTATTGGCCCAACATTTTTTGCTATGATTGGGGAAAACCTAGAAAAACCCAATCGGACCAAAAATATATTAATTCGTAGTTAGTTGGTTAGACTAGTTAATCATAATAATAACAAGTGGGAAAGGCTATAGTCGAGCTCCCGACTATAGGATACCCGTTACTTACATAAACAAATTAAAATTTTTTTATTGCATGCTTTTAGGCATTTTAATTGCTTAAAAGCTTTAATCAGCCAGTACCACCTTTCTGTTTGTCCGATCTTTTTGGGATTTAGTAGGATGATAGGTAATAACAGTAGCTAACGTTCACCGTTTAAAAAAAACATAATATCTTGAAAACTGTGCGTGTGGTGGATTTTCGCGATTTATGGAGGCGGAAAGGGGCGTGGCAAAATTTTGAAACAAACCTGACCTGCGTGGGGTTTATAGAAATCTGTGTGCCAAATTTGGTTGCTCTAGCTCTTATAGTCTCTGAGATCTAGGCGCTCACACAGACGGACAGACGGACAGACGGACGGACGGACGGACGGACAGACGGACATGGCTATATCGACTCGGCTGTTGATGCTGATCAAGAATATATATACTTTATAGGGTCGGAGATGCTTCCTTCTCCCTGTTACATACATTGCAACGAATACAATATCCCCTTTTACTTATTTTTAATAAGTAACGGGTATAAAAAGGCTTTAATAGTAAGCGGAGAAAGCTCAAAACTCATCGAACGGTACAGACTATTAAAACACAGAATACGAAGAGGCTCGTGCAATTCCCAGTTAGTGGAACAGCGTTGAAGGTATAAAGGTTAATCCTTTGAGTTTCGAGTTACTCTAGAAGGTACGTTGAAGGTTATTTCATCCAAAAAATCAGCCGAGTCCATAGTATATGACCCTGCAGTAATTTGTGGATGAACATTATTCCAGGCATAATTTTACGGTAAGTAAGAGAGGGAAGATTCTCTTCTCTTACTAGAAGTCTACTAGAATAAGAAGGCAACTGAATTTCCGAGCTCCAACTCAAGCCACGATTCTATTCTGACTCGATAGGATTCATATTGAGGGTACCACACACATGATCCAAACTCAAGAATCGGACGAGCAAGACACGTGTATAGAAGTTTAGTAGTAAAAGGATACTTAATGTCTTATCACTTCATTGTAATTATATTTTATTTTTTGACATTATCAATTACCCTCCCATTGAATTTAAATTGCAATCTTGCTTTAGAGCACACCTCGTCCTGCTCCTATGTAAGTAAAGTCACATACATCTTCAAACACACACTCAGTTGTGTTTGCTCGCTGAACTAATGTGTGTGTGTTGGTCTACAGCTTCAGAGCCTTTTCTTTATCTGGTTGCGACAATGCGCCCGCTGATTTTTAACGCGAAATTTCACTTTAAGTTGCGCATACGCCGCGTTGCCCGCCAAACTGATGAATGAAACGAAACGAAACGAAATGAAATGGTATCCTTTGGCGTGCATTGTACAATACGTACGTAAGTATTTAGCGTGGCTTGGCATTGATAAGGCATTGGCCTCATCTTGGCCCCGCAGGCAGGCATTTTATCACCACTGTCCGCCACGCAGCGGGGGAGAGGGCAAAGGGCAGGGGCGGGGGGCTGGCTAAGGGGCGTCGTTGAAAGATGCGGCCATGGCTGCGGGCCGGGAAACTTGGCAGCTGCTGTCGCTGCTGTCGCTGCTGTCTGCTGTTTGTTTATTTGTTTGCCATGTGAATTCAAACATATACATGGAGATAGACAAACCATAATGCAGAGATAGCATTCGCTATTGTTTTACGATTGCGTGGAAATTGAAAACAGAAACAGAGAAAAAACCCACAACAACAACACCAACAACAACACCAAAAAAAGTCAGCTTTTTGTGGGTGGCTCGTGACACCCGACGCTAAAGACACTTTAATTGCTTCGATACACATAAACATAAACAAATACACAGCATGTATGAGTATGTGTGAAAATATCAGCATGACTGTTTGAATACCTCTACGGATATCTCTCCAGCCTGGTCTGGCCTGGCCTGGCCTGGCACTAATGCTCGTCGTTTCACATTTGCCTGACCTTCAAACTTATCAAATTTCACACATACAGCGCAATGTTCTTGCTTGATCCGCATCCATATGGGAAATGCAATAAGCTCTCTTACATATTAAGCATACGTACTGGGAGTTCGGTGTAAAATCTATTCCAAGCAGTGTCAAAAGTTCGCTAATCCCCGATTTTCTTAAACCAAGTACGCAATACTTGATTGAAGTAATGCTATAAGAATTTTTTCAGTAAAATTAAATGTTTTAGGCTTTTTTTTGGCTATTTTAATAATGAGTGGCTTGAATTTTATCCGCATATTATTTTGATTTAACAATATTAATATCTTCAACAAATTTAGACTTGAATTTTAATTTGTATTTTTCAAATAGCTTGAATTTCTCTCTAACTCGAACTAAATGAGTGGCAGTAAAATAAATAAACTTAAGAAAAAGAACTCTATAAGTTGAATATCTCCATAATTCTGACCTTTACTTTGGATAATCGTGATTCGGGTTAGGGAAGCTCGACTGTATTTATATGAAATGTGTTTACGAATGGACTGCCATGTACATATTTCGCCATTAGTCGCCTGCTTTGTCATTTCCGGCGAGCGTACAAATTGAAAAATGGCGCTTGCCGCACTTCCGTTCGCATTATTGAGCAGTGCGTCGTTAACTTGAGGCTCCAACAACCGCAACGACGACCGCGAGTTAAGAATCTTGGGTTGGAGTTGCACTTAATTTGTCATCGCGAGGGGCGTAAGCATAAAGGCGTAGGGCGGAGGGCGTGGCCAAGAAGCGTGACGCTGACGTCAGCAATGCTCCTGTCAGGGGTGACCCATCAAAGTGGCACTTATGACAGTATTCACTGTACTAACAAGTATCCTTTGACTCTGCGAAGATAAAGTGCAAATTTGAGTGCAGTTGGGGATTTAAAACTAATACGAGTCGTTAACTGGGGCCAAGACAAAGACAAGTTGGTTAAGTTGGTTGATATTGGATCTCAGCCAAGTGTTTGGTAATTGCTGCCCCTTTATTAGCTGCAATTTAATGAACCCGCTGGCTGCATACTACTAGTTGGCCATTGTGAAACATTGTGGCTCACTTTCACTTTTGGGCATACGAAAAGCGCTTTTACGAGTTCACTGAACCCAACCGCATTCAGCACCACAGCAGCACCACCTCATCCACTGCTGAGGAATATGCAAAGAGAACATTGTAATGACCGCAGGACACAAGTGCAAATGGCTGTGAACGCAGCGTTTTTGGTTTTGGCCACATCTTTTTATGGCCCTTGCCCAAGTGCGTCATGAAAATTGTATTTATTGTGGAATAAAAATATTTATCAGTAAATTAAATACTTTATGCTGTCGCAAGTGTCCAGCATCCAGAAAGCAATAAAAATATTTGACAAATTCTCATCAAAAAAAAAAGAAAAAAAATAAACGAAAGATTGCATCATAAAACTTTAGGATCAGCCCACGATTTGCTAAATTTAAACTTTTAATCACATCGCCAATCTCGAAAATACTTGATTACTTTCACTCTGAACTCATATCGACTCATAAATTTAACTCAATCAATTGGGAGTACAGTGTATAAGTGTCTCGGCTTAACACAAAAATTTCTGAATATATATCAAATGATATGCGAGAGTTCTTCCTGTTTTTGATACCAATACAAAAATAAAACCAGAATAACGCGTTAATACTGCCAAAAAGGGAAATGGCACTCGACTGGTCGGTCAGAGGGAAGAGATGGCGGGGAGACTGAGTATTTTTTTAAATTAAACGGGCATCTGTTTGCAATTAGAATTGCAAATGCTTGGTAGGCCGGAAAGGCTGGTGGGTGGCACAGAGAGAGGGAGAGGGGTGAAGGGAGAGAACCGCCTACCAAAAATAACTACATTTAAAACTCGTACATGAACAGGCATGAGTTGGAAGGCGGCAGGCAAAACAGGCTGCCAGCTAAACAAGAGGCGCTAAGGAGGCGTGGCTGCCTCAGCCGGAAAGCGACGCCAAAGTGCGGAACAAGTGGCTGCGCCTCGATTCCAAGTACTGCGTAGGCTCTGCACACTTTTCTATACCCTTACAAATAGTATGACAATGATTAGAATGTGAATTTACTTTAAATCAACAATTTATTTTATTCTATCTTCTTTTTTAAGCTGTTTAAATTTTAAAACCTTTAAAAATATAAATTTCTCTTACAATAATGAAATATTCAAAATTATAATTTCCAACTATTATGTCTAGAAGGGCATTTAGTATTCGTCTTATTGTTCATTTTTATTCGAGAAATTCTGATGCGCCCAGAAACAATTTGAACGTAATGACGAAGAAAGTTGTTACTTAGCCTGTGGCTCATTTGTCAGCGATTGCTGAGCACAGAGGAGACGAGTTGGATTAAGCCAGGATACTGCGGATATAGGGGAAAGGGGAGGGACGGGCTATAATCCAAATGGTTCATACAAATAACCATGCATAAATTTTACAAGTATAGCGTGAAAAGCGGCTGTCTGTTTACTTATTGATATTTGCTTTTGCAATTTGTTGTTGTTTTCTTTACACTCTCAACAGAAATAATAGCAAAGGATACATTCACACTGTGCGTAAGCCAAATGAGCAGCTGTCCTTAAAGGATATCCAAACTGACATTTTACACAAACTGAATCAATTTTTCATTGATTTATATTGGTAATTGCCACCTTCAAAATGTTGCCTTTAAATTGTTGCCTTAAAAGAAATTAAAGCCACTTTCTGCATTAATAATAACCAATGAAGGCCATTGTCTTTTAGGTCTAATTTTAATATTAAATAAAGTTTTGTTTTAGGAAATTTTCTATTTATTGATTTGCTGAACGATTTCGTTTAATTATTTCAAGAAAACTTTAGTAAACTTTCGACACTTGTCTTTGGCATTATTTCAATTGATTTTTGCTTAAGCATGAATGAGCCTAGATCCATAAAGTTAATGGCCTGTATCACGAAATGTATACCATAAATAATCTATAAATAGTGTGTCTAATTAAACTCATAAAAAGAAGAGCACTCTCTACTTATGTGGATCAGGTACAATAGCGTCTAATTACGGCATTTAATTGCTTATCTAGATGTAGACGTCATACTAATAACGGGTTGAACTGAATTTTAAAAAATCAGTATACTCATATATAGTATAATTCATTGCCATATGGCAACAGTTTGCCTGACAAATGACAGAAGGAAGCAGTCAAGAATCTTTGAGATTTACGCTAATAAATGACAGTCATATTTTAGTTGGTTGCAAGAGCGTGAGTTTATCCTGGCCAAGATTTCACTCAGAGTCGCTTCCTGTCGCCATTCGTCAACTGGCGAATTGCGAGTTGTGCGTCTCGGCGCAATCTTAATAACTCATTTGTTAGCGCACACAACTAGCTGCATTCAAATGGCCAATAAGACCTATCATAAAAGCCACCCACACACACTCACTCTCCCACACACATACATATGCCGTGCTGCGTAAAAAACAGTCGAAACGGCCTTGCCTGGCAGCAAACATTTGACTTCTAATTAAGAGCACAAAAGGCCAACAAAAGCATAAGCTCAAGTGGCAAACAGAAAACTACCTTCACACACGCCCCAAAACGCGCAGCACGGCGATGATTAAGTGCCCACGTAGAGAGGAGTCTTAAGAGAACTCTAAGTACGAGTACACGGAAAAAAAAATTCATGATTCCGGGATAAAGTCGCTTCGGTCAATTCGGAATTTCTTAAGTCTCATACAAAATACATGATTGAAGTACATTTTTTAATTTCTTCTCCACAAATATTTGGATTACCGTAGCTCTAAAAGAATTTCCTATTTGATTTTTGACTTTATTAATGCTGGTTGCCATTTTATCCGCATACTGTGTTCATTTAACAATAAAATCCTAAATTCACGCCCAAGAAATACATGCTAAAATCAAGAATTTTAAACATGAATTTTAGAATGATTGTATTTATTTCTTTCTGTGTATGCGAAGATGTTCGCAGTGTGCTTGTGGGTGGACGGAAGACCGCCTCCTGACTTGGCCTTCATTTGCTATGCGAGTGCTAATCAAATTGGGTCTAGTCCGTGTCTGCGCTTTTGTCTTTGGCCCCCCTCCACCTGTGGGTGTTGCTGTTGTTGTTGCTGTTGAGGGTTGGGGTGAGGTTGTGTGGTGTGAGGTTGCTTTCGGGTTGTTTATCAGTTGTCTGCGCCTAATGTGTAAGTATGCCAAAAGTGATTGCATAATTATGCAAATGCTTCAGCACAATATACTTCTAATGAATTACTCAGACACACGTGGTGAGGGAAGGGGATAAAGACAGTGTTGTCGTTTGCTCCAACATTTTCTCAAAGAATCACTAAATATTAACCATATTTATATTAACCAAATTTAATGACATTCTATTTCAAAAGTGTAGTTGTAAACATGACAAATGTAGCCTAAGGTCTCTTCTGATAGCTGGTCGTATTAAAGTCGTTTGTTTTTGTTTAAAAAAAAGAAAAACTATCAACATTTTTGCAAAGAATAATTAAAAAATATCAGAATATCAGCAGAAAAATTTACAAAACTATGTTAACCCAAGATAAGGATATTCAAATAAATTCGATTGTTAAGGCATCTCAATTGTGAATTGTAAAGGTATTTATAGTATAAATTAATATCATATTTTACTGTCACAAAAATACTATGACTATCTGATTAAAAAAAGCTAAAATAGCTTTCATTTTTCAAGCATAAAAATCACTAAACCAGTTGTGTGAAAACCACCAAAACGGCAACTCTGGCTAGAAGTGTAATCCTCCGCTTTCGGCTAAGTATAGTAAAAGGCATCTGCCGACTCGAGTGTAAACAATTTTCGACTGGCAACTGGCACCTCCAAAGTTGATTATGTAATAATTTGTTATTGCTCCTGGCACGACATCCGCGACTTGAGACTGTAATTACACTTGACTCGGCGCGGATTGGGCTTAATCGAATTAGAAGTGAGACCCAAAAATAAGTCAAATGGCCCTGTTAGACAATTAACAGACCTCCCTCTCTACCTCTATTGTGGTGGCACATTATAGATCAATAATAATGGAAATGGATTCGAATGGGTCAGTACTTTCAACAGTTCCCAGTCATAGTCATAAAATATGATCATTTCAGTGTTGTTGTTTATTTAGCCAGCCATAAAGAACGCACTCACCAAAGTTCTATCGAAAATTGAGCCATAAAATTATTTGGCACGTCGGAACAGAGAGAGAGAGAGAAACAAAATCTAAATGTAAGGTAAATAAATATAATATGGAAACATAAAATACAAAAAAGTATTTCAAAGATAGCTTATAGTTTTATATTATTTTTCTGGGTTAAACAAATGCAATTGGCCCCGCCCCCGTAGGGCGTCAATTTCGGGCAATAATAAAAAAAAAGCACGACGCGCCTTTTATTTGCATTGCCGTGCGACAGTTGAGCTTAATTTTGAAAAGAAATTCATGATGAAAATGTTGTTTTGTTTTGCGTTTTGTGACTCACATGAAACAACGACATCGACAACGATAACAACAACGGCACAAATTTCTTATTCATGAGGCGTGCAGGCGATCGAGCCCAAAATACTGCGAATCGCACAAAAATATTCGAAAGGTCTCACACGCGTCTGGCAAATCAAATGGACAACTGACTAACTGACTGATCGACCCTCTCCCCTCATCGTCCCTTTGGTAGTCTTTAAATTTTTCCTTTCATTTGTTGTTTTCTCAGCGTGTGTGTGTTTTTTTTCCAGCGCGTAATTAGGCACAACATTATGCGTAAAAAATGAGACGCTGCCAAAAAAAGCAAAGATAAATTCGCAACATGAAAGAGCAGCGCATAAATCAGCATTTATATAAATAAAGTCATTTGATTTGGAACTGTGACGCTCTATCTCACAAACGTATCTGTCCCACTGACGAGCATCACAAAACGAAAGCCCAATCAACTTGCGTTGCATGAGAAAAATACCCAAAATGTAGATATACAAAGCGAGGCGCCGGACTGCGTGGCGTATACGCAATAAATTTTCATATTTCATATTCCACACGTCGCACGCCTTTCCGCTTCATACACGTACGTTGCCGGACTATAATGACGTTGCAAAGCATTTTGGGAGGCCCAACAAAAAAAAAACTAAATTATAAACAATAAACTGGCAAAATTGTTTGATATGAAATTAGTGTGTAAACAAAATGGTAGTAACAGATGTTGCATTTAAATATAAGTACATACGTTGATGTCTTCTTAAGCAAATAAAGAGCGCGTTATTTATAAATACGTACATGTGCCTATAAATATTTAGTTGATTGCTAAAATTTGACAAGTACTTGTGCTAAGCCAATGTCACGGTTTACATATGGCCAACTGACATATGGAAATTCTTCACTCCAACAAAATGAAATGAAGTCGAAAAATGTATGCGACAGCTTGCTGGAGTCTCAAGTGCGTCACAAGGTCTGATAAGGTAACCGAGGAGAGGCAGGTTTTAAAAAGAAGACAATAAAAAAATTAAAACAGGCTGCCACAGTTTTCAAGTGCAACAAATGGCAACGGCAACGGCAACCGCAACTACTTCAGGTTTCAAGTTGAGCGGATGATGACTGAGCGAATCGAAAACAAAATCGCAAACGCATTCGCATTTAATAGGCAATGGCATTAATTTGTCAATGTTTATATTAACGTCTTGAAATCAATATTATCAACAGAATCAACATTAGGCATTAATAATGATGCTTAAACACTTTAGTCTACAACGCGTTGGCCCAGAAGGTGTAGCGCGTAGACAGCTAAGCAGGTGAGGGGGAGCAGGTGGAGCTGAAAATGTGATTAAAACACGTATGTATGCAAATGCCGGTGAGCCGTGAGTTTAATGAGTTGTGAATCAACAAATGTGACAGCCTCTCTCAGAGGTGTGCTTCAACAATATTTGCCATTTAGACTGAAAACGATCGAGACAATTTATTTGGAATATTACTTGCGAGTTGTTGCCTCATGGATAAAAACTATCTCTTTCTTTCTCTGCATGTTTATCGCTCTACAATTATCAGCTCAATGCAAACTTTGCTATCATTTAAGCAAATACACATAGATTTTAGCCGCATTTCAATCAACTAAAAAAAGCACTCACCTAGTTTATTTTTATTTTTTTTTTTTTGGAGTTACGATCAAAGGGATTTTCCGCAGTTTAGAATATGAAATGTGGTATTGTCATTTTATTTTTATATATATGCGGCATGCGCATTAATTACAGATGTCAAACTTCACGGCAACACTTAATGAAATACTTTTTTATGTTTTGCATATAATTAAAAATATTAACACGGCGACCACGACAACAGCAACAACAACAAGAGCGACAACGGCGTTGACATTAATGGCAGCCACAAAGTGCATTGAGAAATAATAATCATACATTCAGACACGCACTCACACACACGCACTCACACACACACACACACACACACACATGGAGCGTTAAAGACAAAGCAAAGAAGTGCTCCCAAAAATAATTTGGAAGCATGGACAATGCAATGCACCTGTCACTGCCACTGACACTGCGTCTGCCTCTGTGCCTGTCTCTGTCTCTGTGTCTGCCGGGATGTCAGTCATTCGCTGATGTACCGTTAACAGCCGCAAATCAAATTCAAATTCGAAATTCAAAAGATGCGACCAAAACACCGGCAACTTTGCGATAAACAACGCGCGTTAATTGCCGAATGTGGGTGTTTCGTATTCTTTTTCTTTAGTACTCTGAATTTTCAGAGGGCCACGCCAAGTGATCCAGTCAACCGCTCGACGGCAGGTTTTCCAAAAGACTGAAAACCAAAACATTTTCTAGCAAGCAATTTTCATACACCGATTGCTATTGCCGGCTAGCTGAGCCAACTGTGCGTTCGGCCATAAAAGCTCTTCGGGCGCAAAAGCTCGCCAGCTGGCGAATGGAAGCTTTTGCGGCAAATGCTTTCAACTACGCGAGCTGCATGTCATTTTTGTCAATTTGGCGCGCAAAAAGCACAACACGGGCTTTTGTGAATGGCGGAGCACAACAAAACATTGCGCTAATTGAGCGTGACAAGTGCTGCAGGGCAAGAGAGCGGCAAGAGATAGAGCGGGATAGGGAGAGAAATTTATGTAGCTGCGCTTGAATAAAACGTGCGTAAAAGCTGATTTAGCTCGATTACTACAGTACACAGCACAGGGTGACGATGACAATGTGAATGATTCAAAGTGTTCATTTGTTCAGTCATTTAACATGCTATCAATCATTATCGAGCTTAAGTTTTTGTATGTAAGTAATCTACGATTTGTGGGAAGCTCAGCTGCACATCGTAAATACGTTTGCAGTTAAAATAAAGTATGAATATTTCTTTAATGCGTAATTTAATTTCATTATTATTATTAACTGGCTTTATCATTTTAAAATGTGCCAGAAAATTTCAAAAAAATGGTTTGCAACAATTGCTTAAGTTTTCTTTATTTATAATTATATCTAATAAATTGTTTATTGCTCTTTCAAATAATTGTTTGTCGACGTTAAATAAATTGATGCAAATATGTATGCATCTCATATAAATTAGCAGTTGCTATATCCTAAACTGATGACAAATTATGTTTATTTTGGCAATTTGTGTAAAAGCACCTTCACGTGTTGAAAATTTCAGTTCATTTTATTTATGCCACATTTTGTTATAAAGATAAAAAAGTAACATAGCCAATACCGGATCTAACCAAATAGATTGTATGATCTCAAAAGACTTTGATCTAATTAAAGTGAAAGACAAAAGAAGTCATGCTTTTACACATATGGCAAAATAATTGCATTAAACTCCATTATGAGGAATTCCGGCAAGATGATTGAGAATGGCAATCGCATTGAAAGTTGTAGATGCGATTTAATATCCATTTGGGCGCACTGCAAATCTTATCTAGTTGTCAATTTAATGACGCCATAAGTATGCCGCATGCACTTTATTGATTTAGCAAGTGTTATACTAGAGATAAAGACAAATATGAAACGTGGGGCGGATCGGTTATTTTAATTACTTCATTAACATTTTGTGACAGTTTTGCATAGATTTCAATCGAAAGTTGTTGGGGCCTGTTTAGTTTAGTCGACTTCAGTTTGCAGTTCGCAGTTTGCAGTTAAACAGCTGCAGCTGCGTGCATATTAGTCAAGCAATTTCAATTAGATTAACCACCGCACACGTTAATTAACAGAACCTAGTGCGATTCTAATGATCATTTAATTGCATCTGGATCTAAGATAAGTGTACATGTTCTAAGTCATTTGATTGCTACAAGAACTCAACTTCCGTATGATTATGAAAAAAGAATTCTTTTGCAACTAATAGCGCACGTGAAGACAATTTCTGACGGTCATGACGCCAAAATGGACATACAATACATAATAATAGCCATAAATATTGATAGCATGGCCAAAACACAAATATTGTCATTGTCAGTGACAGTATCATGTTAATAATGACGTATACGTGATATCTGAAACTAATCAACAATTCGAATTTGGTGCGGATTAAACCGACAACGACAACGACAACAACAACAACAATAACGAGCAGCAGCCAAAATGGAAAACAATTAACACCGTCGAAATGTTTGATTGCCTGAACTGTAAATTGTCTAGTCATTGTTTTTGTTTGTCATTGTTGCAGTTGTTGCCATAAAATTGTTTGTCATTTTGTTTAGGGAATAACTTGCTAGATAATAATAAATTAAATTGTACATAAATACGTCACAAGCGTGCCAAAAAATTAAAAAAAAAAAAAATCACATATTCGCAACAACAAGATGCAAATGGAATGTTTTTCGCGGAAGCATCTTGACGTCACAATGCGTCACACTTTCTTTGGGGAACTCCATGAGAGGCCCGTTAAGTTCGAGAGCACTCTGAAACGTGACTTTGCCACAAGCGGTAAAAACTTGATTGTGATCTTGCTCAGACTCAGACTCAGACTCAGACTCAGACTAGTTGTGGACACAGCAGGAGACGAAAGTCAGACCGCACCTTCAACCCGCTGATCAGCTGATACTCATAATTAGAATTTGACTTGCCCAACTTTATTTCGCATAATTAGAATCTGACTGAAACAGTTTAACTACATTTCTAAAAGTTATTTAGGAATTCTATTAACAGAATGTCAATTTTAGTCAAGATTACAATATTACGACACAAAGGTGTTAATCCCACAATAAAATGTTTATAGGCAGCGGAGTTCGATTAAAAGCTATTTAAAATGCAAATTATGAATTGGATTCGACAATTAAGGGAAGTGGCCAATGCTCGCAGCACTTTATGGTCAATAAACAACTAAAAGAGAACTACAAATGTTTAATTGCATTGCATACAAAACGAATACTATTTTATTAATTGTTTTTATCACTGTACGTTCAATTAACTACGACTATAGACTTTTTATTTATGCTTATGATGGGGTGCTGCTCTCAGATCCTATTTGAATACATGAATACCCTGTCGAAATATATAATTACTCAATAGAATGAAAAAAAAAAAACAGCATGCGGGTCTCGCCAAATGCAAATCATGTGAAAAAGATCATTTATTGCTTATAGCATGGCAATTAGTTAACGGAATCAATCAATATACATGTTATTAACATATACGAGTATTCATATTCAGATCAAGTCATATTAAGTCACATCACATCACAACGGATTAGATCGGAAACTAGCATGCAGCTAAATAAATCGAGTCTATGCAAATGCAAATCATATTTTTAATGCCTTGTTTATAGGCAGATCTTCACTTGGCTTCTTGTATTGTTCGATATAACGATATAAGAAAAATAACAAAGAAACAATATATATTAAAAAAAAAAAAGGTCATGCATTATTTATAAATGAGCGGCGCGAGTTTATTTATAATTCCTAATGCATATGTATATACCTTTATTTATGATTGATTTTAAGTATAAAGCGGCTACAAATTTCACACTATTCCTACATAAATAAAATGAATAAAGATTAAAAAAACAACATAAGGTCAACTACTGTAGGAATACTATACTATTCTATACTCATATGTGAGCTCTATTAAACAATCACCTAATACTCATGCACATAAGTACAATACATATATGGACTCGATTCGAAAAGTGAATGACAGTTACAGCTACGATTTACAAATTGTTTCGAATGTAATTGAAATTTCCCCTAAGCTCTCAACTCTCACGCACACAGAATTCCAGTTAAGAATGGCAAATTTGTAGTTAGCCAAAACCACAAATATGCGTCACTTAAATTAATGTTCTGCCAAGGGATTTCCAAATCGTCGTCTAATAAACTGAGCTCAGTTCAGTTCAGTCATTCAAGCGATCGCTAAATCGATGTTTTTGTCTTGTTTGGTCAACCAATTAGCGTTTGCCATTGCCAGGAATTCAATTTCATTTCCTACGTCACTGAACTCGGCATCGAATCGAATCAAAATGAACACAACCAACTAGACTCGTAAAAGGCAATGCAGCTGAAATAGTTAGTATAAAGTCGAGTACGTTATGCGAAAGGCAATTGCAATTGCAGGTGCTTTACGTGTAAGACCAGGAACTGGTTTTAGTGTCAGCAGCACCAAACAACGACCAAGAGCAAAGGCGCCGATGATTCCGACGTCGACGTCGACATCGACGCCAGCAACGAAGCCGTAGCCGAAGCTGAAGCCGATGCCGAAGCCGACGTCGATGCTTTTGCCGATGCTTAAACTGAAACTGACAACAAATCGCTGGCGTCGCTGCCGCTGCGCTGCTGCGCTGCTGCTGCTGCTTGTGACCGTCCACTTCTGTGGGATATAAAAGTTTGTAGCAAGCCGAGGTTCTGATTAGTCTGCGAGCGCCGTTTACGTGTTGATAATACGTTCAAATTATACGCCAACGTTTTTTGGGCTGCCAGAAAAGCAAAGTGAATCACAAGTGAAGTGAGCCAAGTGCTGGAAAACCCAAAAAAGAACCTTTACTAAATAATAAAATCAATAAAATATCAAACGCGACCAAAATTTAAAATTTCCAAAAAATAAAGGAATTGTTAAGTTGGAAAATAACGAGCGCTCATTAAAAAAAAAAAAAGAAAACGGATAAAGCTGCAACAACTTTAATTTCACGGGTCATTTAAATACTAAAAAGTACGTATACGTAATTTATAATTATTTTTTTTATTAATGTTGTCATATTAGCTAATTGCCATATTCTTAGTCTCGTATTATTTCTCAAGACAATTTAGTATTACACAATTTGTAAACACGACATGCAAATTTTATGAATATTTGCGTAAAGTTTATTGAACAAGACGGAACAGAACCGAGTGTACTCTGGCTATGATCAAATTTAAATATTTTAGTTCAATGCACCAAAGATTAATTCGCATACAAAACTGATTGAATAATTCCCAAGCCAGTTGCGTGATTTCAAGCCCTTAATCTTGCCATTATAAAAAGAATTTTATTAATTCAACAACGTTTAAAATACACGAATAAACAGAACGAGCATATTTTATTTTGTACATTCACTTTCACGTATTAAATAATATTATTACAAATTACCAGTTATACAGCTCACTTCATGTTTTCTTCGATGAAAGTTGGTAGAAGTTCAGGAAGTGCAATAAATAAATGCTATAAAATTAGCTAAAAATAAAGTGAAATTCGATTGCAGTGCAGTAAGGAGTGGACGGGGGATCTACCTGTTGATGATGTGAAGGGTGTTGAATTTATGCCAAATGCAAAAGGCAAACAAAACTCAAGGCGAGGCTTGTGTCGTAAAAAAAAAATAAAATTGCTTAAGGAAAAATTTAATGAACAAATCGTTAAGAAACTGGCAAAGTTTCATTTCAGTTTCAAGCTAGTGCCAAGTTGTCATAAAAAAATGCAAATAATATGTGCATACGAATATTTACACATACATATATACTCGCAGGAAAGTCAAGTGAACAACAACAACTTGTCTAGTGCAACTTTTGGCCCAAACAGTTTGGCACTTGGCACTCAAGTCTTTAGCTCTTTGACTTGTTAAATATGCGAACAGTAAACGCTTAGCATGATTTATGTTATCCCCACAATTGACATTTAATTTGTGTCAAGTGATCGCTTGACTAATGAACGGGTAACACTGCGTATACATAATCAGTGTTTCTTATTTTGATGGTTTTTTAATTGCACTTGCATTCGAAATTGAGTCATTTACAATGCTTACTGTCTACTGTATTACTACGACTATTAATTATGACAAATATATACATATAAAGCGCTTGCATAGGGAATAACTACAGTAACTAAATATGATATATGGATTAGATAGTCAGACTCGAGCTTGTACATTTATTTGTTCGACATTTGTACTGAGACAGCTTCGATTTTTAATGATTCTGCTGTGGGGATTGACGTAAGAATTGTTGTATTCTGCAGAAATCTCAGTTGTGTGTGAGATTCTCATATCTAACCTGTCATTCAATTGACTCACAATCGGAAATGCTACGAAATGAAAAGCCACAATATGTATTTAGCTCCCCTGTGTTGAGTTCCAGAACCATATCCAGACCTAGGTCATGCCATGCAGTGCACCCTGTCGGGCCTTAAATTGGACACTTTATACTCAATTAAGCAAATCAACAGCCTCAACAAAAATTCAGCGTGAGCCAAATAATAATAAAGGAGAATAAACGATACGATTATGATTATGTCTGGGTTGGTAGCTCTCACAATGATTCGACAGATAGATAGATAGAGAGCCTGACATTCACAGATTTAATTAGTTATACAAGTACACTCTTGCAATTAACTGGAGAACGGAAACAGATTCCCTTAGATACTGTCCGAGTGCCTGATTGATTGGACTACTGCTTGGTTAGGCTGTGAGTGACCTTAGGCAATGTTGTTGATCTACAAATTGTTGTTTGGTCACCGCACTACAACAACACAACAGCTAACCGAAAAGCAGTTAGTAATTATGTAAATTACACATTACATGGAACGCTGATAATTATGGAACGAACGATTTTCCAAAAGCCTCAAAAGTCACTGAAAGCAATCTAACTCAAATGCAACCTTGAGCGGAAAAATATACTCGTAAACGATTTTCAATTGAGCTTAGCTGCTGCTGCTTGAGTACAGAACAGAACGGAGCAGAACAGAGCTAAAGAACAGGGGCTTAAAAAAACACACATTAATTGTCTTAGATTTCACCTCATCAACAGAAGCAGCGATGCGATGCGGTACATTAAATCGATGATGTGAAAAGCCAAGCACATTAAAAAATTATAACTACTCGTGCTAAGAACTAAGTTGGCTTAAGAATGCATTCTCGCCTTTGGCCGGACACAACAATGGATAATGGATAATGGACAACGGACAACGAACAGAGATGCGGATTGAGAGATATTTTGTACGAGTCTTTGAGCATTTCAGCGCATGCGCACAGCTTGCATTGTATGCAGATGTGCATAATAACATGTGTGTGTGTGTGTTTCTAATTTTCATTTAATTTGTTAACGTGTGTGTGTGTGTGCAACATGCCCAACTAATTGGACCCACACGGCGCATACTTAATGCGCGCTTGGGAAATGTTCACTGCATTGAATTCGCTTTGCCTCCGCCATATTACGTATACGACCCATAACAGTATGTGGACTACCACTGCCAGTGCCAACTGGCAACTGGCGGCTGTCAGAAATGTGTGCCAAACCAAATGAATAAAATAACTAAGAAAAAAAAAACCAGAATCAGAACCAGAACCAGAAGTCAAAGACTTAGTTAACTACTTGCATTAAAAGTTATTTCAAATATTTAGACATAAAATTGCGCAATTTCCAGAGGAGCTTGTTTGGCGCCAAGAACAAGCAATTGGCCGAGTTTTTCTTGACAGACACGAGCGACAAAACCTATTAGAAATCGGAAACAAATAAATAACTATTTAATACATATGGAATATTCATATGAAAGGAAAGAGCTTCCGCCTATGCTTCCTGGACAAAACCTATTAGAAAACGGATACAATTTAATAGCTATATTTAATTCATATAGAATATTTATATAAAAGGGTAGAGCATCCGCCGCTGCTTCCTGGACTTGCTGGGCAATGCCACAATTGTTTCACTTCAATGCATTTTTTTTGCGAATCGCCTACAATAGAAAACTTTTCCATTAAAACAGATTTCAGGAAAACAAGACTACAAGTACCGGCAATTAATTCTAGCGAATTTAATGAGTATATTTTTTACTTGCTTTAAGAGTAATTTTAATTTGAAATGAAGCCAGACTAAGGACAGATACGAGTAATTGCCGCAGTGCCCCGCCAAACCCCACTAAACATATGACTTTATGTCTTTGATTGGAGCGGCGACGCGTGCGTTGACGTTTGACATTGGAGACGACGACGACAACAACGACGATGAAAACTTAAAGAGACAGACACAGAGTTGGAATTGGAATTGGATTCAGAGTTGAGGCTCGAAACCAGAAGTTGTCGTCTCAATGGCATTCGAGTTGAACATTTTATGGCATGAAACACATTCTTGATATCAAAACGTGGGCACTGCAATGGCTTTAAAAGAGCTTTAATCAACTTAGTCCGACAGCTAAATGAGTCTTGATAATTCCGATTCCGACGAGGGTTGGCAATCGCAGCACAGTTTCTTTAATTTATTTCGAAATGCTTTTTTAGTTAATGCAATTACTTTAAATATCTTTTTTTTTGTCATTTATTGTTATTGTAAGCTTGCAATGCTGCTAATTCAATCACTTCAATCTTAATTCAAATTTCAAACGATTACTTTGTTCGTCTGCCAAATGCAAAAGTCCATTAGCTACCGCAATAAATTACAAATTGCACTTAGAATAGTCAATGTCGCGATAATTTAAGTTAACTTAACTTAACTTAACTTAGGACCTCAGTCTCTGTTAATGGAAGTACAACGAGTACTGGGCGCTACGAGGGTGGGCTAAGAAGCAAATTTAACCCTTTTTTTTAAGTAATAAGTCTACTTTTCAATAAAATTAAATTAATTAAACTTAACTGGACGTGCTCCAAACTTGTGAAACTAAGTAGTAAAATTATTATAAATATAAGCATCAATTTGTGGACTGAGAAAAAGGTTGAATAATAACTTAACCAGCCTTCAGTTGATGCATAACACAATCCAACAAAATTCAAATTTAATGTAACAAAAATATAACTAAAAGAACTAGGATTGTAAATAAACTGAACTAGTGGACGGTGCTACAGTCGAGCATGCTCGACTGTCAGAGACCCCGTACTCACTATGGAAAACCAAACACAGCTTAAAATAAAATTATATAAATCGCTATTGGTTCAGATATCTTAAACAGCCAATAAGTGATAATATGATATAGTGGTCGAATTTCAACCAAATTTAGTCAGGATGTATAAGACTATCTTACATGCATATTCTGTTAGTTTGGTTCAGATATCTCATACAACTAAAATGTTTTTCATACTAAGACTTGATTTTCGACTGATTGTTCGTATGGCAGCTATATGATATAAATACTAGTCCGATGCAAAATCTAAAACAAACTCGATCTGCTTGCAATATAGACGAACCTACATACCAAGTTTGGAGTCTCTAGCTCTTTTAGTCTCTGAGATCTAGTCGCTCTTACAGACGGACAGACGGACATGGTTATATCGACTCGGCTGTTGATGCTGATCAAGAATATATATACTTTGTAGGGTCGGACAATATCCCCCTTTACTTATTATTTAAGTAACGGGTATAAAAACCTAGGCCAATAACTTATCAGTCCACCCTCGTAGAAGCCGTGGGCTGCGGTCAGCGAATGGAGCTTGGGCACACACCAATCATTAGCGAGTACTCGTATTCCCACCTCAGATACATCAGATACATCGAGAATATGCATATAATTAGCACCTGTGTAATAATAGAGAATTGATTGATGGCTATGCTACGATGTGAAGTGATCTTCCGGATATGGCTTGACGACTAATCCCATATATTACTCGTGTATATTAACAGATACTTGCATCGTCATGGGTTCCTTGCCACAGCTGTCGATTGTCAAGGGACAGCAACAGGACTACGTGCCCAGGGCACTGCACCGCATCTTCGAGGAGCAGCAGCTGCGACATGCCGACAAGGTGGCCCTCATCTACCAGGGCCAGAGCCTGGCGCCCAGCCAGAGCAGCTATCGCCAGATGAACGAGCGTGCGAATCGCGCTGCGCGTCTCCTGGTGGAGGAGACTCATGGACGCTTCTTGCAGCCGAATAGCGACGGGGACTTCATTGTCGCCGTCTGCATGCAACCGTCGGAGGCGTTGGTCACCACCTTGCTGGCCATTTGGAAGGCGGGCGGCGCCTATTTGCCTATTGATCCCAGCTTTCCTGCCAACCGCATTCATCACATTCTGCTCGAGGCCAAGCCGACCATGGTGGTCCGTGATGATGACATCGATGCTCAACGCTTCCAGGGCACGCCCACGTTATCCGCGACCGAGTTGTACGCGAAATCCTTGCAGCTAAGTGGCTCCAATCTCCTGTCGGAGGAGATGCTTCGCGGTGGCAACGATCACATTGCCATCGTTCTCTATACATCCGGGAGCACTGGAGTGCCAAAGGGAGTGCGTCTGCCCCATGAGAATATCCTGAATAGATTGCAGTGGCAGTGGGCCACGTTTCCCTACACGTCCGCCGAGACAGTGGGCGTGTTCAAGACGGCCCTCACCTTTGTGGACTCGATTGCCGAGCTGTGGGGCCCGCTGATGTGCGGCCTGGCCATTCTGGTGGTGCCCAAGGCGGTGACCAAGGATCCACAGCGCCTGGTGGCATTGCTGGAAAAGTACAAGATCAGACGGTTGGTGCTGGTGCCAACTCTGCTGCGCTCCCTGCTCATGTACCTGAAGATGGAGGGCGGCGGTGCGGCCCAGAAGTTGCTCTACAATCTGCAGATCTGGGTCTGCTCAGGCGAGCCTCTGGCCGTGCCGCTGGCCAGCAGCTTCTTCGACTACTTCGATGAGGGAGTGCATCACCTGTACAACTTCTACGGCTCCACCGAGGTAATGGGCGACGTCACCTATTTCACCTGCGAGAGCAAGAAGCAATTGAGTTTGTACGACAATGTGCCAATTGGTAAGTTAATAATACTATAAATAGTCATGTAAAGATACATCGAAAAATCGACACTCGATTTTTGCGGAAGCGATTTTCAAATACTTTATCTCGATATAAATGTAAATGACAATATATCGACAACTCCATTTTTGGTTTGATGATTTTAACATTTTAATTCAAAACTCGTTCCATAATTTGGAATATAGCTAAAAGACATTTTTTGGCAAACTCGATATAAAACTCGCTTAATCGTTATTAGTCTTCGATATATCGAAAACTCGATGTAAAACTTGATTTATCGTTATTAATTTTCGATATATCCATAACTCGATTTATGTTTTGACGATTTTAAAATGTCCAAAATTTGGATTTACATCACTAGTAACTGGTAACCCCTAATCCTCTCTCTAGGCATTCCCGTCTCCAACACGGTCATCTATCTGCTGGATGCCGACTACCGGCCGGTGAAGAACGGCGAGATTGGTGAGATATTTGCCTCCGGCTTGAATCTGGCCGCTGGCTATGTCAATGGACGTGATCCCGAGCGTTTCTTGGACAATCCACTGGCCGTTGAGAAGAGTGAGTTCATAGAAACACTTGGATAATCTTTTCAGTCGCAGCTCATTATAATCTTTTTTTAACACAGAATACGCGCGTCTCTATCGCACTGGAGATTATGGCTCGCTGAAGAACGGCAACATCATGTACGAGGGTCGCACCGACTCCCAGGTCAAGATCCGTGGCCATCGTGTGGATCTGTCGGAGGTGGAGAAGAACGTCGCCGAGTTGCCGCTGGTCGAGAAGGCGATTGTCCTTTGCTATCGTGCCGGACATGTGGATCAGGCCATCTTGGCGTTTGTCAAGCTGCGCGACGATGCTCCCATGGTGACGGAAATGCAGCTCGAGGGTCGACTGAAGGACAAGCTGGCTGATTATATGACCCCCCAGGTGATTATCGTTGAGCATGTGCCGCTGTTGGTCAACGGCAAGGTCGATCGCCAAGCTCTGTTGAAGACCTACGAGACGGCCAACAACAATGAGGGAGATTCGAGCATTGTGCTGGACTTTGACTACTCCGAGGTACCCGAGGAACTCAAGCTGACTGCCCGCGATCTGTTCGAGACGGTGGGCGGTGTCATTGGACGCTCCACGCGCGCCACTTTGTCACCACGTAGCAACTTCTATGAGCTGGGCGGCAATTCACTCAATTCCATTTTCACCGTCACTTTGTTGCGGGAGAAGGGCTACAACATTGGCATATCCGAGTTCATTGCGGCCAAGAATCTGGGCGAGATCATCGAGAAGATGTCCGGCAATCATGATGCCGTTCAGTTGGAGGAGGAAACACTTAACGCCTGTCCGCATCTCAAAATGGAGGCGGTGCCATTGCGGCTGGAACATCGTCAGGATGTCATCGAGTAAGTAGTGCTTTTGAATTAACTGCAACTCCAAGAAATCAATAACAAAAACTATTTGTTCTTCAGCATCATTGTGTCGAGTTTCTACAACAAGGCCGACTTGGAGCAGTGGCTCAAACCAGGCGTCCTGCGCACAGATTACAGTGATATTCTCAATGTAAGCACTCTTAATTAATTTCTTATAATATAGCATCACATTTACATTACTACAAAGAATGCGTTAAAAATGGAGAACAGAAGTTAGAACACACAATTACAAAAATTTAAATGCATCAATTTAATTAAAGTAATAATAAAGTGAAGTAGAAAAAATTGTGCAAAAATTAGAAAAATCGACATCACAAAATACTTATTTCACTTGATAGCCCTAAATGTGAACTAGATAAAATACATACAGGGGTGGTCAAAAGTATTTACACAACACTTATAATTTGAACTATAATATTGGTATCAATGGAAAGGTCATTTAAATTCCGTTTTAATAATACAAAAATTTCCGTAACCCATTAGGTACCTATTATAAATTTCGAACTTTTGTAAAAGTATACTTTTTTTGAGTGACTGCAACAAAAATTTTCAAAAATCTTGCATTTTAAACAATTTAGACATTTACATATATTCTAAATTTTTCGTAGGTACTCAATGGGTTAAGAAAAGTATTGTATCATTCAAACGGAATTAAAATGACCTTTCCATTGATGCCAATATGTTAACGATAACGGTGCCAATTAGCCTTAAATGTAAAAATTCTTGAGGTGCGAATACTTTTGTGTTCCTCTGTACATTGAAAAAACGGTCCTTAAACATGTTGTAACAAAATATATCATCATATCGATATTCTGTCCCCACAGGACATTTGGACTGCTCTTGTGGACCGAGATCTGAGCTTTGTGATATACGATCGTAACACGGACCGCATCATTGGCACCGCCTTGAACTTTGATGCCCGCAATGAGCCCGAAGTGGACATCAAATCCAAGCTCCTGGTTGTCTTTGAGTTCCTCGAGTTCTGCGAGGGTCCAATACGGTAAGAAAGAAGCAAAATCTTGGATAAATCATGGCTTGAGCTGAACTCTTTTGCAGCGACAACTATTTGCCCAAGGGACTGAATCAAATACTGCACTCCTTCATGATGGGCACCGCCGAGAAACTGAATCCACGCGAGAACATTGCCTGCATGCACTTCATGGAGCACGAGGTGCTGCGAGTGGCACGTGAAAAGAAGTTCGCTGGAATCTTTACGACCAACACAAGTCCACTGACCCAACAGCTGGCCGATGTTTATCACTACAAGACTCTGCTCAACTACCAAGTCAACGAGTTCATCAGCTCCGATGGCAGCCGACCATTCGGAGATGCGCCCGACGAACAGCGAGCCATTGTCCACTGGAAAGAGGTCGGCAAATAATTGACCTTAGAGTGTCACAATCTTTAACGAATTTAAGACGCACCTGTGTTGTATGTAACTTGTAGTATATAGAAAAAAAACCTACCTTTTAGTATTAGCCTTAGGCATCGTATTCGTACTCGTACTCGTATTCGTATAATGTAATTTCATCAATTTATGTTGACTAGTTGTAAGCTTTCAAATGCAATTAAACAAAATAATCAACAATAATTAACGTGCTTGTCATTTGACTTTGATTATTCCAACGGGAACAACAACAACTACAATAGATCTTTGTTTTTTTTCGACTTGAGTAATTGCTGCAGCCTTTCCCATTGAGTTGCAACAAGATGTAAACATTAAAGCCATAAATATGGTTGGTTTATTCTAGTTCTATTACACATTTTTCTTGATTACAGTTTACTTTTGCTGCGGTTGCTCTTGCCAATTGTTTGTTTATACATACATTTATATATTCATAATATTTAATAAATGGTTTTTTTGTTTTGTTTTTAAATTAATAGTGAGCGCTTTTCGTAGCTCCAAATATTATTATGTTTCATGCTGAATTAAATATACATATTTTTCTGTTTTTTACTCGCAAACTAATAACATAATGCTAAGTATATAATATGTTTTTGCACATATCTAATGTATGTGCATACACAAATATTTTTAAATATATATATATTTATATAAATGTGTGTTTTGTATGGGTGTGTGTGTGTGTGTGTGTGGAGGGGTTTGGGGTTTATGAATGTGTATGATCGTTTGCCATTGTCACGATCATTTCTTTTATTTTGCCCTCCAGTCAAGCGTGCATTCAAAGCTGAGTGTATGCTTGTAATCATATATATCATATACATATATAAATATATCTGATTTTTCTCAGTGTATGTGCATCCGTGTGTAAGTGTGTGTGGCATGATTATTAAACATTTTAGGTGAAAGCATATATATATGTATATATACTTAAAACTGTACAACTACTAATTTAGGTTAATTGTGTTATATTTCATTATTATTTCCAACATTTGCATCTGGATAAATGGGGATTAGTTGCCTAATTAACGAAGCTGTTTGCTGTTTGTTTTCCACGCAGAACGCATGACGAATAAAGCCCAGAATCAGCCTAGATAGAAGCATAGCGCATGGAGGAAAGATACGCAAGTGAAACAAGTGAGACTAAGTTGCCTACTTGCGCACTATGCGTATGACCCTTGTGGACTATGAGGTCGCGCTCTGATCCATTAGCCTGTAGTTCTGGAATGTCTTCCATTCGCCGGTGTTGTAATCCAAACGGATGTGCGATTCAACCAGGCACAGCGCCGTGTTGCCATCCTCTTGTTGCACTTTTTCCTAAACAAAACAATAAAGTTAATCATTAGAAAATATTTCAACACCTTGGCAATTGAAAACTTACCTCTGTTTCGCCCAATTTAATGACCAAAACATTTTCTGTATTGGGTCGCGGATTCTCACGTAGTCCCGCCATGAAGCCCAAGATGAGCGCCTTATCGGGTCGAGACACACGATTTGCTTTACGGAACATCTCATGCGCTTTGTGCACGTGCTCGTTCTGGGTGAGAAATGTTTCCATTAGTATAATTATTGTATTCTTACACTCAGTAGCCCTTTAAATAAGATGAGCATTAGCCAACTGGCAATGCAACCTTACCGAAAGCGAAAGTCCTCGCCTCTGTGGCGCTTGCTGGGTTTGTTGTTGCTGCTGTGCGGTCGGCGCATTTGTCTGCTGTTGCGTCGGTTGTTGTTGAGTGACCTGCACTTGAACTGTGCGGGGAATGGCCGCATTGTTGCCTTGTTGCAGCTGGGCGCCACCAGTGCTCGTCGAGGTGACCAAACGCTGCTGCAGGGCCGGCTTATGCTGCACCAAAATCTGTTGCTGCTGCTGGCGCGGCTGCTGTTGCGGCGCCGATGCAGCCGACTGCGTAATAATCGTACGCTGTGTGCTGCTTGGCGCCGCCTGCACCTGCACCAGCTGCGGCTGTTGGCCGGGCCGTTGTATCAGCGTCAGGCCCTGCGGCAGCGTGGTCAATCCTCCACTAACATTCGTCATGACTGGCCGTATAATAGTTTGCTGTCCAGACTGAAATGGCAATTGTCATTAATATGGATTATGTTTGAAAATAAAAATAACACTTTAGTCGAGTTTCCGACACTCAATTTCTAGTTAATCAATTTTAAATCCCAATAATTGTATATGCGAACTTAACTTTTTTAAAACAGCTATTAAAAAACTTAAATTTACCCGATGTTAATGCGACTAAGTAGGAAAATGGTTAATATTAAAAGAGCAACAATTTGTGGATGGAACAAACTCTGAAAACACTGATGTTCATAGAAGTGTGTCTCATTTGGAATAGCTCTAAAATCTCCGAGATCTTCATACAGACGGATTGAAAGATAGAATATATTATATATGTATATACTTTAAATTGACTAGCACTGCCTTTTCCCTGTTGCATTCATTGAAATGAATACCTGTATTTTTCTAATGCAAATAACGAGAAGAATGTTACTTATAAAAAGGAGATTAAATTAACTTTTAGGGTTGCTTTTCACATTATATTAATTGACGAGGAATCTTTCTAGTTTTCACATCCCGCTGCCGTTGCACTTACATTGCCAATGACACTCGTTGGCGTCTGCTGTTGCACGATAACGTGTTGACCATGTTGATTGGTTGGTATTAACGTGGGTATCATCTGCTTGCCAGTCCGCGCACTTTGTTGCTGCTGAATTTGTATGGTTTGTGGCTGGGCGCTCGTGGATGCCGTGGTCTTGACCAGGCTGGGCGGTCCAGCCGCCGTTGTTGTCACGAGCGTGGTGCCAAGTCCTGGAAGACTGCCCACGTTACTTATTGGTATCTGCTGGTACATGTCGCCGCCAATGTTGCGCAGGATGACGCCCTTTTGCGTGAGAATGATCGTCTTGTTTTTACCAGCCGTAGGCGATACATTCAGTGTGCTGCCAGCAATGGTGCCGCCAGGTTGCATTAATACCTGCGAAAGCTTTGGCTGTTGAGTGGCGGTGGTGTTGGCCACAATGGTGTGCTGCGGATGCGGCTGCTGTTGCTGCAGCTGGGCCTGCAGATGCTGTTGCTGGGCAGCCTGTGAAGCTGGCTGGATGGTGACTGGCCGATTAGGCAGCTGCACGTTCTGGATGTTGAGCGTTTGCTGGCCAGGCACCACAGCTGCTGTGGTGGCCACAAGTGGGGGCGGGTTGTTGGATACCACCGGTAAGCCCGGTTGTTGTTGTCGCAGCGGTGTCATTACCACACCGGATGCCCCCGTCGTCTTCAGCAGTATCTTGGTCGGGGTCTGGCCACTGCTGCTGCCAGCCGAGGTCTGGTAAAGCGTCGTCGTCTGTGGCGTTGCACGCGTCTGTGTGAATGAGGTCAACGTGGGTAGTTGTTGTGGCTGTTGTTGTTGCGGCTGCGGCGCAGCCAGAATGTACTGCGTTGTTGTTTGTGGCTGTGATGAGGATGTAATCAATTGTTGCTGCTGCTGCTGCAGCTGTTGTTGCTGAGCTGCTGCAACAGCACTTGATGTTGCTGCCTGTTGCTGCTGCTGCTGTTGTTGTTGTTGCTGCTGCTGTTGCTGTTGTTGCTGCTGTTGCTGGGCTCGCTTTGCCGGTTGAATGATGGTCTGTGAAATAATGACCGGTCCACTGTTGGCTGCTGTCTTCAGCTGACTCAGTGGCATCGTCTTAATAGCCTGCGACGGTATAGTTGTTGTGGTTGTTCCACTGGTGGATGCAACAATTGGTTTCTGTAAGCAAGTAGCTATTAGTAACAATTCATATATCAATAACTTGGTTTACTTACCGCACGCTGCACGCTTGGCGAGGATGCCAATATGACGGGAGTGGAGCTATTGATTAGTATGGGTTGCTGTTGTTGTTGTTGTGTCTGCTGCTGCGAAGTTCCCTGAGTTCCGCTGCTGCTGCTGCTGCTGCCACTGCCACTGGCCCCGTTGCCTGTCGCCGCTGCTGCTGCGGCCTTGGCCTTAGCCGATGTTATCTTCACAGAGATATTGTTGGGCAAATTGGCCAACGGACTGGCAGCCTGCCTTAACTGTTGATGCGTCAATATTGTGGTGGTTGTGGTGCTAGTGCTGGTATTTGGTGCGCTGGTTGATGCCGCTGCTCGCAGCATGGGCTTGATATCTAACTTTTCCATTTTAATAGTTGTATTGCCAACGGTTGTTGTCGCCGTCGCTGTTGCTGCTGGTGCCGCTGTTGTGCCAGCAACTGTGACGGAGTTGTTGTTGGTGTACGGCCGCTTCGGCTGCGGAGTGCTGCGTATTAGTAAATGTGGAGCACGCTGTGCCGGCTGCTGTTGAATAACGATGCGTTGCTGCGGTGTCGTTGTGGGCGTGGCCGTGACCGTTGCCTGCGCCTGCGCGGCACGTGTGGGCGTGGTCAACGCAGGAGGATCAATCTTTTCAACTTTTATGTTGGCTGGCACAATAATCTCCTCGCTCTTGATCTCAATCTCCTGCTTAATACGTTTGGGCGTATTGTGGTAGCTGTTATTGTTGTTGTTATTATTGTTGTTCACCTTGGCCGCCTTAGGTGTCTTCGCTTTAGGTTCGGCCTTGACTGCCACCCTCGTGGGCGTTGTGGCAGCAGTTGTGTTTGTCTGAGCAAACTGGAGCGTGGCAGCCGCATATTCTGGTGTCTCTGGCGTCTCTGGTTTCAATGCCTTGGCAGCCAACTCTGGCGTCTTGAAATCTTCATCGGGATGCTCCTCCAAGCTGACGCTGCTTTGATTCAACTGCGGCTCCAGCTTGATTTCAAAACTATTGTTAGCCGAAGTGGGCGTAGTGGGCGTTTCTCCGCCACTAGTATTGGCCGCTGCATCCGCGGGCGGGCTGTCCGTGTTATTGTTAGAGGCAGCTGCAGCTGCAGCAGCCGCGGCGGCCGCCTGTTGCTTCTGTTCCTGCTTCTTTTGCTGCTCCTCCAACTGTTGCTCGCGCTTGCGTTTCTTTGCGGCCGCGTAACCCAACGGCTGCTCTGTGAATTCGAGTATCTTGATGCCGCCATCCTTGCGGCCGGCCGGTGTACGACTGAGATTTGGGCGCTGCGCACTGCCGGGCACACTGGGAGAACGGAAACCCGTTGTGGGCATGCGTGAGGGAATGCCCTTCAGTGGCGTCGTGTCCGTCATCTTGCGGGGCATACCCCGCGACCGCAAGGGTATAGTTGGCGCCGACGACTTCTTGAGCGAGGACTGCGCATCTGCGGATTTGTGCAGCAACTCCGTACGCAACTGGGCGCTCTTGGGTTTCCGTTTGAGCGTGAAATGTTTTACAGCAGGAGGCTGTTGTCCAACCTGTTGAATTTGGTAGTTTTGGGATTGTATTAAGAGTGCTCCTTCCTCACTAATTATTTACTTACCACAGAGATTAGCGCATTTTTGTTTAGATATTGACACTCCAGTGGCAGCATGCCCAGATCTGAATGTTTATTGACCAATTTACGCAAATCGTTGACCATGTCGGTGAATATGGGTCGCGTATCCTCATAGTCGGAGATTTCTGTATTCAATGAACTGGTCGCCGGAAAGGTTTTCATCGTCTCCGCCAGCATGGAGACCCATAATTCCGAATCGAGGCCCGCAACTTCGATAACCTCCTCCAACTCACTTTTCCACTGCGAATGCAACAAATATGTGAATTAATATTCCGAACACGATATGCACTTCGAAAAAATCCATAAAATTCATTTAATGCATTCACTTTTGAATGTTCAACATAGACAAACAACATAACTGAAAACCAACCAACATGCATACGCATAGATAAATAAACGCTTCGATAGTAATTCCTATGAATATAGCTCATACTTGTATCAATATAATTATCTTGAAACTGGTTTTGTTTTTATTTGAAGGTGTTTCTTGACATTTTGTCAACACAATTCACATTATGCACGAATCATGCATTGTTGTAAATTGGTAGCATTTCAGAAACATTCATTTTAATATATCGAAATTAATTTTGATTTGATTACAAATGATGGCATGTGTATTCAACAGATTTGTGTTGACCACCCGCTTTACGCCCACAGGCCACACGCACACTCACAGCCACATACACACACGCGTATACTTGCACAGAAAAACACCAACACTGAAATTGTCACACGCACACATGTGCACACAAGTCGTTCGCGCAGAAGTGGCGGGAAATATTTCTGATTTCTATGGTCAGAAAACAACAACACCCAACACTTGTATGTATCCCTTGATACAGATAATATAAACAGAACATATTTGACATTTCACATTTTACGGATATTTACAGATTTCTCTGCATTTTAAGGTCTGCATACACTTTACCAACGCACTTCAGCATGTATGGCTTGAACTGAGCATATTTGCATGTGTGTGTGTGTGTGTGTCGTGTACATGCTAGTGTACTTTTTTTCATTTCATTTCATATTACACCAACGAGATTTTACCTCTTCGACCAGACGGCGCGGAATATGCAGAAAACTGAGCAATAATTTCAGTTTGACTTGTGTCTGCAAATCGGGAAAACACTCTTTGATGTTGCGCAAAACCTCTTTGTTTAATTGCGAGCATATTGAACCATTTATCCACGAATCATTTGATGTGCCCAGTTTATTATGCAGCCACAGTGATGTGTCGCTGTCCCTTACGTTCGCCATTTTTACGTATAAGTGAATTCACACACGGCGCACATACAACTTAGCACGTCTAACGTTAAACCACACTATTGCACCGCAATATTCAATTAATATTCGTTTTTATTTTAGTTTTCGACGAAAAAACACGCAAAAAACCCGTGGAAAATTGTAATGGAAGCTACGACTGAAAAAAGTGTTGCCACATCTCTAATACAAGTGTGTACTGGTAATGCTGTACACAAAAAAAATATTGCAGCACTGACCGATACTTTTACAATATTGCCCGACCGCCACAATATAACGACAAGGCTGCCACGTGTTGCAAAACTGTGGCGCCACCTTTTGTCTGTTTGCTGAACTTTGTGACCCACAATATTGGACTTTAGTGTTGGGTGAACATTGCTCATTTAGGTGAACATGTTCACTTGTTCTTTTTATTTAGAAGAGTCAACTCACTCAGATTGCTCACTTGTTTAGTTGCTCAGTTGCTCACTCATATTGCTCAGTAGCTCAGTTATTCACTGAGCTATTCACTAAGCCCCTCATCCAACTAATCAAAAATATCATGTTACATTATAATTTAAATCTGATGGTTGCCCTGTGATCAAAAATTCGCTACACTTTCTGATTAGCGGCATTCTGAATTTTTAAAATGTGTATTGTGCTTTGGCGACAATCCAAGATTTGTGTATTTTCAAAGAAAGAATCTACATACAATGCCCTAAGAGGAACAACAGAGCAATAATGAGCAAAACAGAACAACTGAACAAGTGAGCAAAAAAGAGCAAAACAGAGCAACTGAGCAAGACTGAGCAGCTGAGCAAAAAAGAGCAAGTGAGCAATAAAGAGCAATTTGGAAGGAACATGTTCACTTGCTCACTTCAGGGAGCAACTCTTTTTTGTTCACTCACTCATGAGCAACCCAACACTATTGGACTTTGTCCAAGGAACTTAATCTGAACGGCAGTAGATTCTAAAAAAAAATTTAAAAATTAAAAAGAAAAAATAACAAAACTCCTGTGAAAGTTTCAAAGTTCTAGCTTCAATATTTATTTAAAAAAAACTATGTTAATATTTAACTCTTTTGCCTCTTTAAACTCTTTAATATGCCACTGTTGCCAAGATTGTCACCTTTTTTTTACCAATGTAATCAGCTGATTAATGCATTTTGTTATTGTTATTGTTATTCCAAAGAATAATCCTCTCTATTCAAATTCATTAAATATTTACAATTATTTGTCATGGAGATTATAAATGAAAGCGCTCAAAATACTGTGAAAAAGTCTGGCATGTCAACAGGTGGAAAGCTTCTTATTGGAATAACTGGTGGTGTCGGTATCGGACTGTCCATTGTCTGTGCCTCTTTTGTTGCTCCCGCGTTCCGAAAATTCTGCCTTCCTTATGTGCCGGCAACAACAGAGCAAATACAGAACGTGCTGAGTTTCCTGCCCAAAAATGCGAGTGGAAAACTTCTAGACATTGGCTCTGGAGACGGACGCATCGTTGTTGGTTAGTTAGTTATTTTTCTGTTTCGATCGTCTCGTCTTCGTCTCTTACGTAATCTTTATTTTCTAGCGGCGGCACAGCATGTTAAAGCCCTTAAAACAGATGGAGTGGAGCTTAATCCATGGTTGGTCTACTACTCTCGGTTAGCTGCGCTACGTCACGGCGTTGGCAAGCAATCGCGATTCTTTCGCCGTGACCTCTGGAAGTTCAATATTAAGGATTACAATTATGTGGTTATATTTGGCGTGGAGCAAATGATGCAGGATCTGGAGCACAAACTAATTGCGGAATGTCCCCATAATGTCAAGATTATAGCATGCCGCTTCCCATTGCCGCAACTAGAACCGGAACGTACAATCGAGGATGGAGTAAATACGGTTTGGTTCTATGATCTAAGCAAACAAACCCGCCATGCAGATAATAGTTGATATCCGTTAAAAAATATTTAAAATATGTATAGATAGTCATGTTTTATTGCTTATTATGCAAAGGGAAACTATGAATGTTTCTTAAGTTAAATGCTAAATAATGGACAGTCGGCATACGCACTCAAGAGTATGCGAAACTGATTGGTCAATCATAGATTATAAAAGGAGATACACGAGATACAAAAGAAAGTTACCAATGAGAGACACCTAACAATTAATGCACATACAAAAGTCATTCGCACACACAGACATTTTTGTTAAGTTTGGTTAACAGATTATAAGGAAACCATGTAGATCAAAAGACAGACAGCAGCAAAGGCAATGATAAAGTTTGTGGCAGTTGCTGAAAAGCTCTCTTAAAAACCGTGCAACTCGGCTTGAGCACAAGAATGCGAGGTCTTAGTCCAGACTGCTAGAAGCGTCGGCCCAAGTAAATGCACTTACTGATCTCGTTGCGATAGACCTCAATAAATCCAATCTTTGTATAGAAACTCATCTGCTCAGTATCCTGCTCGGGCACACGGACGTGCACACCAAAGCACCCATTGGCGCGAAGTGCGGCCAGCAAGACGGTTAAAAGTCGCTTCACGATGCCATTGTCCCGCTGCTCCGCCTCCCTCAGCGTGGCAGCGCTTAACAGCGCTGGGAAGGTTCCGAACACCTCCGAGGGGCATACTGCTGCACAATTGTGGAACGTTTCCACGAATTCCGCTACCATCTTATGTGCCTTTGAGCTGCCATCGGCATCAGTTTCCAACAAAGCCCTAGGATATTTCTCGCGAAGTTCGGGCAGCCAGCAAATATCAACGTTGCGTTGAAATGCGTTCACATCCAAGGCACCGCAGGCATAGCCAACAATGCTGTCAGTATTGTCGTATGCAACAACACAAAACTCCGGCTGAAGAGTCAAGTGTGCGCCGACGACAGCGTCAGCAACAATGTCTGCCAAGTGAGCAGGCAGTAGAATCTCATCGTCATCCTCATTGCTTTGCCACTGCAAATACGTGCGCGTACAGATCTTGTTGATTTCAGTTTCATCAGAGCTTCGATATGGTCTTAGTTGATAATAGTTTGCTGTGGGCTGCTCAGGAAGCTTGTAGACAAACAAATCGTTTCCAGAGTCCACAGGCATTAAACGCTGCAAATCAGCAGAAAGTCCACCGCGAAAAACCCACGGTTCTTGATCTCCAGACATGAATGCCTCTTTCCAGCCCTTGCTAAACCCTGTAATAGATAAATACACAATTATAATATGGCCAACAAATATGAGATTAGAATACAGCACTTACACGTATAGCTGCCCTCGGTGTATGAGGACATATTTGGCGGAAAGTGGCCTAAAGCCAGCCACTTGACAAACCCATTGAGCAGCGACAGGGCACCAGAGATGTCCCACACATATGAGTACAAATCATGGCTGATTTCCTTGTTCTCACAGTCGGCAACTTTGAACAGCAAGTCTTGAACGCCCGCACAAAGTTTGTCAAATCCCTCGCTGCGCTGCAACCATTCGCTCACCTCTGGCTTGATTGACTTGGCAGCGTCTCCACTGGCACTGGCAGTGCCACTGGCGCCAACCTGAAGCATTACATTTGCATTGACCTTTAGCCATTGAAACTCGCTGAGCAGTTTTAGGCCACGACTTCCATGCTCAAAGGGTAAATAGAATAGATCGCAAAGCAGGCTTAAGTCTTCTAAATTTATCTTGGTTCGGGTAGCAGTTGATCTGTAAACCAATTAATAAATTAATATACCAAAGATTGATTTAAATATGTACAGCTTACTTGGCCACTAGTTCGTCCTCGTCGTGCATTTCGGCATTGGATACTGGCGATGATGATGGACTTTCGACATGCATGCTCTGTAATAAAATGAAATCTTCTGAGGAACTCCACTTGCAGTTGTCTTGTAAAACTCACATTGATATCGTTTGGCGAATCTTCCATGACTACATCATCGGCGACCATTAGCTTATTAACTTCCTTTGGTGAAATCTGCGAATTAATGCTGCTGCATTCCATGGGTTCATTAACGCCTGCACTCAATGGACTCAGACTATGGTCATCCAACATTGTGTCGACGCTCAAACTATTAACCTGTTCTCGCTTTTCATCTATGGGAATATCTTCAACAACAGGCAAAGTGACCACATTACTTGACTCAATTTGGTTGGCTTCAATGGCAGCTTCAGTATTCTTGGCCGTATCGAATAAAGCGCGGTTCAAATCAATGGATTCTTCAACGTTTTTAGCTTCCATTATGGCCACTGGCACAATAGAAATGGGAATCTTCTCGGGCAGCTCAATATTCGATGCAACTGTTGTCGGTATGGGATTTATAATGTCATCATTCGTTACAACTTTAGTTGGAGATACCAAAGAGTTCATCACAGGATTGGAGATGGGTGCTAGCGTGGAGCTAACTGTGCTGCACACATCGGCTAGCGCTTGCAACTGCGTGGTGTTCACCTCCGGCACCGTCCTTGTGTTGGTTGATGTTGTTGTTGTGGTTGTGAGACTCATGCATGTGTTGATCGACGGAATTATTGGGATAATAGGCATCACCATTTCCACTTGAGGCTGTGGCTTGGTAATCGGTCCAAATGCTTCTTTTTTCACAGAGAATTCCGGTAGCCATTCCGATATCGCGTTTCTATGTGAACAAATTGAGTAATGATTAAACTAATATAACAAATTATAAAAGAAAAGTGTAACTTACTTGAGAGCCAACCGCGGATGATATACGTTCTTCGAGAGACACTCGACGGGTAAATCGTCCTCGTTCTCTGTCTCCAGCTTGATATCTGCACTCATGGAGCTGTTCATTTTAGAATCCAGGCTGCAACGCGACCAAAACGCCAACGTATGTATGCCAATAAAATTTCCATAAAACTCACAGTTTGGATTAGTCATAATACCACGCAGATAAGGTATCAGCTCAGGCGAACGACCCGTGTATGGACCAAGAAAAACACGTTTCTGATCATAATCGTTCGCATGCAGATTATCCCAGATAACCGGAGGGCGACGAAGAATTTCGGTTATTTCCCGTATTGATTCAATGGTTATAATCTTGGATATCACTTTGTCGCCTGTCCACAGAATGTCAATCTCATTGTTTAGCTTGGAGCCCAATGTGTTCAAGTACTCGGAGTCGACAACGCTTGGAACAGCGCGTGACGCACAGTACTGAGTCGGACAGAAGAGGAACTTTGGGCCAGATAAATGCGTAAAGATTTCATTGGTAACCGAGACTTGGGCATTGGCGAATGTTTGGAACACTTCCTTGTCTGCCTTCGACAGCTCCGACTCAATATCGTCAAATAACAATGCGTAAGCCTCACAACCGAATTGCGACACTTGATCCAGTTTACGTTTCAGCGTGGCAATCTCTTTCTGACTACTGTAAGTCATATCCAGACCAGGCGACAGAGCATAATAAAAAACAATGCCCGCCTCCTTAGCGGCTGAAATCAGACCTGCGAAAATAAAAATATTAATTTGCAAATCAAATTATACGAGCATCAAATTATAAATACTTGATAAGTGGTCTGCTTCCTCAACCGTATAGAGTTCTCGCCAGTAGGCTCTATGCTTGTAATCATCTTTGGGAGCATACATGTACGAGTCCATGCCCAGTTGCTTTAATTTGCGAAACAAATCTTTTCGCTGTTCGGTTGTCCATGGTCGACCATAAAAACCCTCGATTACGCCGCAAATAAACTGCCGCTGCTGATCCTGCGTGGATTGTTCCAATGCTGTACATTTTTCCCTCATGTGGCCGTCTTCCATTTTCACAGAATCAGGATAATATGCGAGTTAAAATGCTAAAAATCAGAACGTAAATGAGCCAATATGCGGCAAAATTATATATTACACTTTGTCAGTGTGACCGTTTTAGGAAATGGCATAAATGGACGCCTAACCACGGTATCCACAGGCGAATTTGTTAGTCGAACTTGTTCGTCGAACACAAATCAGTTTGACTACTAAAGGTGGGTTCTCACTGCTTCACAAACGCTTCACAAACGCTACACAAAGCTGTTCACAACGTCACAAGGCAATGTAAACACTAAATGCATTGACACAATTTTCTGAAGCACAAATTTTGTGTGCCAATGTAAACACTTTGACGTATTTCGCAAATCATCACAAAGCATAATAAAATGTGATATCATTTGTGATTACGAAGCAGTGAGAACCCACCTTAACAAAGATCAAAGACTGTGTTAAACTGTATTTATTTGGAAGTTCCAATGTAGATTTATATTTTTGTCTTTCGTATTCTTTTGGTAATTTAAAAATGGATTGTGGACTGTGTAAATGACTAATAATTATTAGATCATCAAAGTTTTTGGACACGGTTCGATTCGTGAAGGTTTCGATTCTAGCCAAATAAGCATTTTTATTGTTTTTCGTTTTCTTGATTTTAGAATCAATTAAATTTATTATTAAGAAAAAGTTGTATAATTTCAATATATATTATTATTTTATGCTTTTAATTTGAAGTCTCAATTAGCTGTACCATATTAGAAAATCATAAAATGTATGTGCTATTTTTATTCGAGCCGAACCTTTAGTTTGGAGTGTTGTTTGGTTCGGTTTAGGGTTCTTGATTCGGTTCGGATAGCCCAAAAACCCTTAGTTATGAAATAGTTAAGCTTCTCAGATTATTAAAACTTAGTTATTGTAATGATGAACTTTCACAAAACCACAATCTTATCACGCGATACTGAGAGATAATAAACATGTTGGTCTTATCAGTGATTTGCTGAGTATATAAACCGTGGCTCCTTGCAGAACAGAAATAGTAACCGTTCGACTTTGAAGACATTAAATACTAGCATGGATCTTTATTATTCGCCTCTCGCTGGAACCAGCCGTGCCATCCTGATGACAGGAAAGGCTCTTGGTCTTGAATTCAATAAGAAAGAGATCAACGTCGCTAAGGAGGAGCAACTGAAACCAGAATTTGTGAAGATCAATCCTCAGCATACCATTCCTACTCTAGTGGACAACGGCTTTACTTTGTGGGAGTCTCGGGCCATTCTCACTTATCTGATTGAGAAATACGGAAAGGACGACTCTCTTTACCCCAAAGATCCCCAGCGCCGTGCTCTTGTGAACCAACGCTTGTACTTTGACATGGGAACACTGTACAAGTCGTTCGCTGACTATTACTACCCACAGTTCCAAAAGAAGGCTGTTGACCCAGAGCTATTCAAAAAGGTGGAGTCAGCCCTGGACTTTCTGAACATTTTCCTTGAGGGCAAACAGTATGTGGCTGGTGATAGCTTCACCGTTGCCGACATTGCTATCTTGGCTACTGTTTCAACTTTCCTAGTGGCGAATTTGGACATTAGCAAGTACTCGAATATTGCGAGATGGTACGAAAATGGCAGCAAAGTGGCGCCCGGCTGGGAGGAGAATGAAAAGGGTCTGGCTGCACTGAAGGCTTTGATTGAAAGCATGAAGTAATGGGCTTTAAAAGCAAGCAACCACATAATACTCGGACTCAATTTAAAAACATATATATATTTTAAAATATTGTACTGCTCAGTAAATAAATTAATATGATTTGAAAATTCAAAATCAAACAATTTCAAATGTCGATTATTGGGCGGTTAATTTTGCTATCGATATAGAAATTGTCCCTTTTCTGTGGATAGATGGTTGCCAGAGGTTTTATAGGAGCCAATGCTGCCACACGTTTAAAAACTGTCGGAGACTATCTCGTGTATGTGTGTGTTTGTGTGTATTAATTAAAAAAGTGTGGCAACGTAAGCGTGCTCATTGCATTCTGTTTTTAAACATTTTAATTAAAGTGGCTTCAGATGCAACCTTTTATTGTTATTCGGAACTACCGGGAAGATGACGAGCTTAAATGCCAGGAGCTGGTGCGGGATTACATTATGTCATTCTCCTCAAAGTCATTCTTTGTGTTCTGCTTTCGGGAGGTAAGCCTAGCTCTGCTCCAAGAACGTGACTTATCTCAGCACAAGCTTGGATAGATCTTGAAATGCCTCGCCCTTCTTTTTACTAACTGACCATCTTAATTACAGATAACACTGCAATTCATAGTCATCACTTGGGCCATATTTTTCATATTTTTGGGAGTGCCGCTGCTATTCTGCGTCCTCACAATACCCGGCTGCATATTCTTTTTGTTCACCAGCACCTACTTCTCCTTTTATGCCAAGGCTGTGGAGCTAATGAGGGTAATTAGTAGAGCTGATTGTCAAGAACACTTAACACGCAGTTCCATCTTATAGCTGAAGCCGTCACAATCATTAGTCGCCGAGTGCTATGAACCATTCATATTTCGCTGTGCCCCCAACGAGGCAAGTTATCAGATATTCATGGATAATGTACCTTTTGAAGAGGCTTATAAGAATAAATTTCGTCGACGCATTGTGGCCACTATAAGTGCGAAGAATCATAATGCCGTATACAATGCGGCATGGATATATCGCTTTGCCATTGCCAAGAACTATCCGCTTCAAAAGATCATGGAGCCAATGATTGGTCTGATCTCAAAGAACTGTGTCAATGCTGGCTACGCCTCCCTCGAGTGCACCATATCCGAGTGGCAGGAAAACGAGCGTGACTTTTATGACGATCTCGGGTTTGTCACGCGACAAATCTATCACAAACAGATCATCGGCAGCAGCTTGACGGTGATGAAGACCCAGCTGACGTACAATCTACGCACAGATGACACATTGCAAAAGCAAAACTAGTGCAAATACAACAAACACTCCAGCAAGAGAATCTCGGAAAAACTGTGAAACATAGCGCAATATATATATATACATATATATTTAGATACGTTTGTATGTACTTCTAAATACATTCCAGTCCAGTCACGCAATGTATCCTGTATCCTGTATCTTGTGCACAATGCCAACGAATTTATATAACTTCAGAGACACCGCACATTAAAATATTGTATTTTAAGAAAAACTACGTTTGATATTGCTTCGTTTTGTCCTGTTTTATTATATCTTGTTTATTCTTTGACATATTCTATTTAAATAAATAAAATATATAGTAATAAATAAAACTTGCAAGTTTTTAGCGTATATTTAATGCCACACATCTAAATGTTGCTCTTGGTTTATCTTTATCTGTTGAATTTGTTTTGTTTTGTAGGTACATTCATTTCTCATTCTTTGATGCATTATGTGTATAACTGGATTAGCCGCTGTTTATAAAAAGGTTTCATGCAATTCAGGACATGCCTTGACTGCCAAAGTTTAACTTATTGAAATTTGTATACATTTTTGATACCCCTGCAGTGTTCACTTATTTGTTTAGACTCTAGTTAAAAATTCTGTAAGAATATCGGACTGAACTAGTTTTGTTTTTGATAGGAACAATTCTTTAAGTATGTACAACTGCAAGGATATCTATGCTTCGACATGCCGAAGTTTGGTTTTAGTTAATGTTTTTGGTTTTCTTATAGAATTTAAATAGTCATCAGCGCAACTAATGCTTAAAAAAATAAACTGGAGCTGCAATTGCGGCAGTCCGTATTTTAAATGTAACTATTTTCATTTCATTTCATTTTGTTTCAATTATATATTTAAAGCGTGTTTCAAAACTGGCTGTGAAATTAGCATAGTTTTATTCATTATCTTTTCACTTTTTCATTTACTTTTCTTTTGTTTTCTATTTGTTGTTGTTGTTTTGCTTTGCTGCCATTTGTTTAATAGTTAAGAACCTTTAATGTTTAGGTAATTGTTTTAATTTGGTTTCGTCGCAAATAGCCGAACTGGATAAGATCCAGGCTTTAACATTTAGAAGAGCTTCACACGTCGCTTCAGCTCATTGCGCCTCCACTGCGGCAGCCTATAAAACTCCGATCTTGCGCACTGCAAGATATGCTCGAACTCGATGTCCGACAAATGACGCTACAAAGATACGGATAGATAAGAGTTTTTTTTTTCAAATTTGTAAATAAATCTTGTAATTGTTTAGGCAAAATAAAAAATTCACATATTTGTTTTTTATTTCTTTTACTTATTAATCTTCCAAATTGTGATTTTTTTAAATTGTTTAATCAATTACTGGACTAACTTAGACTGTCTGTAGACTCACCTCCAGGTTGCAGCGATCAACGTCCGATGGTAGACGATAGTTCGTAATAAGCAAAATGTGATAAGGATAGATTTTGGCAGGCTCGTGCACCAGCATCGAGTGCGCCATGTTGGGCAGACTACGCCGGATGAGTCCCGCCTGCGGATAATGATAGGACAGTGCGCCCGAGTATGTGCTTGAAGCGGGCAAATCTCCGCCCATCAGGGCACGCCTATCGCCCTCAGTAATCGAATCAACTGAAGCTACAAGAAGAAATGTATATATGTTATAAAGGAATTATCTTATCTTTTAAAAATAAAATTGAAATAAATATATAGCAGCTATTATCCAATTCTCATTACTCTCATTAAAAGAAAGTTACTTTTTTAAATTTTATATTTTAGAATGGGAAAATATATAAGCTTCAATTTTGATTTAAAATTTGGAAAACAAGCAACTTTTAATAAAAAAAAGATTATTCAGTAACATTTTTTTTTTAAATTTGGATTTTTCTAAACTAAAATAAAAAAAAGAAAAATTGGATTTCGCAACTGTTATGTTCGGTTCCTGATTTAGGGACTTACCCTCTGATTTGCCGCAGCTTAGATCTGTGCTATGTGTTTTGTCACCCAGACCTCCATAGGAAAAGTCCTATATAGGATGGCGAAATAGAACTCGATTAGTTAAAGGTCAGCAAAGATCAAAGACATGCCAAAACCAAAAGAAATAAAAAGGTGCGTTGCTATGATAAGGTGTGTGCTTAGTTGAAGAGTTAGGTGGAGATGCCAACAAAACTAACAAACGAAAGCAGAAGATACTCGGATACAACAACGAAAGCATTCTTACAGTGGCACCATGCATCGTGACGGCGGCTGATGTTGATGTTGTGGAACTGAATGTGTGAGAGCGTGGAGCCAAGCCGTATCCGGGTTTGGGTACATGACGCAGGGCGCTCACCACTGAGCCGTAATGTTATTATGATGTTTTGTATGATGATGTATAGTGTACAGAGATGTAGTGTTAGTTAGTGTAGTGTTAGTGTTATGGCAACAAATACGAGTATAGCAAAGGCAAACACACAGAATAAGTTTGGAAATCGAAAATGTTAGGCACAACACAATGAAGCAGCAGACCAACCAGTTGAGTTGTTAACAATATGTTTATGTTGTTAGTTTAGGGCCATGACCAGGACCATGATCAATCACCAGCAGCAGCAGCATTTACATTACAAGATGAGAAAAAGACAATTTGATTGAGTGAGCAACAGTTGAAACAATGCGTGAAGTACTTATAGTTCTAAAAGTAATAGATAGATTAATTGACCGCCAAACAAACAGAGTTGAGTATTAGCTACAGACATGGCCCCAATAAACATGGCAACAGGCAGAGGACAAGGCCAAAACCAAAGGCAGAGTCGGAATCTAAGTGTCAGCACTTACGGAGCTGTAACCGTTGCGTATGTAGGGCGGCAAGGTGGTCGTTTTAAATCCATATCCGGGCTTGGGCGGCGAGCGATAGGAATGTATGGCTATAAACGTAATTGGGCTAAATATAATACACAGTTTTCGCAAATAACAACAAGAACAGAAATACAACTCTCTGCTCGCTCTTAAGAGTAGGTTGCTTTCTAACTCTAACTCGAAACTCTCTTATAAGCGCAATTAATCTTTACCATTGTAGCTGGGCGCATTGCCCAGAGATTTGCCCAGGGAGCCGCGATAGCTTGTTGATCGATCAAACATCTCATCCTCATAGAAGGGCTTCTGATGATCCAGATTGCGTGATGGTGACGCGCCAATGGGCGATTCGTATCTGAAAAAAGAAAATAACAATTAGCTAACGGATGCTTAAATTTGATGGGATTATGTATAGTATTAGTGTATAAATACATCGAAACATTGACAATTTGATTTTTGCGGAAGCGATTTTTAGGTACTTTAACTCGATAATTTTTCTGACTATAAATCGAGTTAAAAAAATAAAAAATTGTTAGCTCCCTAGAGTTTCTTCATCTTAATTTATTTGCAGAATTAAGTTCAGTTAATTATGAAAGCATTTCATTAAATGTTAAAATTTGAGATCTAAAATTTTAAATATTAAAATCATGCTAACCATTTATTTTTCTTTAAAATAAAAATTTCAATACGATTATTTTCAAATTTCTTTTATTTAGATAAAAATAGATAATTGAAAATAAATGTTTATTGAACTTCCATAACTCGAACTTCTTTAACTCGAATTTCTCTCTAACTCGAGCTAAATAAGTGGTAAAATAAATAAAGAAAAAGAACTCTATAAGTCGAATATCTCCACAACTCGAAACTTTTTTTTGGATAATGGTGATTCAAGTTTGAGACTCCCATCCATTAACTTAGCTCTTGGCTCTTGGTCATGTTTGCGATCCCGGCTTCATGTTGGACTTACCTCAACTTGTATATTGGCTCCTTGGATGCTGAAGGCGTCCGTGAAGCATTGCGAGGATCCAGATTGTTCTGTTTCCATTTCCTGTACTTGGCATGCTCCTTCAAGTCCTTTGCAATGACCGAGCCAATGCCCGAGTTGAGCTTCTCCAGCTGCTCAGCCTCACGTGCCAGGCGTCTGTTTGATAAGAGTTGCAATTAAATTGAATCCTTAGAGATTGGGAGATGTTTGCTTACATTTGCTCCTCGCCATTCTTGGCTTTGCCATTGGACCGTTTGCCATTTTCGCCATTCTCATTGTCGTCATCGTCATCCGAAACGGGCACACCTTTATAGGTGTCACTGTATCGACGCCTGCGCTCCGGATCCGTGTAGGGATAGGGCGGTGCTGGGAAATCATCTCTCTCGATTTTGGGCTGTTCACCCGGTGGCGGCTTCTTGGCCGCCGGATAATGCGATAGTTCTATCGGTTCCTCGTTGTTCATACCGGGACTCTTCGGGCGCGGCGTCTCCGAGCGGATGGCATCCACCAGGACCTTCATGGCACTGCGCGTTCGCGAATGGGGACGCGATGGTGGACGACTGCCGGCCACGGAGCCCGCATTGCTGGTCGTGGCATAGGAGGCGGGCCTATGGAAATGCGGAGACAGCGGCGTCTTATCATACGGATCGATTGGCTTGCGTAGATAATGAGGTGCATCTGTCAGATAGCTGTAGGTGTAAATGCGCGATATATCCTCGCCAATCGGTCGTCCATATTCCCGCAATATCAGCCCAGGGCTGACAGTGCGATAGTGCTGCAAAAGATCGAAGGATTAGTCTACAGAATGATGTTATAGTGTCAACGGTTGCATGCGGTGCATGGGGATTAATCAAGCTAATTTAAAAAAAAGGTATAAATAATAATAAAAATAAAATAAAAATGATAATAAAACAAACCTTGCGGCTAGAGGAATAAAGTGAACCATTAAAGCTCGGTGTTCTGGAGCGGATGTACTGAAAACGAACGAAAAAATCAAAAACGCAAGCTCAAAAACAAGGTTAACAACTAAAAGAATGCAAAAACAAATCATAAAAATAATAATAAATTGCAAAAGGTGCAATGGGAGGTCGTGTGTCAATTACGAGTGTGTGGTGAGTGTGTGTCAAGTGTGTGTGTAGTATGCAGAGCTGTAAAAATTGCATTCAATTTGTCAAAATCAACTGTTTTTGATTGAAATAAAAAAAATATATTTAATTATGATTTTAAAAGGTTTGAAATGATTTTGATTGAATTAAAAATGTAACTATTTAATTATGATTTTAAGGAATTCAAATGTCATTTGATTTAAATCAAAAAAAGGCTTCAATTTTGTTTTAAAAATTTTAAATTTAAATTTAAAGTTAATGATTGCAATCAATCTAAGACAAATGAATCAGTAAATTTTAAATCAATTTGGAAGAACATTAAATTCATGATTGAAATCAAAATTTATTGCAATTATTTGCTTTGAATTATATATTAATTATATTATAATTATTATTATAATTATATTAATTAGCAAAGTCAAAATAAATGCAACAAGTTGAGATTGCAATCAAATCAGTCGCTCAATCTTTGATTGATTTCAATTTGTATGAAGCTCTTGTAAGGCGTGTGTATTTATAGCTGCATTCGAATTAGTAGCAGGATCAAAGTGTTTCCTCATCCTCTCTGTCTTCCTCTTTTCCGCTACATACCATGTCGCTGAGCGCACTGGAACTCATGCGATCACATTCGGTGTCTGTGAAGTTGCCATTGGATGCGCCGCCCGTCACGGAGGTGGTGCCCGGCCGGCCGCCACCGCTGCCATTCAGGATGATGCCCGACTCGGAGGGTCCGGGGCCGCAGCGGGGATGCCAAATGGCGCTGCCCTGCAGGTACATTTCCTCGCCATCGCCGAAGGGATCACCGCACTTGGTGCAGCGGGCACAGGTTGGATGGAAGTGGTGGTTGTCGCCGGCCTGGAGCACCTTGCCGCTGATGAAGCGATTGCAATAGGCGCACTTGACGCCGAAGCTCTTCTGATAGCACTTCTCGCAATAGGGCACCGCATCCTTGCCCATGTACTCGCCGTTGAGCACCGCATTGCAGGCCTTGCAGCGGAAGCACCAGACATGCCACTGCCTGTCCAAGGCAACCAGCGCCTGGCCCTCCTTCAGCAGCTCCCCGCAGCCGGCGCAGTCATTCGGATCATAGTCCTCCTTCAGATGCGCCTTGTGCGACAAAACTCCGCTCGTCACCTGCTGATGCGCCGTCGCTCTGGTTGGACTCTCAGCCGGGGGCGCTGGCGACGTTGTTGCCGCCTGACGGGCCGGCGAAGCGGATGCACTGGCTCCGGTCCCAGTGCCGCCCGAGACACACTGCTCGCAGAGCACCTCCTTGCCGGTGTTGGTCACTTTGCTGCCGGACTTGAACGGCTGCTGGCACTTGGAGCACGTGAAGCATTTCTGATGATATGTCTTCCCCATCGTGCTGACCACCTCGCCCTCCACATACTGCTGGCATGTGGCGCACTTGGTGCCGTACAATCGCTGATAGTCGGGTATGCAGTAATAGGAGCCATCCTTTGTAAAGAATCCGCCCGTGGCCAAGGACTTCTTGCACTGGCAGCACTGGAAGCACGCCTTGTGGAAATGATTGTCAGCCACCCGAAGAACTTCGCCCGAGCACTTTTTTGTGCATTTCGCACAGTAGATCTTTTGTTTACCTATGCGATGCGAGAAATAAGAGAGAGAGAGAGAGAGAGCATTGAGAGAAAATTAGTAAAATGCAAAAAGTATGAATGCGACAGCGTATTCATTCAATTAACTGATTGCGTTACGTATACGTACGAATAAATACGTATACGTACGAATATGTGCTGATGTCATATGCATGTGATGCGATAATGCCCCAACCTTGTGCCGTTTTGACTTCTAAACACAGCTCGGAGGCCCAGTTCAATGTATCTATGTCTGTGTATATTCAGATTTCTCAAATACGCTGATATATAGTATGTATGTATATGAGCACTCGTATTGTGTGTGGTATGTACGGATAATATGTGGCATGTATCTTATGTGACAGTCTGTCGGACTGCTTGTATTTTCTATATTGATGTATTTTGTATTTCTAGGCATACTTCTCTTCTCATCACTTCAAATTCTATACACACTTGTGTGTAGTTGGCCAATTTGGTGACTCAAGCGCATAGCTAGCAATTAATCTTATCATTGATAAGGCCAAGGGCGGCATAAACTTGCCAGATACTCCCAACAAACACACACACACACACACATATGAGATATATATTCTTACAAGTGCCCACTTGTATCTTATGTATGTGCACAAGTGTGCAGCGCACTCTGAACAGGTGAAAAGTTCTCTTGTTTTTAGTTCATATTTGACTTTTTCAACAGATGTCTTTTAAAAACACATATATCTTTATATAGCGTGCATGTATAAAGAGTCAACGAATGAAAATATATGTTGAATATATATACGAATTGTAACATATAGGGAAATTATATATAGAAGTTAACAAATGAACAAATTCAAAGGTGAAAATATAAGCAATTAGTCTCCATATAATTATAAATCTTCAGTCAACAAACAAATAAAGATTTATATATTTACTATATCATATATCTTCATATAGTGCATATAAGGAAAGTCAACAAGCGCAGGAATTGTTTAAGGTGTAAAGATACGATGTACTTATATAAAAAAAGATACGAGATACGAGACTATAAGTCAGTGGAAAGCCAGCGGAATAATCGATAAGCAAGACTTGAACAGATAAAACATACTTATAGCTATCTATTTAAGGAATGAATATCATTCAAAGGTTATTAACCGAGCCCAGGGAATTCCATCAAACTCAACAGATGCATGTTTCAACTTTCGAAACGCTTTCACATGCCCAAAACTAACTTCGATAAATCTCGCTGTTAATAAATATTATTATTTATAACAAATTTGTAGATTTTTCTAAATTATTGCTGAGCAAGGCGTGTCATCATGGCGGCATTATAAACTCAAACAAAACGAAACGGATCTGTTGACTTTTTAAAATACCCATTTGTTTTTACAGATAAAACCAGAGCCACAAAAGAAACAACGAAAGCAACAAAAACAATTCCTGCATTTTTCTTTTGAAAATACAAAAACACTCAACGAATATTTTTCATGGAAATAAAATTTTGAGACCTTTTGGATATGCTTATTAAGAACTGTTTTATTATTATGCATTTTTTAAAATTATTTTCGTTGTTTTACGTGTCTTTTGTTATATTTGTTTTGTGCTTTGTACTTTGCTGTTCTCTTTTGTTAGTCTGCTTCGCTTTACGGGCTGCCTCCAAAATAGAATTTATTGATAAGCTAAAGCCCCGCAATTGACGAGAAACAACTACAATACCGTTAACTAGTCGCATTATAATGGTGACGTATGTCTGATGAATGAGACCCGCACAATCTCACGCATACACACACACACACACACACACACACACACACACAAACAGAGAGCGACACACGTATGGATATTACGTGTTTCATTTCAATTAATTTTATTTATGCTTATTTGTTTATTATGCAATCACAGACATTTTTTCCAGCTATGTATTTCGCGTATATTGATTTTGGCATTTTGTTTATTGACTTTTCAACAGTTTTTCTTCATTTAACAGATCCATGATAATTACATTTGCCACAACTCTAAACAGATCTCAACGAGCACATAGAAAGATGGCGAAAATTAAATTTTCATGCCAGCTCCTCCCAGAGGTTCCGTCAGTTAGCAAATGTGAGTATACATAATAAAAGTTTGAGCGCACATTTTTATTGTAATTACGGCTGCGATTTGAGTACCCCCGGTCTGGATGATGTCATCCTCATCGTCATCGTCAGAGAGTCGGCAAAGAGTCGCCATTGAGCCAGCGAAGCAACCAACCACGAAACGCGTTTAGAGTTTTGTTCAAGTAATTTGGAGTTGTGAGCGACGACGGACTGAAACGAGCATGTGCCACACAAACTGGTTATACGAATAACATTCGAATTCGAATTTGAATTTGAATTTAAATTTGAATTTGAATCTGAGCAACAAACACAAACAAAAGAGACACAAACCAAACATTTAGTGACGGAACGGGGGGCAAGTCCAAGGTTAAATTTGTGTATGCATACGAATATACAGTCGAGTCTGGATATAGTGAATTCATTTTTGAAAGGTTGACATTTTAAAGAGTTTTGCATATTTTTATATTTATTTATATATACTATATCCAGACCTCACTGTAGCTAGCTCTCTCACGAAAGGTCAACTGCAGGCCAGATATTTAATTAAATTCGACCGCGCCTCGAAATGCGAGACATTCCTAACCTCAAAGGTCTCGGTAGATGAAACAAACAGTGGAAAAACTGTGTGACGACCCTGTTGAGGCCAATGCCAACAGACAAAACAACAACAACAACAACGTAGCTTAATGCACAAAATGCGCATTGAGTTTTCCTCAGTGAAATGTGCGTCAAATCCCGGACAGTCTGAAAGTTGCAGGATAATGTCGAGGACAATGCAGGTCAAGGCAGAACACAGCAACAACAAATGAGTCAAGAGAAACAGGTGACGCTTTGTGGCAGTGGCAATGCCATTTTTCAGAACATTTTTACATTCCGACGAATTTCTGCCAAACAAGTAAAATTTAAAAATAATAAAAACATTTATCACACAGTCCATGGCACTCCCACACACTTCGTTCTTTCTATACAAATGGCTCTGTTTATGCGAGTATGCGTATTTATTTATGGTGAAAAGCAATAACATAATCGAATACATTCGCATACATATGTACATTTGGGGGAATTACTCATCGCATTCAAATTGCTTTGCAAGTGTTTTATGCTGAGCTACCTGACGTATACGCAATTTTCTAGTTATGTATCTACATACACCAAATACCCTGTATGCCTGTACTTTTAATAGGTAAGTTCGGCATGAGTATAGGAAAATGCAGTAAATAAACAAAAGTAAACAAAATGCCAATAAACAAAATGATCGATTTGGAAAAAGAAACGTTAAAAATAAAAATTTTACTTTTTGAAACAGTGGAAAAATTAGAATAATATATATATATAAAGGCAATAAAATAATATCTGGTGTTAAATTTACCATCTTGCAAATTTGGTTCTTGCCTTTGTATTTTAAAAAAAAAGGGTATCAGATTGTAGTCGGGCAAACTCAATGAACGGCACTTCTACGGCCTTTTTGTTTGTAGTGCTGCTGCCACAGCCAAGTTGAAAGTGCTTCCTGTATGCTTATTAGACGAAAAGTGAAAAGCGCAGCAGAGGCAACAAATTACGTGAGTAGATGTTGATGACGCTGCGACTACAAAAATAGCATTCAATTAGACGAACGGACGTCAAGTCGTCTTCAGATGAGGAGCCGCTACTTTCTATGCAAGTGCTCTGACCTATATAACCCGACCAAAGAGGATGGGTGGAAACTGAGATGCAGGCGAATGCAAGAGAAACAAAAAAAAAAACACAACCGACGCGACGTGAACAAATCAACGATCAAATAAATGAGAAAAGTGCCCCAAGTGGGATGATGGGAATGAATGCCGCTAGGGGGCGCTGCAGCTCGTTTGCCCCTTTCGTTTTCATTTGTGTGTGCGCCGAAACGACGAAATAACGCAAAAGGAAACTAAAAACCACAACGAAAGCCAAAACCAAAACCAAACCGAAGTCCAATGGAAGTCAATGTGCTCGTCATGAATTCATGTTGAGAGCATTTGTTGTTATGCTGTTTTTGTTTTTTATGGCTATTGTTAAGCCTTTTGCGTAGAGATCGTTGGTCGTTGAACGGGCAATGAGTGCTGCACATACATACACATAGTACATATTATTACAAACGTGTACGGACATGTCTCTATATTTGGAGGGGGTGCCCAAGCCAATTAGGCATTTTAAGCACGCACACAACTACAAGTGTTTGCCGCCGCTGTCACAGTCTCTGCCGCTGCCGCTGCCAACGCTCTGTCCAAATGCAAGAGGCAAAAGAGCTGAGCACATGAACTTAATTAGGGCCACAGAGCCGAGAACCGGACGAACAGACTGAAGAACGAGTAATTAATCATTGACAATAGCCATATGAGAGCCCATAACTGTATAAAAAAAGGTCTATGCAATTACATGTTAGCAGCTAGAGTTACAATAGGAATCTCAACAGAAATCGGTTCCCAGCTCATGCCATGCCAAGCGAACGGTAAATTAACAGGTATGACTATGACAACAACGGCTAACGGTAACGTGTGTAATTGCAGTTGCCTGCAATGCACTTTGAGGTTTTATTATTCGGTCAGGTATTCTCAGATTCTCTCTCTGATATCAACACAATTTGGGGCGCTGTCGGGCAGTCGCAAAAAAAAAACAAAAAAAAAACTTGTTTTTACAACAACACTGACGTCATCGCAGCTGAGAACTAAAATGGGGAGTGGACGAGACCGCCAATCATCTGCAAATGTATATGAACGCGCTTGTGTGTGAGTGCGACTGTGTGCATGTGTGTGTATCTGTGTCTTTGTATGTGCGGCTTCAGAGTTACCCTCTCAGATGACGATGGGCTCTACCAGCTGGCCAATATTGATTAACAAATGCATGCATACTCGTACACCGACAGTCACAGCGACAGCGCAACTTGACTAGTTTTTCCTTATTCTCGTGCCGTGCCATAATACGCTACTAATGCGATAATACCATCAAGTAAACTAAGTATATATGTACATATACTATATGTGCAAACACGCATACATGGGCTAAAACATGAGAACGTACAACACGCACAGGAGTGCCCAAAAGCCAAAGAGAGAGCGCGAGAAAGAGGCAAAGAGGCGAACCCAGGCCACCCTCTTTCACTGGCGCTCGTAGATCTTTGCCTTTGCGCAATTTTGTTCGCTCGCACACATTCACAGAGAGACAGCCATACAGACTGCGTGCGTTCACATGTATGCATGTGTATGTGTGCGGATAGATAATCGTGTTCACTGTCGGCATACAACTACAAGCAACTTACCCATAGCGAGAGATACTGCTATGCTCTTCACACTTGCGCCAGCAAAATGGGGGAGGGAAACACACGGATAGAAAGCACAACAACTACAGGCGCACAGGTCACCACTACTTTTGCCTTCCCCTTCACTTCACTTCACTACACTACACTTCACTCACAATTTTTCTTGTGCTTAGATTTTTATTTTCTATTTGTATCTTTCTCGTATGCATTCGCAATTCACGTGTATTTTATGTATAAATTGTAGGTGGCTTGCGCTTCAGAACAGAATTGTGTGTGAGTGTGTGGTACATATGTATCTATGTGTTTGCATTCGGCTTTTCTGCATTCACAAATGGTACTTGTGTTCAAATTACCGACAAAATCACAGTGAAATTTATGGGCTTTTTTTTATAAACTTTCAGCTACAGCTGCTTAGCAAATAGCAAATATATATTCCAATTTGAAGCTTTCAAAAAAATACCCCGCGCACCAACAAACGACACCGACAAGCGACGACGACGGCAGCAACAAAACGACTAAAAATCCATCTCAAACGAGCCGCAAAGAGAATATCTCAGATACAAATAGGGATGAGCAGTCTGTACTATCGATTACCGAAATTTTTATCGATATCACTGTGCAGCCCAAAGGCGGTCATTCTGAATCTGAACTGGTTTTAGTTTCTTATAAGTTTTATTTTGTTTTTAATGCGTTTTGCGTGTACATTTGCACAATAAGCTTTCTTAGACATTAGAATAATAATAATAATAATAATAACATTACTAACAAAACTATTACAATTAGAATAAAATTCATAATTCATATTCACCCACATTGGCGCCTTTTCTTTCACAAGTTAAAATTTAATAGTACATCGAGATTTTTTGCATAGTTTAAAAGTACATACATACTTAGATAATTATAAGGATCATATACATACATATCTTTAAATATATATATATTTAATATTTTTATTCTGTTTTCAATTTGAATTCGCGCTTCGGCCAAGCATTGACTTAAAAAGATTGTTTCAGAAAATTTAATCTACTACTGTATAATATTGAATTATGTTTTCTTCATGTTGACAATGACTCGTTGACCCACGGCGAATAAATTTGACTAAAATCCACTAACGTTTTTTTGTGGAAACGGATATGAAATATGTGTGTATGTATATCAATTTATATATATTTTAGTACTTTGCTGCTTAACCTTTAGTTTGCCTGCAACTACAACTTAATAATTGCTATATATGTATGTATGTGTATGTGTACATACATATATATGTATTTTTGTTTCTCTATAGATTCCATTAGCTAATTGCATGTGCATAGGAGCTGATATCGCATTTAAATCAACCGTTTTTAACTGTTGCCTGCTACCAAATTAATTATAAATTTGAATAATATTATAAGCTTCATAACCAATACAATCCAATATCCATAACCAAGCGAATTTGCATTAAGAAGACCTTTGACATGTTAATTTTGTCGAGCATGCGTTGTGTGCTGATGCTACTCCTCATCCGAGTCACCATCACTCGAATAATGGGTTATATGTGGTCGACGTACAAATGGCGCTGTTATCACTTGTCTATAACGTGGGCCAAAAAAAATCAATCAGTCAAAACGACAGACTATTAATGGGAATTAATTGAACTTGACTCACGCAATGCGTCTATAATGGTTTAACCACTCCTCCAGCATTTGTGCCACAAGAAGTGGACGCTTAGACAACTTTTGCTGGGCCACCAACAGACCTCCATCGGTGACACAGACATCCAACCACTGCCTCATCATGGTCTCCTCGTTACCCACCTGCAAATCAAATTCACAGTCAAAACAAATTCAAGTGCAAATTATAAATTAAATAATATTTACCTCCGACTGGGAAAGAAAGTGGATGGGCAAGAGTTTGAGCTCGCAGTCCATCAGTGGTAGATAGGTTACGTCCTCGGCGTCATCTCGACGTCCATCTATGCGTGAGAAGGGTTCCATGGGTACCAGAGCGCTAAAGTGACCCCTTGTATAGCCCAGCGCAATGGGTGATTTGGTGCAAAAGTTTTGTTCCCAGAATAAAGGTAAATAGACGCCTAAGAAGGAATCAAAGATAATTTTAGTAAATATTTTCAGCTGGAAAGGTTTTCATCTATTCACCTTCAAATCGGGCATATCCAATGTCCTCGCCTCGAAAGCTCTTTACGTATTTGACGCCATAGACGATGATTGGACGTCGCAGGATGTGGGCCAAAGCGAATATGTGCAGCTGCTCTAAGGAGGAGCCCGGTTGACTTGCTAATGATAGCAATGTGCTCCAGTCCTCCTCCCACTGTGAATCCTCCAGTGTAAAATGTAACATAGATGCTTGCAGCATTTCATATTCCTTCCAGCGGGTAAAGAAACTAAATACCATATAAATAACAATGAAAGAGGGAGATTTAATGAGCATTGTGTATTTTCCACTTACACATGACCACACTGATGTAAAGTATCAGCCAGGGCACGTCTAAGGATGTTGTCGCGATCGAAAACTCCCCATGTGGCTTGCATAGCCGAGTCCAACAAGCAATCTCCAGCACTGCGATTCCACAGCACAAGCAGACGAGAGCTTAGACGTGCCGTAATCTCCAGCGACCAGTTAAGTGCCGGCGGTGGCATTTCCAGCTGTTTCTGTGCATCACGATCCAACAGCTCATCATACAATTGCTCCTGTATGGGTATGGGGAGCTCCTCTATCTCAGAGGGCAGCGCAAAAGTAGCATGTTTTTGCACATAGTGACAGGGTAGGCCGGATTTACGTATGCGCAGTGTATTTGAAAAATGACGACGTATATCCGCTGCCAAATCGGGAGCTACATATGAGGGTACACGCTTTATGCCCGGACCAGAGCCAGAGATCTGTGCCAATAGCATTGGCAGCATCTCTTCGCGATGAAAACGAATTGCCAAATGGATTAGCGTGTGGCCAACGTCGAAGGCCGAGTTACGATTTAGTGCTGCAATTTCGTTGCTGGTCAACGAACGAGCCGGATTGCCACCACATGACAAATATGCCTCCACGGCACTGTAGTTATTCTCCACCACGCCCAGGCAAGCGTTTAACCACTGCCAGTCGACTTGCCGTCGAATCTGACGCTGACGACGCTCTTGGCGCTCCTGCAGCGTATCACAGTTGTTAATGGTTTCCGAAGAACCTGTAAGAAAAGGAGTAAAGGAGTAATATATAATACGCTCTGCAGTGATATGATGAAGGTTGGGCTTAGTTATGCTTACCTAGTTGATAAATATGCTTTTTATTGAACGAGTTGTTGACACTGACAGTGTCCGCGTTCTGCTGCTGCTGTTGCTGCTCCTCCTGCAGGTTCAACTGTTTGGTGCTCCCCGATATGCTGCTGGCGCAGGCGTGCAAATCTCCTTGGGATCCAGATCCGCAAATCTCTCGCGTCTTGCCACACATTGAGCACTTCAGGCTCTTTGGCCAATTCTCGTACGTGCAAGACTGTTGAGTATTCTCCACATCAATAACATTCACATTCACACACATGACTATGATAACAAAGGACTTACGTTGCAGGCCCATTTGGCCACAAAGCAATGCTTCTGCTGCAGTGCACCGCACGATGAAGTGTTCTGCTGATGCTGCTGCTGCTGTTGATGCTGCTGCTGGCTTTGAGATGTGTTTGCTAGATTATTGAGATGTGTGGAATTGCTGCAGATTTGCTGATCAATGCTCGGACTAAGGTTGCGCCGATTCGAGTTGGATGCAGCTGCGCCAATTAGCTGCCTGTTACTGCTCTCAGTAGAATCAGCTGGACAACCGCCACGAGCATTAAGCTCTGTGTCAGAGCCACTGATTCGCAATGCTTGAAGCGCCTCGCCAGCTCGGTCCACACAGTCGACGGAATCCTTGTCAGCTGTTATCGCCGCCATGCCAGCGTATTCCATGGCTGCGCCGCCCCGCTTCGTACAGCACTGAACGCAACGCAGACTGCGTGGCCAATTCAGATAGGTGCAGACCTTACAGGCCCATTTCTGACTGTCAGCTACATTGCTCTGTCTTGCCTGTTGCTGTTGTGGCTGCGGCTGTGGCGGCTGCAGCTGTTGCTGTGCTTGTTGCTGGGCAAAGCACGTTGATGTTGGCTCGACGGGCAGACCAGCTGCCGCCTCCTCCGCACTGTAATTGTCGTGTATTATTGGTGGTGTGGTCTGAGCGGGACTGAGACTACAAACAGACAAATAAACAAACACATATAATATGATAAATATACAGATGTAAGATATGGTTTGTTACAAACCGGAATATATCCTCGTTCAGCAACGGCTTGGACGCCTGGCACATTGTGCATTTTAGTGAGGATGGATAGTTCTCATAGGTGCAAATTTCACATTTCCATTTCTGCGCCTTGTCGCTTGTATCGCACATCTTTTGCGCGACAACGAAGTAGCTCCTTAGCTCTTTATGGACTTCTTTCTACTAGCGTCTCACTTGCCTTGCTCCCTTCCACAAAAGCTTTCAACTTGGACGGCCAACTATATTAAAAAACATAATTAGAAAACAGAAATTACCATTATTGGCTAAAATAAATATATATATCTCGCAATACAAGACAATTTAATTGAGCTGATGCATGGCCTTGACCCCTAACAAGAATATATGCAGATATATACGAGTGTACATTAACAATTCGTTCGATGGCTTGATTTTCTACTACTGTCGTCAAAGGCAGCCTTCAGTTGTTTGCAACGAGTGTGGGCGGAGGGGGCGGAGAGCGTAGGACGAAGGGTTTGTGTAGATGTAGATGTGGATGGGATTCGATGTAAATAGTTTCCCGCGACTTTTTTTTTTTTCTTCGTGGTACCTGGCGCAGATACAAGGCCAATTTACGGGGACGACTCGATTTATATATAAGTATAACAAACACAATAAGTGAGCGAAAATTAATGTCAGCCACGAGAGGCGCTCACACCGTGTGTGAATATTGGCTCAAAATGGCAGCAATACGAGCCAAATTGTAGTAGTATTGTAACACAGCAGAAAGAAAAACAATTACAATTACAAAACAAAGACGAGAAAACTTTCACTCGTTGTTGGGGCTTTTTTTTTGAGGGGGCCACAAAACAAATATATATGGTAGTTCACTTGCCCGTGCTGGACTGTGGCTCAGCACAGTCTATGTATTTGCAAGCTCAAGCACGGCACAATTTGGAAATTTGGAATTTTATTTAAACGTCGTAGCGTAGCTGTTATGTTACATATTAGTTAAACGTCGAATTTTTTTTTATTTATCGTCACATCACCTATCAGCTGCTTGCAAAACCTACCAATAGTTATCGATAACAATTCGATAAGAATTCCATTGCAATTTGCAACACTGCGGAGACCGACCTCCACATAAATAAAAATGGCGGGAAGCAAATTACAACTGCGTGTCTGTCGTGTGTGTTTGTTTATTTATTTGCTTCATTTAATCATAAATCATAATGCGCATTAATGCAAAATGGTTAAAGAAAGTCAGGAAAGACTAAGGATGTTGCCTGCCACCAATAAAATTATGGGTTCAACAAATGCAAACACTTTTCGTATTCGAAAGTGCGTTGTTAAAATTAAACGCGTCAAACTTCAGTTAAATAACATTGTGAAATGGAAAACTGCGATGCCGAACAGTTCTCGAAGATGCAGAGTGCTAATTAAAGATGTAAATAAAACACACTTAAATGCTCAGCCATCAAAAAGTATTCTGACCACGGTCAGAGGCAATTCTCGCGATGTTAGCGTATTTGAGCCCGATCACAATTCTACAATGTGTATTGCCAAGAAACCCACAGGTGAGATATCATTTAATAAATTATTAAAATCCTTTTTAATACTTAAATTTGTTTAGTAGCAGTAACACCCTGCAAAGTTCGATTGAAGCGTATAGGAACTGTCCAGCCTGCGAAAAAACAGACCGAAGAGCAGATTCTAGGCGACAAAGAAAACGTTACATCAAAACCAGCGAATCGTTTTTTTCACAGAGATCAGCCGCCTACAAGAACCCGATCTTCGGTTATGCGCAACGTCTATGATTTTCTGTCTGAATCGCAGATCGACGACAGCGCTTTGAATCAGCGCAAAGATCCAGCGGCTGACATAATCAAGCAAATGATCGAAGAGGGCAGAGCCTGTGCGATCACACGCAAGATGGGCAAGAGCCGAAAGCGACGGGAAAGGAAAAACAAGGTGCGACCTGTAGGTAGAAGAAAACAATTATCTCTGAAGAATAAAACCGAGACGGATCAAGCTGAGCTGCCGCCTTATTTCGATAAGCCATTATCGCCTATATACGATCTTGAAAAAGATTCCGATGATGATGATAATCATTTAAATGAGCCCGTAGTCCATGAAGAGGCAGTTCAGGTACACACACCGCCTCGGAACATGTCACCAAATCCACACAAAACGATGTTGGAGGGTATCTATAGCCCTTTGGCACGCTCTCTGCTGCAAACAAATCAAACAAAGGCACAGAATCCGCAATATACTATAGAAAGGCGACGCGAACTTCTGAACGTGGCGAGAAAGTACTTCAGCACTCCGTTAAATCGTAAAAGTCCCATGGCAAGGGATAACTCAACGACATTGTCGGCAACAATGCAGCATCGTGGCAACAGACCACCTGTTGTTCTTAGCCCCAATGGAGGAGGCTCGTCGCCTTGGCGTGTGCCCGACGAGGCTCCCATGCCTAATACCTTTGTGTTTGGGTTCAACACATCACAATTGCCCTCTTATTCCAGTGACCATATGCGGCGTAGCCATGTCTACGTGCCAGATGAAGCACTATCAGTTACAGAGCCAATGCAAAACAATAACGAATCTATTTGTCCAGCCTTGGACGATCAAAGTAATGGGTCCGCCGCCAATGACTCGAATGGCGAAAATGTTCCGCCGCCCATAGAGACTTTGAGTGCACCAGCTAATCAGTGTTTGGATAAGACGGTTACACCAAACACATTTAGCGGACAGGAGAATGAAAATGAGGAGAACTTTGTGCAATTACCGAATCCTCGACGTACGCTTCAGCAGCGCACTCCCTTGAAAGATATTAATATATTGGATGTAGTTATACTGCCTTCGTGGAAGAATAAATTACAGCAGCCGAAGACGCCCATTAAGGAAAAGTTGACTAGAAACCATGTACATTTTAGGGATTCTGTGGAAAATACAAACAATAAAAGTCCACAACAGCAAGTGATCAACCAGAATGTGAGACAACAACAGTCGCCTCGTAATCTCTTTGGCTTTGAAGAGTTTCTTACCAACGACGAGCAGGAATGTGGAAGTGTCTCCAGAAACCAAGATATTACTTTAAGCGAGAAACTGCAGCGATTAAAAGGTTTGCGCCCAACAGAAAGGGAATTGCCACAAGTATCCAAGGCTGCCATGCGCTATGACTTTGATGATTTAACAGCACGAACTCCTAAGCAGCGTAACATCAGGGAGATGTTCTGCTCCACAATGGTTGCCACTCCGCCTCCAGCTCTGGCTGGCGCTGGTGATGAATCAACAGACTTGTTTAAGGACATGGACCCAGAAGTAACATTTGATGAAAAGGTAAGTCCGAAATCGATATAGGCATATAATTAGTATGCTCTCGACAAGCGACAACGTAATGCAGTTCCAAGCGTCGTCGTTACTCACAGAGCCAGATTAAACAAAATTGAAAAAGTTATTGCTTTCAATTGAACCAACAGGGCCGTAAAGGTTCAAGCTTATCTTAATACGGTAGTAAGCAGTTCGCACAAAGAAATACAACAAGCATTTGTTTAAATTAACTATGAGAAATTTAATATGCATATAAACCTTTATTGCCTTTAGAAACCCAGACGTACATACGTTCGTGAGCGGCCGAAGAGAAAGCGGAAACGTGTCCATGTGCTGTTCGTTGAAAGCGATTCTTCAGGGAGCGAGGATAACGAGCAGGACTCCAATGACAAGAGTGCCGATTCCCCGGGGAAAGCGGCTCCAGTGAAGAAACGTGCACGCCGAGATGTGGAACATGAGTCAAAACTGAAGCAGTTCATCACTAGCTTCAACCAGGAATGTAAAGAGGTGGAGAACTATTCACTACATGTCGAATAACTTCGCTGATCGATGATTTTTTTTTAGTTTTTAATTTTATCTAAAAGCACATACATTAACTTGAAGTTAAATTGCTATTCAGAATTAAGTATTTCTTAAGATTACGTGGTGTATTTAGTATTATCTACATAAATAAATACATGATAAATGTTAATAACTTTGATATACTCGTCCTTGGTATTGATATCTTATTTGATTTAATATTCATTTAAGTTATAAATAAAATTATTTTCTAATATACACTATATGTTTTATAAATCTGAATTAATTTGAATATAATACTGAACGATTCGATAGAAGCTATTTTATTTTTTGTTATTTTATTCAAAAAAACACCTATTTTTTAAAAATTCGACTAGAACATTATTGCCGGATCGGTAACATTCCCAGTGGAAAACATTTGTACGGTATGAGTTCTCTATAGGTTATTTGCTTAGTGGTACAGGGTAACAAATAGTCGAATAACTGCAGTACAGTCTTGGTTTATAAGTGTCATCACTGGCGAATCAGCTGTGCCGATTGCAATAGTGGCAACACTGCGCCATAAGAAAACAATCTTTGAATATTTCTGTCTTTGCTTAAAATATAATTAAAAATGGAGCCGCCCTATGCGCCTTTAAGTGAGTCCTGTGCCAAGGCGCTGGGCGACAAAGTGTACGACAAAAGAAAAGTCGCCTCACAGGAGATTGAAAAGTATGTACATATATATAAAATACGCCCACCTGAGGCTTCTGCTCAATAAACTTTACGTTTGAATATTTCTGTGCACATAGGATGGTAATCGAGTTTAACAATAAAAACAATGCTGGGCAAATAAGGAAACTGATCGAAGTGCTCGCCAATGACTATGCCACATCACGCGATGCAAATCGCCGTAAAGGTGCTCTCATCGGCCTGGCTGCCACGGGCTTAGGGCTGGGCAAGGTAAGAATATAATTAGTCATACAAAAATACACACACTTGCTCATATCGACTTGTGCGCTTTTTATCGCTCGCTTAGGACTCCGATAAATATGTCAATGAGCTGGTGACTCCCATTATGAACCTCCTCTCCGATCCGGATTTGCGTGTGCGCTACTTTGCCTGTGAGTCGCTTTACAATGTTGTTAAAGTGGCGCGATCGGCCATAATACCTTTCTTTCCGGAGATGTTTGCTGCTCTCTCCCGACTGGTCACTGATTCCGATCAGATGGTGAAGGATGGCAGCGAGCTGTTGGATCGCCTGCTCAAGGTATGCGGATCTTGAAATTATAAGAAACTGGCATCTTTAATCATGTTTCTATCATTTTATAGGACATTGTCACGGAATCTTACGAGACCTTTAATTTGGAGGCTTTTATTCCGCTGCTCCGGGAGCGTATGTACGTGAAGAATGCGTTTACGCGTCAATATGTCATTTCATGGATATTCATTTTGAATGCTGTGCCCGACATCAACATGGTCAACTATCTAACCGAAATACTGGACGGTCTCTTTGTAATGCTCGAGGATAATACACCCGAGATACAGCGCATGTGTGAGAATACGATCAGTCAGTTTCTAAAGTCCATACGCAACGATTCATCCTCCGTAAGGATGGAGGACACCATCAACACGCTTATCACTCACGCACAGTCGCTCAATGAGCTCATTAAGTCCATTGCCATTTCTTGGATACGGGAATTCGTGCAAATATTTGGTCCAAATGTATTGCCATATGCCAGCGGAATATTCACAGCAATTTTGCCCTGTCTGGAGTATAATGTCGAGTCCAAGCGCAGTAAGTGGGATCACACATAATCGACTGCACATGGTTTAATGTATCTATTCCTAAATCAAGGCATCAAGGAATGCGCCGTCTATGTAAATAACTCGATGATGCAGCTTGTTTCATCGAAGGAACTCAAAACACAGAATGTGGCAAAAATAGATTTACGTTCAATCATGGAGGTGCTTTCCCAGTATCTCACACACAACTCTATGCACACAAAGATTGCCGTGCTCAAATGGATACATCATCTCTTTACCAATTTTCCCAATGAAATGTCTGTGCATGCCAGCAATTTAAACAATAATCTACTGTTAACGCTCGCTGATAACTCCGATGAAGTTGTGCTGCAAAGTCTTTGTGTGCTGGCTGAAATAATCAACTCGCAGGATTCAAAAGGCAAGAAGTTTAGCTTGCTAAATTCCAATTTAATACAATTGACAATGTAATTAAATTCCAGATCTCGATGATTTTAACAAGACGCATTATCGCAAGTTTCTGCTGAGCCTATTAACTCTATTTAGCGAAGAGAAACTGATATTGGAAAATAGAGCTAGCCTCATTATAAGGTAAAATCAAATTGGTACTTGAATTGGCATATACAAATGTATTTACTTTACAGGCAACTTTGTGTGCTGTTGAATGCCGAGTACATCTATCGTACATTCGCTGAGATTATAGGCGAGGAGATCTTAAACTTGAAGTTCGCATCGACAGTTGTGCGTTTGCTAAACATTATTCTGCTCACCTCAACGGAGTTGTTTGAATTGCGCACAATTCTACAATGTGTATTGCCAAGAAACCCACAGGTGAGATATCATTTAATAAATTATTAAAATCCTTTTTAATACTTAAATTTGTTTAGTAGCAGTAACACCCTGCAAAGTTCGATTGAAGCGTATAGGAACTGTCCAGCCTGCGAAAAAACAGACCGAAGAGCAGATTCTAGGCGACAAAGAAAACGTTACATCAAAACCAGCGAATCGTTTTTTTCACAGAGATCAGCCGCCTACAAGAACCCGATCTTCGGTTATGCGCAACGTCTATGATTTTCTGTCTGAATCGCAGATCGACGACAGCGCTTTGAATCAGCGCAAAGATCCAGCGGCTGACATAATCAAGCAAATGATCGAAGAGGGCAGAGCCTGTGCGATCACACGCAAGATGGGCAAGAGCCGAAAGCGACGGGAAAGGAAAAACAAGGTGCGACCTGTAGGTAGAAGAAAACAATTATCTCTGAAGAATAAAACCGAGACGGATCAAGCTGAGCTGCCGCCTTATTTCGATAAGCCATTATCGCCTATATACGATCTTGAAAAAGATTCCGATGATGATGATAATCATTTAAATGAGCCCGTAGTCCATGAAGAGGCAGTTCAGATACACACACCGCCTCGGAACATGTCACCAAATCCACACAAAACGATGTTGGAGGGTATCTATAGCCCTTTGGCACGCTCTCTGCTGCAAACAAATCAAACAAAGGCACAGAATCCGCAATATACTATAGAAAGGCGACGCGAACTTCTGAACGTGGCGAGAAAGTACTTCAGCACTCCGTTAAATCGTAAAAGTCCCATGGCAAGGGATAACTCAACGACATTGTCGGCAACAATGCAGCATCGTGGCAACAGACCACCTGTTGTTCTTAGCCCCAATGGAGGAGGCTCGTCGCCTTGGCGTGTGCCCGACGAGGCTCCCATGCCTAATACCTTTGTGTTTGGGTTCAACACATCACAATTGCCCTCTTATTCCAGTGACCATATGCGGCGTAGCCATGTCTACGTGCCAGATGAAGCACTATCAGTTACAGAGCCAATGCAAAACAATAACGAATCTATTTGTCCAGCCTTGGACGATCAAAGTAATGGGTCCGCCGCCAATGACTCGAATGGCGAAAATGTTCCGCCGCCCATAGAGACTTTGAGTGCACCAGCTAATCAGTGTTTGGATAAGACGGTTACACCAAACACATTTAGCGGACAGGAGAATGAAAATGAGGAGAACTTTGTGCAATTACCGAATCCTCGACGTACGCTTCAGCAGCGCACTCCCTTGAAAGATATTAATATATTGGATGTAGTTATACTGCCTTCGTGGAAGAATAAATTACAGCAGCCGAAGACGCCCATTAAGGAAAAGTTGACTAGAAACCATGTACATTTTAGGGATTCTGTGGAAAATACAAACAATAAAAGTCCACAACAGCAAGTGATCAACCAGAATGTGAGACAACAACAGTCGCCTCGTAATCTCTTTGGCTTTGAAGAGTTTCTTACCAACGACGAGCAGGAATGTGGAAGTGTCTCCAGAAACCAAGATATTACTTTAAGCGAGAAACTGCAGCGATTAAAAGGTTTGCGCCCAACAGAAAGGGAATTGCCACAAGTATCCAAGGCTGCCATGCGCTATGACTTTGATGATTTAACAGCACGAACTCCTAAGCAGCGTAACATCAGGGAGATGTTCTGCTCCACAATGGTTGCCACTCCGCCTCCAGCTCTGGCTGGCGCTGGTGATGAATCAACAGACTTGTTTAAGGACATGGACCCAGAAGTAACATTTGATGAAAAGGTAAGTCCGAAATCGATATAGGCATATAATTAGTATGCTCTCGACAAGCGACAACGTAATGCAGTTCCAAGCGTCGTCGTTACTCACAGAGCCAGATTAAACAAAATTGAAAAAGTTATTGCTTTCAATTGAACCAACAGGGCCGTAAAGGTTCAAGCTTATCTTAATACGGTAGTAAGCAGTTCGCACAAAGAAATACAACAAGCATTTGTTTAAATTAACTATGAGAAATTTAATATGCATATAAACCTTTATTGCCTTTAGAAACCCAGACGTACATACGTTCGTGAGCGGCCGAAGAGAAAGCGGAAACGTGTCCATGTGCTGTTCGTTGAAAGCGATTCTTCAGGGAGCGAGGATAACGAGCAGGACTCCAATGACAAGAGTGCCGATTCCCCGGGGAAAGCGGCTCCAGTGAAGAAACGTGCACGCCGAGATGTGGAACATGAGTCAAAACTGAAGCAGTTCATCACTAGCTTCAACCAGGAATGTAAAGAGGTGGAGAACTATTCACTACATGTCGAATAACTTCGCTGATCGATGATTTTTTTTTAGTTTTTAATTTTATCTAAAAGCACATACATTAACTTGAAGTTAAATTGCTATTCAGAATTAAGTATTTCTTAAGATTACGTGGTGTATTTAGTATTATCTACATAAATAAATACATGATAAATGTTAATAACTTTGATATACTCGTCCTTGGTATTGATATCTTATTTGATTTAATATTCATTTAAGTTATAAATAAAATTATTTTCTAATATACACTATATGTTTTATAAATCTGAATTAATTTGAATATAATACTGAACGATTCGATAGAAGCTATTTTATTTTTTGTTATTTTATTCAAAAAAACACCTATTTTTTAAAAATTCGACTAGAACATTATTGCCGGATCGGTAACATTCCCAGTGGAAAACATTTGTACGGTATGAGTTCTCTATAGGTTATTTGCTTAGTGGTACAGGGTAACAAATAGTCGAATAACTGCAGTACAGTCTTGGTTTATAAGTGTCATCACTGGCGAATCAGCTGTGCCGATTGCAATAGTGGCAACACTGCGCCATAAGAAAACAATCTTTGAATATTTCTGTCTTTGCTTAAAATATAATTAAAAATGGAGCCGCCCTATGCGCCTTTAAGTGAGTCCTGTGCCAAGGCGCTGGGCGACAAAGTGTACGACAAAAGAAAAGTCGCCTCACAGGAGATTGAAAAGTATGTACATATATATAAAATACGCCCACCTGAGGCTTCTGCTCAATAAACTTTACGTTTGAATATTTCTGTGCACATAGGATGGTAATCGAGTTTAACAATAAAAACAATGCTGGGCAAATAAGGAAACTGATCGAAGTGCTCGCCAATGACTATGCCACATCACGCGATGCAAATCGCCGTAAAGGTGCTCTCATCGGCCTGGCTGCCACGGGCTTAGGGCTGGGCAAGGTAAGAATATAATTAGTCATACAAAAATACACACACTTGCTCATATCGACTTGTGCGCTTTTTATCGCTCGCTTAGGACTCCGATAAATATGTCAATGAGCTGGTGACTCCCATTATGAACCTCCTCTCCGATCCGGATTTGCGTGTGCGCTACTTTGCCTGTGAGTCGCTTTACAATGTTGTTAAAGTGGCGCGATCGGCCATAATACCTTTCTTTCCGGAGATGTTTGCTGCTCTCTCCCGACTGGTCACTGATTCCGATCAGATGGTGAAGGATGGCAGCGAGCTGTTGGATCGCCTGCTCAAGGTATGCGGATCTTGAAATTATAAGAAACTGGCATCTTTAATCATGTTTCTATCATTTTATAGGACATTGTCACGGAATCTTACGAGACCTTTAATTTGGAGGCTTTTATTCCGCTGCTCCGGGAGCGTATGTACGTGAAGAATGCGTTTACGCGTCAATATGTCATTTCATGGATATCCATTTTGAATGCTGTGCCCGACATCAACATGGTCAACTATCTAACCGAAATACTGGACGGTCTCTTTGTAATGCTCGAGGATAATACACCCGAGATACAGCGCATGTGTGAGAATACGATCAGTCAGTTTCTAAAGTCCATACGCAACGATTCATCCTCCGTAAGGATGGAGGACACCATCAACACGCTTATCACTCACGCACAGTCGCTCAATGAGCTCATTAAGTCCATTGCCATTTCTTGGATACGGGAATTCGTGCAAATATTTGGTCCAAATGTATTGCCATATGCCAGCGGAATATTCACAGCAATTTTGCCCTGTCTGGAGTATAATGTCGAGTCCAAGCGCAGTAAGTGGGATCACACATAATCGACTGCACATGGTTTAATGTATCTATTCCTAAATCAAGGCATCAAGGAATGCGCCGTCTATGTAAATAACTCGATGATGCAGCTTGTTTCATCGAAGGAACTCAAAACACAGAATGTGGCAAAAATAGATTTACGTTCAATCATGGAGGTGCTTTCCCAGTATCTCACACACAACTCTATGCACACAAAGATTGCCGTGCTCAAATGGATACATCATCTCTTTACCAATTTTCCCAATGAAATGTCTGTGCATGCCAGCAATTTAAACAATAATCTACTGTTAACGCTCGCTGATAACTCCGATGAAGTTGTGCTGCAAAGTCTTTGTGTGCTGGCTGAAATAATCAACTCGCAGGATTCAAAAGGCAAGAAGTTTAGCTTGCTAAATTCCAATTTAATACAATTGACAATGTAATTAAATTCCAGATCTCGATGATTTTAACAAGACGCATTATCGCAAGTTTCTGCTGAGCCTATTAACTCTATTTAGCGAAGAGAAACTGATATTGGAAAATAGAGCTAGCCTCATTATAAGGTAAAATCAAATTGGTACTTGAATTGGCATATACAAATGTATTTACTTTACAGGCAACTTTGTGTGCTGTTGAATGCCGAGTACATCTATCGTACATTCGCTGAGATTATAGGCGAGGAGATCTTAAACTTGAAGTTCGCATCGACAGTTGTGCGTTTGCTAAACATTATTCTGCTCACCTCAACGGAGTTGTTTGAATTGCGCACCAGCTTACGTGATATTTCAAATGAAAAGTCGGCCGATTTATTTCAATGCCTTTACAAGAGCTGGGTTCACTGTCCAGTATCCACACTATCGTTGTGTTTACTAGCCCAAAGCTATCAACATGTCTCCGAGCTGGTCATTCTATTGTAAGTTAAGGCTTCCAATTTAATTAAGAGAAAACTGAAGATATATTTTGTAGCGCTGATGTTGAAATAACTCTGGAGCTGCTTGGCGAATTGGATAAGTTGGTGCAGCTCATTGAATCACCCATATTTGCTGCCCTGCGCTTAACGTTAGTGTCCAAGTCGAACAATTGTGCTGATGCTCAGTATTTGGCCCACGCCCTGTTTGGGATTCTTATGCTGCTGCCGCAAACGGTTGCCTTTGACACTCTTAGAAATCGCCTGCAATGTGTTCCCAACTATTGGGGACAGAATCCCATGTAAGTTCAATTTTATTTTAAACCTTTAATTATACTAATAATTCATTTTGTAGTGATGACCGCAGTTCTCTGGAGTACAAGAGTGGCATTGACTTTGCAGCACTTCGAGCACATTTCATCAAGCGCCAAAAGGCGCATCGGGAACAGCGAATAATTCAGCGCAAACGTAGTGTTATTCTGCCGGATAGCAATTAATTATATTCAATAACTTGTATTGTATTTAAGCATATATTTTATATCTGTGATTAAGCTGCTTACTAGGCATAAACTGTAATTATTAAATATGTGTGTCTCAAAAATTTGTACTTGATTTGCTAATTCAATTATATGTTGTATAAAAAAGTGTAATTGTTGGCTCTTACTTTTGGACTACTCTCCCTTTAATTGATTACTCACAATTGTTTAGGTTTGGTTTTTATTATGGTTTTCATGTTTCTCATTTTATAAAAATAGTAATTACTACTTGTCTGTATTGAGGTGTTATTATTTTTTCAGGGCGCCCATGCGACTGGCATCCTGGCTGGGATATGGCATTTGCCCGGGCGGCGGTGGAATGGAATCGAGATTCACACCGGAGGCACTTGAGGGCCCTGAACCTGAGGCTGCTGCTGTGCTTGTGCTGGCCACTCCCAGGCCACTGTAGGGCGCCGCATAAGTTGGCTGTGCGTACATTTGATAGGCGGATGCCGGCACCAGATTGGAGGGCAGTTGATGCAGTTTCATTCCCGCTGGCATAACATTGATCTGCTCTTGGCGCAGATTAAAGTAATCATTCGGCTTGGCACTCGGCGGAGGAATGCCAGCAACATCGAATCGTCTGTCCGTTTTGACAGCAGTTCCTTGCTTGGCCTGCGAATGTGCCCACTTGATGCTCACCTTGCGACCGTGAATCACCAGCTTGTTAAAGGTCCGCTCGGCGGCCAGTTCAGCAGCGCTCCGTTTTGTATACTGCACAAAGGAGCATTGCTGACGCGGCACCAAAGCAATGGAACGAATCTCGCCGTATTGGTAAAATTGATCACGTATCTCCGGCTCAGTAATTTCTTCGGGAAGATTACCCACATACAGTGTCGTTATATTTCGATCCTCAGGCGGATCCAATGTGGGCAACGAGGCGGCACGTTTCATTATCTTTTCGGCGACCGGATCGTTGCGACCATAGTAGCGATCCTTGATGTTCTGCTCACACAATGGATCATCGGGTTCGTTGGGCTTGTCGTGTCGATAGGGACACTCTTCGCCTCGCTTACACTCGCCCTTTACCCAGAAGGAGCAGATGTGCGGTCTGTTCCGCTTGTAGTAAGGTGCAGTTCTCGCCAGCTTGGACAGCATTTCATTTGCCGCCAAGGAGCGACCCACCGCACCAGCCGCCTCAGTGCCGTCACCATCCTGGAGCTGAGCGTCAATGTTCTGAATGTAGTACTCCTTGTTGACATCACTTTGCGGCATGTTGTCAGCTACCTTTAAGGCTGCGTCGCGCACTTGGATGGGCAGACCGAACTCCAGATCCAGCAGGCACGTTTGGCACACATTTTTTAAGCGTGCACAGGTCTGACAAACTTCAGTCTTTTTGAAACGCATCCGTGCTCCCGGACACCAACGAAATATGGTAAATGGCCGAGTGCAAATTTTGCATTCTTTGCCAAAACGTTCTTTTATCATGCGCACATACGGATTGTCGCCCAAGCATGTTTGACAAAGTATTGGAAACTCAGCGTCCTCCCAGTTTTGCCGATTATACGTATTTGTCGTCTTGGACATAGACATGGTGCCGCCAAAGTTGTCTTTATCGGTGCAACTCAACTATTTATTTACTTTAACTAATTGTTAACAAATTTCTATAAAATTAATGTAGAGTTGTGTCTTGGAACCAACTCGATTGAACGACTGAACAAAAAGTTCGGAGCTGAACTATGGGCAAAAAATGCACTTACGTCACTGCTACTAGTCACAAGTATTTCGCAGTGGTGAAAAAAATATAGAAAGTAACAGTGACGAAATCACTAACTGTTTTCATGTCCCGTTATATCAGTTGTGATATCATAAATTCTATGTTAAAAAGTGTTATATTTAAGCCACCTACAAAATCCGACCTGTTAATTGTTACGGGTTTTTGTTTTAAACACTGTCACTGTCTCTATTCGTGACTTCGAAATATCATTGTAAAAGGCGCGATAACATAATATAAGTGATTATCGATATACGTATCGTAAAGTAATAAGAAAGGTGGCAACTCTCGAATAGCGAAAACGTTTGTTTATGGTTTTTATTAAAAGATATTACCAAAATGGGACCACCTATTAAACGCTATAGGCGTTCTTCCAAATCGTCCGATGATGAGGAGCAAGATGACAACTACGTACCTTATGTACCGGTCAAGGAACGTAAGAAACAACATATGGTGAAGCTGGGACGCATCGTTCAATTGGCATCAGAGACAACACAACCAAAGTCATCAAGTGAGAATGAGAACGACGATGACACGCAGGGAGCACAGGATGCAGAGACATGGGGCCGCAAATATAACATTAGTTTACTGGATCAACATACTGAACTCAAGAAAATTGCAGAAGCCAAAAAGCTGAGCGCCGTGGAGAAACAGCTGCGAGAAGAAGAGAAAATCATGGAGAGCATCGCCCAACAAAAGGCGCTGATGGGAGTCGCTGAATTGGCCAAGGGCATACAGTACGAGGAGCCCATTAAGACCTCTTGGCGACCCCCTCGTTACATAGCAGCAATGTCCGAGGAGAAACGTCAGGCGATACGAAAGCAACTAAGAATTTTGGTCGAGGGCGAGAATCCAAGTCCGCCAATATGTAGTTTTCGCGAGATGAAGTTTCACAAGGCCATACTCAACGGTCTGGCCGCCAAGGGCATAAAGAAGCCAACACCCATCCAAATACAGGGTCTGCCAACAGTGCTGTCTGGCCGTGATCTCATTGGCATTGCATTTACCGGCTCTGGAAAGACTTTGGTCTTCGTCCTGCCCGTTGTCATGTTTGCCCTGGAACAGGAATATAAATTACCCTTTGAGCGCAACGAGGGTCCGTATGGTCTCATTATATGTCCATCTCGTGAGTTAGCCAAACAGACGCATGAGATCATCCAGCATTATAGTAAGCACCTGCAGATGTGCGGCATGCCAGAGATACGTTCGTGCCTGGCAATGGGAGGATTGCCTGTCAGCGAAGCCCTAGATGTTATATCACGTGGCGTGCACATTGTTGTTGCAACGCCAGGACGACTAATGGATATGCTGGATAAGAAAATATTAACACTAGACATGTGCAGATATTTGTGCATGGACGAGGCTGATCGTATGATTGACATGGGCTTCGAGGAGGACGTGCGCACGATATTCTCCTTCTTCAAGGGACAGCGTCAGACGTTGCTCTTCTCAGCCACTATGCCCAAAAAGATTCAGAACTTTGCCGTCTCGGCGCTGGTCAAGCCAGTGACTATAAATGTTGGACGAGCCGGAGCTGCCTCCATGAATGTGACACAGCAAGTGGAGTATGTGAAACAGGAGGCTAAGGTGGTTTATCTGCTGGACGTTTTGCAAAAGACTGCGCCACCAGTGCTTATATTTGCCGAAAAGAAACAAGATGTGGACTGTATACACGAGTATCTGCTGCTCAAGGGTGTCGAGGCTGTGGCGATACACGGCGGCAAGGATCAGGAGGAGCGATCCCGTGCCGTCGATGCGTATCGCAAAGGCGAAAAGGATGTATTGGTTGCCACCGACGTTGCCTCCAAGGGTCTCGACTTTCCGAATGTGCAGCATGTCATCAACTATGACATGCCCGATGACATTGAGAACTATGTGCATCGCATTGGTCGTACGGGTCGTTCAAATACCAAGGGATTGGCCACCACGCTGATCAACAAAATCACCGAGCAGTCAGTGCTGTTGGATCTGAAACACTTGCTCCTTGAGTCCAAGCAGGAGGTGCCCGACTTTCTGGATGAATTGGCTCCCGAGGCGGAGCACCAACACTTGGATCTGGGAGATTCACATGGCTGCAGCTATTGTGGTGGCCTGGGCCATCGCATCACCGAATGTCCCAAGCTCGAGGCAGTGCAAAGCAAGCAGGCCTCGAATATTGGACGTCGCGACTATCTATCGAACACAGCTGCCGATTACTAAACTAAGACGACTTTTCTATTATCTAAATTGATGAATTCGCTTGAATAAAATTGGGATTTCAATGGAAGCAGACGCAGACTGTCAATGTATGCCTTTTAACCTCGTTTCTGAGAACAACCAAAATTTGTTTTCATTTTGTTTACAATTTTGCTTGCGAAGGTACTTTTATTTTACTCTCTGCTTATCAGTCGAGCTTCGCCTTATCAAAATCATCTGTATGTATGTGTGTGTGTATAAATCGACGCTCTCTAGCGTCTGAGCCATAAAACACTGAGAGCTCGACTCGACTTTGAGCGGCCTTTAATAAAGGCGACGACAATCGCCGAGTTTCGTTCAGTGCCTCAAGCTGCGTTGTCTCGATCATTTCTTACACCGAGCTCATTCAGTCTCTCCCAAAACCTGGAAGCGAACAGTTCAGTTTAAGCCAAACGTAAGTGTTGCCTATTTGCATAAAATTGTGTGTGAGAGTTTTAGTGTGTTTATAGTATAATTGTGCTTGCGATTGAAACAAATTTCTTGGAAGACATCAATTAAATATATATTATAAGCTTACTGATAAATTATGCAACCCTGTCAATTGTGTAAAATCCCAGAATTGAAACTAGCTCTAATCACTTATACTACATTTTTCTATATGTATGTATGTTAGGATCGATAATGTGCCGAGTCTTTTTAATTGAATTAAGTGCCGATCAGGCTTATCAACTGCTTAGAGCCTAGCTTATCTTATCTTGGGTTACAACCTTCAGGATTATATGCGTATTTTGATAGAGTGTTGTTAGTCAACAAGTACTCGTGTATAGAAAGTACCTACAGTGGCTCACAGCTTAATTGACCCATCATTAAATAATATGCATTTAACTCTTAAACGGAAGAAGACATTAGCAAAAATAAAGCAACATTTTTATTGATGTTTAGCCTTAAACAGAAGTTTTTTTTATAGAAACAATAAAGTTAAAATATAATCAACACTCACTTTTTTTTTTGAAGATTTGCTTTAGTTATTATATTCGCTACTAGAATTTGCATTTTAAATTCTGCATACATTATATATATTTTTTGTAGACTACGAAAAGTTGAATTGATAAGAAACAACTGTGGGTTTGAAATGATTTTTTTTTTTAACGAAACTTGAAACAAAAACTGTACCCACAATTAATTTTTTAAGCATTTTTTCATTTCATTTAATTACATTTAAAATCATGCTAAAGCTAAAAAAAATTTTTAAAGTTACTAGATTAAAACTCAGAGCAACTTCAAACTTTCAAGCGTATTCTTCAAAAATTTTATTTATTTATTTAAACTGTTTGATTTCGTTTAAATTATTTTTTTCATACTAATTTTTTGAATGGTAATTCTTTTTTGGTGTTTTGGAAACTCAATTCATTTAAATATGATCTAAGAAAATATTATTTCTGACACTTCACTATGTTAGCCTATATAAGATATTCAAACAGCGCAGTTTCTCTTATATTTATTTCTTAATTAACAACTTTTAGGTACATAATCATTATTAACTCGTTATGTTTGAGGAAATTTAAAGAACCCTTTGTTTGTTTTGTGCTCGAAATAAGTAGTTAATAATTTTGATGGATGATCTTGCTGACGCTTTTTCAAGTTTCATGCCTAGAATACGATATTTAACCGATTATGTTTAAAATTCAAAAGGCGACGTGTGCCGTGTTTACTGTACACTTCACGCAAAACAACAAGTCGAACTTGAAAATGGCACAGAAAGTGAACGAAAATGGCAAATAAACGAAGTCCATGTGGCTCGTGATCATAAATATAGTTTTATTGTAATGTTGATGACCTACATACGAGTAGTTATGGTAAAAAAATGAAAAAAGAAAAGGGCTTGTCGAATAACTGCGCTGCTATCTCTGTCATTGTGATATCATACAAGATGCGCCATGTCGCCATCCAAACGAAAACTAATTACTTAAAATAAAAAAAAATTAAATAGCCAAAACACATGCGTGACTCTATTTGATTTACAGACTCATAAAACTTTTATTGCAAATATAGCGAAATATACATGTGTTTATAATTATGATTAACATCGCATTTGAACTGAATAAAAGTTTGTTCTCTGAGTGTGATAACTATTTGCAAAGAGTGTGTATCAATTCATTAATAACTTGTTGCTTCTCTTCCACAGCGGGCAATCATCTCTGTTTGACGGCGATAAAAACAAAATACAGTAAACACAAAGACAAACATAAAAGCAACAATTAACAACGAGATATATATAAGTAATATATATCACACAACAATAAACAAAAAAACGCCGCTGCGCGTTCAGATCCAGCTGCTCGCTTCGCACCACAGCACCACCCGAAGTCGAAGTCGATACGAAACAGCGACGAGACGCGAAATGGCAACGCGAAGCGACGCCAGTCATCTGGCAGTCATCTGCAGGTAATGCAAGCGAACAGTTCACTGGCTAATAGACAGCTGCCCCAGAAGTTACAAGCGTTTAAAGATCAGTCAACAAGATCAGTGATATACTTACATTCATTGTAGTGCACAAATTTCCCACTAAGTTACTCATACGTCGCGTTGTCAGCAAACAAACCAATTATTCATCGTGTTATAATTGTAAGATAAAGCAATTCATTTATATTCTACGTACTTATTGCTCTTCCCTTTGCTTTGGCCAGAATAATTTTCTAAATTCTACGCATTTTGGGCTTTGTCTTATTTGACAATATTTGCTTATTTGTTTTTTTTTTCTGTTTGTCTGCTCGTTTATTTTTATGACCTTTTTTGGTCATGACTCATGACACGAAGGCCAGTTCAGTCCAGTTCAGTTGTTGCCTGTACAAGGCATAGTTGAATTGTCATCGCATTTTGTACTTGAGATACTTGATAATTTGATGTGCTTACTTTAATTTGCGCACATGTTTACATTATTTGCTCGTATTGAAATATTAATGAAGCTCCTTTCTGTTTACACTTTAGTTTGCTGGTGTTTATCTCAATCGCGGCCACGCTTTGCTCAGCCGGCACTTTAAACGCTCGTCCCGCATTTCCTGTGCAAACCGGTCAGATTCAACCATCGAGTGGCAACAGCAAGCAGCCAGGTCGCCGCGTTATGCATCCAGCCTTTGCCAATGCCGGCCGCACTCCAGGCCTCGAGATCTGGCGCATTGAGGTAAGTCATTAATAAGTCAAGTATTTACACTGAAAGTCAAAATTTCACTTTTAATGTGCCCCATTTTGGAGCCCATTTTGTACAGTTAGTCAAGTAATTGTTTTTACAATATTATTTATAAAATAAAATTAAAATTTGTAAATAACAAAATAAGTAAAGTGAATAAATATACAACATATTTTTAATTTATTGTAAAATATTTTCAAATTTAAATTAAAAACAAACCTTTCATTGTTTTTAATTTTACCTCTTTATTTTTGTTATAATTGCTTATGGTTCTTAAAAGAAAAATAATGAGTTTTATTTTTAAAAATAAAAAAACAATTACTTGACACACTGTGTAGTAAGTGTGTTGCTCATACATCTATACAAATAGTTGCTGCATGTTTACATCTCTTGGGGGAAAGTTCGTCGCCCACGCACGAATGCGTTGCTCATCCAGCGGTGCCCAGTGGCAGCGGGTGCCATCTGGCATGCAAAACCCGGCGCCGCCACACACAGTACACACACACACATGCAAACAAAAATAGCACACACATACACACAATCACACTTGTGCCACGAAGGAGCCGCATTTTAATTTTTGAGCTCTCGCATTTGTTGATGTTTCTTTCGACTCGTTGAATTCACGCAATATTAACACCACATGTTTGTTTACCGAGTTTCCACTGTAAACAGTGCCATTTTTTTCTCGTCTGTGTTAATTAACTAGAAAACACAAACGAAATTTATTAGCTCCTTCGTGGTAGTATACAGAATTTCTTTTAATTTGGCTAAAACGTATTTTGACAGTGCGCTGATTCGAAAATAGAAAAAACACACTTATACATATATCCGTTTTCATTATTCTCCAATATTTTAATTTTTTCTAGAATTTTGAGCCCGTGGCATATCCCAAGAACAATTATGGCAAATTCTTCACTGGCGATTCATTTATTATTCTGAATGTAAGTGATAACAATTTATACATATAATCACATATATTTAAAAGATGCGATATGATAGGGGTTGTTTATATGTCTATACAGTGAACCACTAATGTCTTCATACACCATCAATTTGTAAAAGTTGCGTATAATACAAATGTTTTGAAGGGGGTTTCTTATATTAATCTTTTATTCACTTAAATTCCTTTTGAATAATACAAAAATTTCTATAACCCACTAAGTAGCCATTTAAAATTTTGAATTTAAAAAAAGTATATTTTTCAACTTTTTTCATCGATTTTAAAAAAAATTTTTTGATGCAGAAAAATTCTTCAAATAATTCTAAGAGTGACTGGAAAAAAAAATTTCAAATATCTGTTCACTAGTATTTTTTTTGATTTTGAAAATTTGCTAAAAATTATTATTTTAACCCCTTTTCCCTCATTTTCATTCAAAATGTGGCTTTTTAGCAATTTTCAAAAAATCAACTGTATGTACATATGTATTTCTATGTTTAAAATATCCGATACGATAGGGGTTGCTTATATATAAGTATAACTTACAGCAAAGTAATCAAAGCATTGCGGTCTTACCAACTGCAATAAAATAATATAATTCTAAGTAATAACAATTCTAAAATGACTTTAATTGCCCCACAAATAAAGCAATTTAATAGGGTTAGCCAATACATTTTATTTGATAAAAATGGAATAGAAATGAAATACATTTTTTATTTTTATTAAATAAGTTCAAAAATAGTTTTTTTTTTATTTTTACTTAATTTTTCAAAGAAATTCAATTACTTTTAATTTGGCATAAATTAATTTGTGAAAAGAATTTCTCTTTCTATAAATCAAAAATGATTATTAAACTGTTTAAATATTTAGATGAAAGAGTCATTTATTTAGTTTTATTATTATAGTTAATGTTCAGTTATCTCTGGATATTCTCACTAAATTTCATATATTAACACAGACTATTGAAAGCAAGAAAGACAAGAAACTAAGCTGGGATGTCCATTTCTGGCTGGGCTCGGAGACTTCCACCGATGAGGCCGGAGCAGCGGCGATTCTGACCGTGCAACTGGATGACATCCTCAACGGCGGACCCGTGCAGCATCGTGAGGTGCAGGATCACGAGTCTCAGTTGTTCCTGGGCTACTTCAAGAATGGTAGATAATGTTGATCAATTCTTTTATAAATCGTGGCTAATGTTTTTTTATTTTTCTAGGTGTACGCTATGAACAGGGCGGCGTTGGCACCGGATTCAAGCACGTGGAGACGAATGCCCAGGGCGAGAAGCGTCTGTTCCAGGTGAAGGGCAAGCGCAATGTGCGTGTCCGCCAGGTGAATCTCTCAGTGTCGTCGATGAACAAGGGCGACTGCTTTATTTTGGATGCGGGCAGCGATATCTATGTGTATGTGGGAGCTCAGGCGAAGCGTGTGGAGAAGCTGAAGGCAACCAGCGCTGCCACCCAGATTAGGGATCAGGATCACAATGGACGTGCCCGTGTTCAGATCATCGATGAGTTCAGCAGTGATGCCGACAAGCAGCAGTTCTTCACGGTCCTGGGATCCGGTTCCGCTGACCAGGTGCCCGAGGAATCCTCGGCCGATGAGGATGGCGCCTTTGAACGCACCGATGCCGCCGCCGTGACCTTGTACAAGGTCTCCGATGCCAGTGGCAAGTTGCAGGTGGACACCATTGCCCAGAAGCCATTGAGTCAGTCGATGCTCGATACTCGCGATTGCTTCATTCTGGACACGGGCTCCGGCATCTTTGTCTGGGTTGGTCGTGGCGCCACACAGAAGGAGAAAACCGATGCCATGGCCAAGGCCCAGGAGTTCTTGCGCACCAAGAAGTATCCCGCCTGGACACAGATTCATCGCATCGTCGAGGGCGCCGAGTCGGCGCCATTCAAACAATACTTTGCTACCTGGCGCGACGCTGGCATGGCGCACACTCGTCTCATCCGCTCCGCATTGCACATGGGCTCGGATGAGTCTCTGGACGTGGACGAGATCGATGCTGTGGTGCACAAGCTGAAGAGGAGCGGCGGACGCGCCATTGGCTTCATGCCCGATCATGGCCAGAACACCATTGAGCAGATCACGCAGTATGTGAGCAAAGCCGATAGCGACGAGGTGTTGAAGAACTCCGTGCCCTTCGACGAGCAACTGCCTCTGCTGGGCTTCGGCTCCTATGTGCTGACCTACAAGTATGAGGCCAACAATGGCGACACCGGCAGCATTGTCTACGTCTGGCAGGGATCCAAGGCCAGCGATGCGGTCAAGGAGCGTGCTTTCGAGGATGGCATGGCCCTGGCAGTGGAACAGAATGCTCTGCTTGTGCGCACTCTGCAGGGCCACGAGCCACGACACTTCTACAAGATCTTCAAGGGCAAACTGCTCGCCTCCTACACGGCTCTCCCGATCTCTGCCCAACTCTTCCGTGTCCGAGGCACCGTTGAGAGTGACATCCATGCCAGCGAAGTGCCCGCCGACAGTTCATCGTTGGCCTCTGGCGATGTCTTTGTCCTGACCTCGACCAAGACGCACAAGGTGTACATTTGGCATGGTCTGGGTGCCTCCGCTTTCGAGAAGCAAGCGGCCATGGAACGCTTCACCGGTTACTGGAGCGATGCTGAGCTTGAGATCATCGACGAGGGTGCCGAGCCCGAGGAGTTCTGGGAGGAGTTGAACGGCGAGGGACAGTACGATCGCAGTCTGGAGGATCGTTCGGCGCCCTTGTTGGAGCCACGTCTCTTCCACTGTCGCTTGACGCGCGCCGGACACGTCAAGGTCGAGGAGGTGGCCCAATTCCAACAGGAGGATCTCGATACCGATGACATCATGCTGCTGGATGCCGGCGATGAGATCTACATGTGGGTTGGCTCTGGAGCCACTGCCGACGAGAATGCCAAGATTCTGGATATGGTCAGGGTGAGTCGAATCTCTGAAACTTGCATACATAAACAACAAATAACAATGTGTTTTCCACAAACACAGCGCTACATCAAAACGGAGCCCACCGCCCGCACCATGGAGACCGTGAGCATTGTCCGAGTAACCCAGGGTCAGGAGCCGCGTGTCTTCAAGCGCATGTTCCCCAGCTGGGAGGACAACTACTGGCAGGTTAGTAGATCGACTGCCGTCTAGCTTCACGTAGAATCCACACAAATGCATAACAATCGCTTGGCTTTTTCATTGAGTTCAATTGATCACATCAAGTCATATCATGCCTGATCTTAACCAATACACAAAACACTACTAAAAACCAGCTGAAAGATGACGACACTCTGCGTGAGTATTGAAGTCCAAGTAACGCTTATTCACCAATCTATTAACTTGACTTGACTTGGCTTTGACCATCTTTAACTGTTTGATTCTCTCTTCGCAGACACTGCCTTCTTATGAGGACATCAAACGCCAGGTTCTGGATGCTAACAATGAGGTCTAAGTCCGTGCCCACAATTCTAGAATACTCAGCAAAATTGACCAAAAATTAATGTTCGTTTTTGCCCCAGAAACACACACAAAACAAAAAAAAAACAATATAATTGTAATGTTATTTGTATATTAAATGGAAATGTTTTTTATGGAACTTTTAACAACACGTCTTTTTAAAATATTTTTAAATACCGAAATATTTGGAATAAACACAAAATAGCATGTAATTTGAAGAACGAAGTTTTTTAGTATTCAATTTAAAAAATAATTATAGTTCTCAAAGAATTTCAGTTGCATTAAATATAAATATAAATGATTGCCTTATATCTTATTATTCTAGATTTGGTATCAAAATGCATTGTACTTTTATTCTTCACACCTAATTAAATTAATTCAAGTAGTTGACAGCTTATTTACCCGACGAACCCCACGCCAATTGTTCAATCCAATCCAAGTACGTGAATACACGCGTATAAACACTTGGAAAGCTGCTGCGACAGAACACTCCATAGGATGTAATGCCTATGAGATGGTAGTGGATATGATTGCGACGTCGTCGACCTGGTAGGTTCAGCTGGAGGGGACCACCCGAGTCGCCCTGGCAGGTGTCGCGACTTAGGATAAAGTCCTGGGCGCATATTTGGCTTTCAATGATGCCATCGGGAGTCTCCTCGAACGAGGGCAAATCCCGGTTGCACTCGTCGTTGGGCACTATGGTCACATTGAGGTGGGTTAACCGATTCGTCATGGTCTTGCTGAAGCTGGTCGATCCATAGCCCATGGCGAAGGCAATGGATGTGGGAATCTCCTCGTTGACCCAAAGTTTTATCGGACGGACAAATTCCGTTAGCCTGAAAAAAACAATAGAGAATTAATAATGTTAAATTCAAAATATTCCCCCCAAAATATAACCGGATTTGTAACAGAAGTTTTTTGTTTTTTAACGTCACGCAAATCGTGATACAAGGGGACTTTTTCTTTGTGTCTCTAAACAAACACTTATAAATTAATTTAATTTAAAATTATTTATTTACAAATTTCGCTGAATAACTGATTTTTTTTCCCATTGCAAATCAGGAAATCCTTTGTAGATCTATTAAAAGGGCGTAAAATATTACGAAAATAGTCTATAAAAAAGCAGATGCTTGAACTCTCTTCAACATTAATTTCATTCATAATAATCACTTTATATGTTGAAGAACAATCACCTCGGGCACATTAAAAATGTGTCAACAAAGAAAATTAATTGTATATAATATACTCAATTAATCATACTCACATTACATTACGTTCCAGTTGCAGTAAGGCTATATCATGGTAGTACAAGTCATCGCGGTAGTTGGGGAAATTGGAAATGCTTTTGATGGCAATAATCTGTGACGTGCCACTGACCTCATCGATCATTAGATTCAAGCCTCCAATGCGCACCCATTTTGGCGCCACGCTACCAATGTTAAATGGGCCAAACCCAAATTATAGAGTCAAGTGAATCCCTAACTTGGTCAAAACTCACCCCTCATCGTCGGTGCAATGAGCTGCGCTCAATACAAAGTTTTCACTTATCAAACTGCCGCCACATTTGTATTCGATTTTTTCAGAATTTTGCTGAAAGCCAAGCGCTGCCTGTAAAGTTAAAAAAACCGGATTCATCAGGTTTTTAGACACTTGCACAGGGTATTAGGATTTTGTGAGGAAATATGATAGGCTCTTTGTAGCATAAGTATAGGTATAAATATTTGATATTTGGATCATATACATTTTTTTGATATGTAATTTCAGTTATTAGTTAAAAAATTGTAATTTGCAATATTATTTTAAATTTTTAAACATTTTTTTGTCGACTGATTTTGGTTGACGTTAAATAAATAGTAAAAATGCAGACAAAACTTAAATTTATTTTTAAATTTATTGGAAGAATTGTCATCTAAAAAATTCTTTATGTAAAAATCTGACTATAATATCACTTACTGCCATCAAAATGCTCAGCTGAAATTTAAACACAGATCTCTGCAAGGGTATAAAATCTTCGGCGTGCCGAAGCTAGACTTTTTTCTTATATTTTTTCCCCATCTTTAATAATATAAACAAAACAAAATTGGCTTTATCAGTACAACAGGCAAAGGGCAAAGGCAGAGTCAAGTACCAACCATGTGTGGGTACTCGCCAGGTCTGGCGAGCACGCGTCCATCGAATTCCTCATCATTGGCGTCTTCAACTATGGCCGTGTCATTGGGGAATATGCGTTGAATGTACTCGGAGTACTCTTTGGAAGTGGGTATATAGAAATCATGGATACACTCAACTCTCCTCAGAACGTATTCATATACACTCACTGCGTTCACAAAGTCGTCGTCTGCCTCCGCGTCTGTTCTTACGTTTCTTTTGCCCATGACCGCTCGGCGGTGGGGGAAAGGGTTGACCCGGTTTGTAAGGTGACTTGTGATGCTTTGGCGTTGGATTTGGCAGTGGCAGATTACCGAAATTATCATATTGAAAGTCGTTTATTTTATACAAAATATTATTACTACTTTGCTCATCTGATTGCTCAGCTGATTGCTTTGGATCCGGGAAAATAATGTCGCGATCTTTGGGAAACTGAAACGAGCCGTTGTTGGGCTGACGCCGAGGCGGAAGAGGTGTTGGCGGAGGAGGTCGGTCTGCATTTTGTGCATAAGTTAAGCAGCACAAGGCAATTGAAAGCACCAATAAAATATAACGCATTTTATTTTTGAGTGAAATTTAATATTTTTGGGATCTTGTGAACGCGCCGAATGTTGAAACAAGACTAAAGCTTAACGAATTCGAAACGAGCTCAGCTGAATCACCTTATCACCAGCGAGTTGTCACACAAAATTCACAAAAAATGTTTATAATTTATTGTCATACTCGTACAGCAATTAAATGTTAAAACTGAATGCGTTGGGGATCAACAACATTCGCCACACGAGTGCCATGGATCTGTGTTGTGCCTCCGAGAGCCCTCTCATATTGAGCTATGATTTGCTGTTGAATTCTCTCCAGATCTTGGTCATTGCTATACCGAAGCACAGACACCGTGGGATCATTGCCAGCTGGGGCAGGAGCTGGAGCTGGAGCTGCGTAGACAATGGCCAGCAGGGCGAACAACAAAAGCAACTGTTGATAAAGATGAGAATATTCCCAGTTGTGTAAGAAGATCAGTGCTAAAATCAGAAATCTTAACTTACGCAAATCGTCTTCATTCCGTCAAAATTAGTAAGCGAAACTAAACCGCGCGCTCGTTGCCGCTGGCGCTTTTATAGCCAAATTGTGTTTTGGGAACAAAACTTATCATTGTGATAATAATCAAATCATAATTTGCGACGTTGAACTTGAACAACTTGAAATGAAACTAGTTTACGTATTCAACTTTACCGACCAGCCAGACTGGATGTTGGCCAAAAATCAGGCCCTGATTTTCCGATTTTTTAATTTTAATATTTTAAATTATAATATTTTGTACAAAAGAGTCGGCAGACATTTGATCGCAAATAAGCGTAATTTGTAAGACTATTTGGCTTTTTTATTTAAATGCTGCTGTTCTGTGTGTGAAAGTGAAATCGTATAAAATGGTTTAAATATGTTAATTAACATAGAATCTGGGCTAGCTGAAGATTAATCAGAAGATGCCAATTTAGTGTGAGTCTTAACTGAAAATGGTTTATAAACAAGTTTCTACACAAGCTAGACACTTTCATTCATGTATACGTATTTTAAAGACATTTGATTTATTTTATATCTATTTCATTCTATTTACTGGGTGTCAATTGGTGTCGTCAGCCCAATTTGTAAAGTCTTTATAATTTTTGACATTAAAAGGCATCGCGAATCATTTTAAATATTACAAAAAATGTTGCCTACTTTGGGGCGTTACCTTAAAAATAATATATGCAGCACATGAAAAACTGCGAGCAATATTTAATTTGCTTAGAACCCCTTGAAAACATTTCGAAATGGTAAATAAATTATCAAATTTCAATGTCAATGTCAAATAAGTTATTTGAAATAACTGAAACATGTACGCAATATTAAAAATGCAATTGAAACGTAAATTAGTGTATGTAGAAATTGTTTGGTAAAATTCCCAAAATGCAAATGCGTAACCCAACTGTCGGCAGTTTTTCTTAGATGCTGCCAGAAAAATCCAAGGGGGACTTAAGTTGAAACTTTACATACCCAAAAATAGACAAGCCCACAAATCTAGTGACCAAATTGGACAGCAAATGTTTAGTCGCCAGCCGTAATTTGAATATATTTACACATTTTCCACCTTACAAAATGAGTTGCAACGTGATATTTTTCTTTTTACGAAAGTGTAAACTATTTGATCCAATTAAAAAGCGATTGGCATTTTAATTGGACCATTGGGGACCAGATAAGGTGGCTCCACATTTAGTTGCCCAATCGTCACATAGAGACAATGAAACTTTTGGGGCACATTTGCATGCGTTGCATCTCTGGGATGCATTTCTCGATTTATATAAATATCGGCTGGCATTGCAATTGAGAGGCACAGAGAGCTCAACAGCTGCACGGTAAACACAACTAATAACTTTAGCCTTTCGGTGTGGAATCTCAAAACTCAAGCACAAAATGCGCGCTTTTCTGGTGAGTTTAAAAATATTTGAAATATTTTTGATTTACCTACAATTGAGTGTCTATTCTTCAATCTGTAGATGATTTGTTTGCTTGCTGTTGCCAAGGGCCAGTATGACTATACGCCGACAACCCACGCCGGAGATGGCCGTGGAGGTCTGATTGGAGCAACTGGCTCCGGTGCGGATGAAGGTCTTGTACAGCACGGCAGTGATCAGTTGTCTGAACCCATTCTGATTGCCAACGAGTTCAACAAGGAGTTCTATACGTACAGCGCCCCGGAGCAGGAGTTCGACAATGGCCATGCCAACGAGCAGATCGCCAATTCGTTGAGAAGGAACCTGCGCGTGCTGTTCATCAAGGGTCCTGAGAACACGGGTCTGGAGCAGGCTGCCCTGCAGTTGGCCTCATCCGCCTCCGACGATCGCACCGCCATTTATGTGCTCAACAAACAGGCCGATGTGGGCGAGTTGACCAACAAGCTGAATCAAATCAAACTGCAGTCCAACAATAAGCCCGAGGTGCACTTTGTCAAATATCGCACCCAGAGCGATGCTGAGAATGCCCAGCGTGTGATTCAGGCTCAGTATGATTCACTGCCAGGTCGCTCGAGCAATCACAATGCCGGTTCCTCGGCTCCGGTGCTTGACTTTGTCACAAAGAGCGGAAATGGAGGTATTGTCACAGGTGACTCCCAGGCACCATCAACTAGCGCGTACTTGCCACCCAGCCGAAGGTTTTAAGTTTAAGAAACTGTCAAACTTAGCTTTAAATACATTTAAATAAAAAACATAGCTCATAAAACAGACTTGATGATTTCTTTTTCTGTGCGCTCCCAAAAGTATGCAGTGATTTTGTGCGCTGCTTACTATGCAGCTGTGCCTAATATTTTGGGACGCGACTGTGACAATACTGCTGAAATCAAGCTGGCAATAAATATTTTAATACACAATTGAACTGATTTCATTCTCATACATTGCGTAATTCTAGCAGTTGCGAAAATTGTAATAAATTTACAATTAAATGTTTACAAATTTTAATGGAAATAATAACACGCAGGTCACTAGAATAATGAGCACACGATATATAATAATTACTACAGCCGCAAATTCATCTCTTCTTATGTATTTCGAAAGCCAACAAAACACAAATTGTGTAAAACTAAAAAACAGAGGCCAATAAAAAATCAGACACAATACATAGACAGCTAGATGGAGCCATAAACTGCTTTCTTTGGCAACAAACATTTGTTTACATGTTGCTTTTTGTATCATTTTGTTGTTGGCTTATTTATTCGCTTTTGTCCAGTAAATAAATCGACGTAAAATTAATTTATGCATTTTGGTTGAATGTTGAGGAATACGCAACCGGTTGAGATTCGTCTGATTCGTGGACTTGATCCCCACATCTCAACGAGCTACTAATTTGGCGATTTCATCGCAGCTGCCTATGCATAAGAAATGACTTTCTTTTAAACTGGGCCTGAACTGAGAGTAGGGACCAGCTTCTTTTACATCTGTGATCCAATCGATGTGTCGCATTAACTAATAATATTTTGCATTTATTGGGACTTAGCGTTGAAATATTATGCTATTATTATTATACGAACACGAATACGAATTTGAATATTAAGTTGCCATTTTGGTAGGTGGGCCAAGTTATATAACGGACCGAAAGATGCATCCGTAATGAATATTTCCGAATATGGTTCCGTGATTTGGCAACCACACGGCCGGTTACAGATCGAACTAAAGCTGGAGCTGTTTCAAATTATACGGCGACAATAGATTTGATAATTTTATACCAGCGCCCAGTTTTGAGTTTCTTGGGAAAATAACGAAATGGCATTCCCAATGCTTGGAGCATCTTATAAAAACATTGATATCCAACAGTTGGGGCATCAGTTGAGTTCAAACTGCTCGGTTCAGACGAAGTAGAAGTGCAGTCCCAACATCCTCCAAAAATGAAACAATTCGCAGTTCTAGTGGTAAGCGAAAGCCTTAACAAATCCCAAATCGGACTCTGATTTATATGATTTGCATTTACAGTGCCTCTCGTGCGCTGTGTTGGCAGCAGCTGCTCCGCAGGGCTACAAGTATCAGCAGAATGGGCCAACCGTCATCCAGACGGGCAATCTGCGTCCCCAGACACCCCTGGCGCCCAGTGGAATATATAGTGTGCCGCCACAGCAACAACATCCGGTCATCCAAACCGTTTCGCCTCCAGTGCAAACCATTGTCAATACCGTAGAGCCCCAGGTGCAGCTCCAGGTGCAGCACCAGGTGCAGTCGCAGCCGCAACCCCAGCAGATTGTCTATCAGCAACCACAGCAGCAACAGCAGCAGTTTATCCAGACTGTTCAGCAGCCCCAGCAGCAATTTGTACAGACCATTCAGCATCCCCAGCAGCAGATTTTGCAGTCACAATTTGTGCAACGTCCTGCGATTGTCACCAAGGATATTTACATTCACTCCGCCCCCGATGACACCGAGGAGATCAACCAGGCTGGACCTCAGCTGGACAATGTGCCCATTCGCAAGAACTATCGCATTGTGTTCATCAAGGCGCCGACCCAGAACCTGAAACACACCGCGGCTGCTCTGAAGCGCGCCCAGGCCAGCAACGAGGAGAAGACCGTCATCTATGTGCTGTCCAAGAAGCCCGACATTACCGAAATCCAGCAGCATCTGCAGCTCAGTCAGACCGAGTCGAAGGTACACAAGCCAGAGGTCTACTTCATCAAGTACAAGACCACGGAGGAGGCTCAGCGTGCCCAGCAGGAGATCCAGGCTCAATACGATGCTCTCGGTGGTGCCACCCACATCTCGGATGAGGGCGTTGCTCCCATCACCAGCTTTTCGGGTGGCTCTCTCAACCTGGGCAGCATTGTGCCCCAGAACATTCAGGCTCAGGCCATCCATCAGCAGCCCCAGACCCAGACCCAGACTCAGACCATTGTCCAGACCACACAGAATGCTCCACTCGTCGGACAGGGTATTCAGCAGCAGGGCTCCTTTGTGCAGCAGTCCGGTCTGCAGACCACATCCCTGAGCTCGGCCTCCAACTTTGGTGTCGTCCAGCCATCCAGGAGATACGTTCCAGCCAAGACCTTCAAATAGGAAGGGGAACTACATGCAGGGGAACTGCCGCATATCTCTCATCGAGTTCCAACTTCGCTCCATTGTAGTTTATTCTAATTTATTATAAAAGCAATAATCAAGTCTAAATAAATAAACATCTTTATCAAATTATTATCGTTTTTTATTGAGTGTGAGGATAGTAATTTGTATGGATACCTAATGACCTCCCTCAAAAAAAGGCATTTCGAGTCGCAAAATGAAATATGTATGATTTCTTCATTATTAGTTTAATATGTTCCATTGTTATCAAGTGTTTATTTAGTTCCAAATCAGCTAACTTACAATCAAAATTTTATAAAAAGTTGGTAAACAATTTTTACTAAACGATAAATGGTTTTTTTTTAAATATAATAATAACAATTAAAAAGGCATTACTTTCTTAATGTTTCATTCCCACATTTCTTTCACATATTCATCAGTCTGATGAACTTTAGTTAAATTTTATCATTTAACAAATTTTTGTATTTGCGCTTATTCAGTGCTATGAAGATTCGATCATAAATATCACAAATAAAAATTCAAAATTAAACATAAGAAAATTAAAATCAAAAATCAAAATTAAAAATTATTTTTTTTTTAGATGTTTTAAAAACCGAAATTAACCCTTCTAAATAAAACGGTTACCAAACGGTTATTTCGGTTTACAGAGTTTCTGTTTTAAGGTTTCAGTCAAATGAAGATTTTTTTTCTGTTACGGTTTCAGTTACGGTTTTTAATTTCTATCGGTTTTTACTAGTTAAAGGTTACAGTTTCGGTTAGGGTTTAAATCCCTGATTTTATTATCATCTTTATGGACCAGAAGTTGATCAACTTGGAAACATCTCTCTCTCTTCTTCATAATAAATTAATTTCAGGATTTATGTGTGTGATCAATTTGCATGTCGTCTTTCTGTCTTGAACATTTCATGGCAATCTGACAATTAACACAGAGGTTAGCCAAGAAACAATTTTTATGACGTATTTCGAAATGGAATAAAGCATTTTTCAGACAAGCACTTAAGATTGTGATGGTATTAACCAAAAGAATGTACATATATAGTTTATGACTAATGATATTTGAATAATAGTAATAAATTCGTTAAGCTTAATAATGTTTATTAATAAAAAACAAGTGGGAAAGGCTATAGTCGATCTCCCGACTATAGGATTCCCGTTACTTATTTAAACGAATTTAAAATATTTTTTATTGCATGCTTTTAAGCACTTACATTGCTTAAAAACTTTAATCAGCCATTACCACCTTATTATCTGTCCGATCTTGTTACGATTTAGAAGGATGATAGGTTATAAAAGTAGCTAACTTTAATTAGTAAAAAAATCCTAATACCTTAAAAGCGGTGAAAATTGTGGTTTTACGCATGCCAAATTTGGTAGCTCTAGCTCTTATAGTCTCTGAGATCTAGACCTCACACAGACGGACAGACAGACGGACAGACGGACATGGCTTTATCGACTCGGCTGTTGATTCTGATCAAGATACCTTATAGGGTCGGAGATGCTTCCTTCTCCCTGATACATACATTGCAACGAATAAAATATACCCTTTTACTTATATTTTAAGTAACGGGTATAATTAACAATTTAGATTTTTATAGATTTCAAAGATGTTGTCTAATGAGAAAAACTCCACTGAATTTCTTGTCAAACAAAGCATCCATTTTAAAGTGTGAATGATGATTCGCTTACAATTATTGATTATGTTTATATTATCATTTTATATTATGTATTTTTATAACTATACAATATTATTCAATTTTAGTGCTTTTATTTTACTAGCTTGAATTAAGGTTGAGCCTATAAAATGTGAACAAACACTTTGTCGGTGCATTTCAATTTTGGGATATTATGTATTATTGTGTAAGGCAAATCAAATGCTAATCGATGTGACCGGTTTCTGCCCCCTCCGCTAAGCGATGTCGCAATACAGACAGAGGCATCAAAATATTTCTGTATTGTTTTTGAATATTTGTTAAGTATTTTTTTTATTGTGCGTTGATCGCCTTTGTCAAATTGTTGTGTTAATTGGAGAGTTGTGAAAGATGCGACAGCGGGAAATCTTATAATGCAAATAACTGGGAAACAACTCGTTTATTTAGCTACGTAAATGTATTTACAAAATTGTTATACTTATGGCTAGGTACTTGAAATTTCAGTCATCACATAACGTCAGCATGTGAAATCTTCTCACGCACGCAGATGGGCGGGCAGATACTTATTCGGTATGGCACCAGTGAGTCCTCCAGTGACGGAGTTGGAATTGGCAATGGAATTGACATTGACATTGCCATTGCCTGAGGAAATAGCTCCATTGGCACGTTGGCTATCCAAGGCACCGATCACGGAGGTAACTGGGGCAACACCCTCATCGGAGATCTGTGTGGTGCCGCCAAGCTGATCGTATTGAGCTGCAGGAAAAAAATGAAAATAATTTAAAATAAATATAAAGTCTGAGGTTAACCGCTAAACAAGTTGGCCTTTAGATTGTGGGCGAAATCTAAGCGAAATCCAATAAACGCGTTGACAAATATGCCAACAAGGTCTTGGCCATAGCTATGCAAAGTTATTGCTACTTCTTTTTCATTGTTTTCTTTTATTGTTTCCGTGAATTCATCTACTGTTTTACCTTGTATGGTGCGTTGCGCATGCGCCGCTTCCTCCTGCGTTTTGTACTTGATGAAGAAGACTTCGGGCTTGCTGATCTGCTTGGGCGCCGCCTCCTCGATGGCGGTTTGCAGGTCGAGAGGATCTGGCTTCTTGGTGAGCACATAAATGATGGTCTTCTCCTCCACAGGCGCCTGTTTGATGCGCAGCGCAGCCTTGTTGACACTGGGCGTTGGCGATTTGATGAACACAATGCGATAATGTTTGCGGGGAGGGGCAATGGGCAGTGGAGGCTGCGGATAACGCTCCTCGGAATCCTCTGGAGGTGGCACATGCACATAGATGTCCTTGGAGATGAGCGAGCCACTGGGATTGTAAGACTGGAATTGTTGCTGTTGTTGCTGCTGCTGTTGGGGCAGGAAATTCAAGCCGAAATTCGAAGGCAGCAACTGTTGGTGTTGTTGTTGCTGCTGGAATATATGCTGCTGTGGCTGCTGATAGATCTGCGTCTGTGTTGGCTGTGACAGCACCTGTTGCACCTGGGGCGCCTGCAGCGCCTGTTGCACCAAACGCTGCTCATCAATGCTGGCTGCCTGCTGCTGGACAGTTGGAATGCCAGGCAACTGCAGGTTGGCCGACTGATAATTGTATCCTTGTGGCACCGCCAAGGCCAGGCTGAAAAGGCACGTGATCTAACGGAAAAGCACAAGGAATTAGACAACTTTGTAGCTTAGAATTTTGTGTCTTTAGCTTACAATAAACGCGCGCATTTTCGTTAAGAAAAACTCAATAACAACTTGCAGGGAAAACTTGCAGAAAATGATCAAGAGATAGTACCAAGGCGCTTGGCAAACCAAAACCAACTAAATGCTAATCACTGCCCGTCACAGACTTATAAGTCGTCCACCAAAAAAATACAGAGATGCGCTAATGAGACGTAAAGTTCAAATGAAACTGAAACTGAATTCCCAAACCACAAAACGCGTCCAAAACCGCACGATGAGCGAGAGGGCCAACTAATCTTACAACGGTGTTGCCACGGCAAACTTGCTTCTTTTTGGGATACTCTTACAGAGGGTACCATCATTTTGTCAACAATTCAATTCAGAAAATAAAACTATTTTTAATTTATTAAATATTAAATTAATATTTTTAAATACATTTATAAGAAATTTACTTGATTAGATATACAGACAAACTTTCATAGCTCGAACTTCTATAACTCGAATTTTCTATAACACAAATTAAATTGAGTGGCAAAAGCGTTTACTTGGCAAATTACATACAATTCTGCTTTCGTAACTCGAACTTCCATAACTTTTGTAATGTACTTCTTTGTCAACACATTAAAAAATTTTTAAAATGTTTATCGCTTAAAGAAATATAGTATTCAAACTTATTAGTTATGTAATTCAAAAGTAGAACAAAAGAATTGAAGTGGCTGAAAACTATGGTATATCAGCGAAAACAGTTTTTATTATATTAAAAAAATTAAAATTAATTGATGTCATTTCAATCGAGAAATTCTTCTGGATACAGCAAAAGATCGAGAAAACCAATTTTTGACAATATCGACAGGTCTTTGAAAAACTGGAATTCGTTTTTGTTGAAAATATCAAGAAAAGTTTTTTCAATTTGAAATGTATTTATGAATGAATGAATTTGTAGTTACTTTTAAAGTACTTTAAAAAATAGTTACATAGTTCAAACTTTTTCTTTAAATAATGCTGATTCGAGTTAGGGAAGTTCGACTGTATTTAAGAAATTTAAAAAATTTATGGGCGTTCCAATTTTTTCAATAAATATATCCATTTGAATTTCAGAAGATCTACCAGTTTTTTATTTACTATTTATTTATTTACTTATTTATTTATTATCATTTCCTACCACTCTAAATATCTTTATCATTACTTAAAGAATTTTCCCAACATTTCTATACATATAATTCAGAAATTGAAAAATTTGTTTTAAAAATTTAATGCAAGTCGGTTTCGTATTCAGCTACCATAGAAAAAATTGGTCGAATAATAAGTTATAATTTTTAAGATATCTTAATCTTATGAATTATTAAAAAAAAAAATTAAATTAAAGTATATACAATTTTACATCTTTTTTACTTACATATTTGTCATAGAAACAAAATTTGAAACTTTAATTTCATAAATTTAAAAATTTGTAAGGGTATCAAATCTACAGCATGCCGAAAGTTTCCTTTCTTTCATGTGTGTTTTTTCTTTTTTTTTCATCGAACAACCTTGAGATGATGGTGTCTTCAGTGGTAGCACACTCACACTCTCCACACACACACACACACACAAGCTTGGACTTTTGACTGCGTCATCTCCAAGACGAAGTTTTTGGGGCTTACGAGGCCCAAGTCGCCGGAAGTCATATATGAATTAACATATCTATTGTTTGGGGCGATAATTTCGCTGGAGTCTGAGCGCGCATTTCATTTGAAGACTTGTGAATATTGATATATTGAGCTATTCATAATTTGGTTGAGCTTTGATTTTTCAATAATTAAACATAACTTGCACAAATCGCACGATAATGCCCATTAGCAACGGGCCAAATTGCACAGCTTTTGGCCACTTTGGTGAGCATAAATCGCTCGTTGGCATGACCCAGTTGTAGAAGCCCCAGTTCAATTTGCAGATATTGCAATTTTAATTGGACTATGCACGGTTAGACTTGATGCTTACATAATGGTTTCATACCCATTAATAATATCATCATGCTGGCTTGAAAATAAATAAAAAAAAACTAGGTATCATTTGTTTGCTTTTAAAATCAAACAATTAAAGCAATTTTTGGCAAATCAATCGAGACGCTCGCTAATCCTTCTGAATGCCATTGGAAACCTCAATCAATGTCCATCAGTGGCTATGAAAATTCGGGTCATAATTTGAGCGTGTGGAGCAGCTGGGATGGAAGATGAAAGATGATGATGAGGATGGTGATGATAGTGATAATGATGATATTTTGATGTATGAGTGCAGATTAATCAAAAGACAAATGCTATGGGGCTCAGCTCTCAAATTACAGCGTGACATGAATAAGTTTTTAGACATTGTGCACACGTATTTGTATTTACATCCACAGACTGATTATGTAAGATAGTTTGAGGGCGTTATAATGAACAAAAAGATAGAAAGACTTCAACTTCTATTATATTGCAATCGAAAAACTACAGTAAATACTTTTTTTTTTTTTTGGAAATCTTTGAGTTTAATATTGCATAATGTTATTAACAGTATTTTAGCGAATTGTTTGTTGCATAATTTGTGAATACACCCGCCAACTCTTAAGTGCGATTATATTATTATATTATTATCACATTTCCAACACCATCAATTTCACTTTGTGGCGTGCAAGAGAAATTAACATGGTCAAGGCTATTGGCGCTAATATTCGACAATTACCAACACCATCAAATGAAATGTGCAGAAATAAAAGACAAATTAAATAATTAAAATATGTTTTTTGTACATAAAATGATACAAATAAAGAAAAACAAAAATAAATGGCAATGAAGTGTTTAAAAATTATAAGAAATTAAATAGCCATATTCGTTTATTGTATAATTTTTGTGTTGTTTTATAACTGAGTTAGTTCAGCGGTAAATTATTGTAGTAAATTTAAAAATATCTCAAATCTCTAAGTTACAATTTAAGGTGATATTCCAAAGTACTCCTAAAAGTTAACTAAAGTAAACTTCTATAATTTATATTTAAATATTTTATAAGGGCCCATAAAAACTTTTCATTAAATTTGAAAAGAATAAAATTATAGTAATAATTTAATTTTGAAATTCTTCATTCCCATTTGAAGTTTAATTGATGCCGAAACGAAAGCTTAAAGTTATCAATAGAAACTTTTGGTTTTGAAATTGAATAACGGTGGTTGGTTGAGGTTTCAGCTAACGCTTAAAGCTTGACAGACCCATTCAGACAAACAGCTCTGAAATATAATTAATAACTCAACCAAGTAAATTGATTTTCTCAAAAGATGAACACGTTAATGGGGAACAACTTGCACAACTGCAGCTAACAGTTTTGTGGTTTTTGGCCCCGACCCTCGGTGCAAGAACAAGACGTTAATGAAGAGCGACTATGGCCTCCGTATTCATCTTCAATCCCGAGCAAGTAAACGGCTCATTAGACACACCGCAAATTGTTGGATGGGCGTCACGTTTAGGCCAAACAATTGCCAAAGTCTGCGTCTTATTGACAAAGGTCTTTGTAGAAGTAATCAAAAGTAAATTTATCTTTAGACAGTTGGGACAAACAGCTGGACAGGCGCTAAGGTTATGAATGGTCCCCATGATAAATGGGAAACATTGGAGTCCATGAAGAAGCGATCAGCTCGCACACAACACATGCAAATTTCAAACTCGACGGGTCATTAATTAAGCCCGACAATGCGTATACGACCAGTTGGTCATCAGTTGGCAGGGGGCGGGAAGGGGAAAATCTGGCAATCGTTTAGGGTCTGGGTGAATGTATTTTAGTTAGTCAAAGGCTGACTCAGCGCTTAAGCTTAGCTACAAGTGTTTCTAACTTGTAAGTTGGACTAAAATCGATTAAGTGTTTATGCAATTTCAGTTTTAATAACGTTTAATCGATGCGTGGTGTCGCTGTTGCCAAAGGGCAGCTCATAGTCATAATGGTCTGAGTCTGAGTCTGGGTCGGAATCTTTATACTTGGAGTTGGGCTAACAATTAAGCTTTGTAACAAACTGACCAAAAGGGGAATCACGATAATTGGCCGTGTATTTCATACAACTACAAGCGAGTCGCAGTATTTAATGAGAGTTTGTTCGAAAAAAGCGAAGGCGAAATTAAAGAAGAAGAAGAAGAAGAAGAGGTGAAGCCCCCAAATGAAAGAAGATGAGACGAAAGCAAAGTGAAACAAAAACAATGAACATGCAACAAACATTGAAGCTCTTTTTGGCGCCTCTTGGCTCATTGCTTCAACTTCACTTATTAAGTTGTCGAACGCTGCAAACGGTGTATAAAAGCCGTCTGAAGATCATCAAAGTCATACAGTTCACAGCGAATAAGCCAAACGTACAAACGTTAACAATTCCTAGTCTCAGCCAAGTTTAGAAATGCGTGGATTCATTGTAAGGATCAAGAGTGCATTTTGGATTATTTAAAGGAATCAAATAAATTCTCTTTTCATTCCAGGTTCTTTGTCTGGCCGCCGTGGCGTTGGCAGCACCGCAGGGATATAACTATAATCCTGGCCCATCGGCATTCGGTGGAAGTTTGAGCACGGCCAGCGGCAGCAGCTCCACCTTCTTCCAGGGCGCTCAACAACAGGTGGCGCCACAGCAGCACTACCAGCAGCCGGCTCAGCAGCAGCAGCAGTTCTTCCAGCAGCAGCCCGCTGTGCAGGTGCATGGCCATCACCAACAGCAGCAGCATGTGGAGCAGCAGCATCATCAGCAACCCATCGTATCCAAGCGCTTCTTCATTCACTCCGCACCCGAGGATGTGGATGAGGAGTACAAGGAGCGTCACATCACCGTCGGTGTCCCCAGGCGCAACTATAATGTGGTGTTCATCAAGTCGCCACATCGCTCCAACAAGAAGACCTCCATCAAGATCAGCCCTGCCGTCAACGAGGAGAAGACCGTCATTTATGTGCTGAACAAGAAATCCGACAGCTCCGATGTGCAAGCCGAGGTTATTGAGCAGCAATCGTCCACCAGCAAGCCCGAGGTGTTCTTCATCAAGTACAAGACCAATGAGGAGGCTGCCCATGCCCAGCAACAGATCCAGGCTCAGTACGATGCCCTCGGCGGCAGCAGCCAGCTCACCGATGAGGGAGTCGCTCCCGTTACCTCGGTCATCGGTGCTCTCGGCAATGGCGAAGCCGCAGCCTCAGCTGTCGGCAGCACTGGCACGGGCAGTGGCTTCAGCTCCAGCTCCAGCTCCAGCTCCAGCTCCAGCTCTGGCCAGGTCATCTCCCAGCACGCACAGACAAGCAATGCTTACCTGCCACCAGGTTTCTAAATGGTTGAGACGTATCCACATCAACCACAACCACTGACATCGTCATCAATATTGTTGTTAATAAATTCGAATCGTTGTTAAATCAAACCTTTGCTTTCTCGTCTTCAAATTGGGCTCAATACTTTTGCTAATGCTCACATCTTAATATTAATTACTTTTTTTTACACATTGTAATTATAAATAATGTGTTGGCTTAACCGAATCTCCGATTCTTCGCATTTCGGCATGTCCGAATCTCTTTCACATTAATTAAGTCTTTATTATGTTTGAGGTCAGGGATAGATCCAAAGTCTTCGGTGAATGTCAGCAGTTGGACATGAGCTCAAACATCAACTCCCCAGTTCAACGAAAATATAATCATGGTATATACAAATATACACTTACCTATTTTACAAAATTAAATTTGAAGTTAAACAATGAAGATCTACATTTATAAAATTAGCAAAAATTTTTTTTAACTTTGGGCAAATTCTTAAAAGCCTTGCAATCCTATAAATTCAGTGCTTTTTATCAGTTTAAATAAGATTTATCCATCGATCCATCGTATACTGAAAGAGCCAGACGCACCAAATTTGGTATGCCGGTTTCTTTATAAAAAACATATAAATACAAGATTTTAAGTTAACATTTATATACGGTCGAACTTCCCTCACTCGAATCACCATTATCCAAGGATACCGTTCGAGTTATGGAGATATTAGACTTATAGAGTTATTTATCTCAGAGAGAAATTCGAGTTATAGAAGTGCGAGTTATGGAAGTTCAACTGTATTTTTGTAGCCCCATCAAAGAATTTACAAAAATGATTTGAAAGTTCGAATTTTATATTCCATTTTGGATATTTCTTTAAAATTAAAAATAAATCTAAAAATATTTAATTTTCTAACTAACATGTTAGCACTTTAAAAACTAAAAAATTAAGAAAACTAAAAAATAATTTTTAAAATGAAATTATCCTTCACTCCGATCTGTCAACTACTATAAAAATAGATTTTAGTGGACGCTTGTCTTTTTATTAATTGTTTTTTTTTAATATCAGACAAACTCCAGCTAACTTTCAGAAACATGGCACCCGCAGTTAGAGTATATAAAATAAAAAATGGGCAAAAAAATAGATGTAATTGCAAAGCAGAGTTTTTGCTTTTTTATGCCGTGTGTACATTGATTAGGTTTTGATTGCCCGCAGCGAGTACTCGGCTATTATATAACAAGTGCTTTTAATACAAATATTACATCAAATATGATTTTAAAGCTTTCGCTTTAATGCATTACAAGAGAGAGAGAGAGAGAGAGAGAGAGAGAGGAGGGGTGCTGGAGGAAGGAAATCCAATTTAGCCAATTAGTGTCGCAATGATAATTTATGATGTCAACATTTCATCGGATGTCCTGGCAATCACAGTTATTAGCTGTAAATAAATGAGAAGTACTCGCAAACAATGTCAAATGTACAATTAATTAAACAAGCTGGTAATTAAAATGTGACCCGCTAACAATATATAAGACCCAACGCACCGTTGGATCCTTTGTCAGTGTCAACCTATCCAATACTCAAGTCATGGGTCGTCTATTCCAATTGCAGGAGAACTGTCTGCGATTGATGGGTCACAGCATGGAGAGATCCGATGACAGGGCCTTGACCCTCGGATTAAAGCATGTTGCGTCTCTGCTGCTCGTTATCTCGGCGGAATATCCACTGATGTCGTATGTCATCTACAATCGGGACAACATGGAGCTGATTACCGCCTGTCTGAGCGTTGCGTTCACCAACCTGCTGACTGTCATCAAGATATCGACGTTTCTTGTCTACAAGCAAAACTTTTGGCAAATGATGCACAGCTTCAGGCAAATGTATTCGAAATGTAAATGAACCAAAGACTCAACTCAGCTCAACTCTCATCGCATATTAATTTATGCAAAACTTGCATACATATTACTTTACTTAGTTTGCTTTTAATCAAATTGTCAAACTTTCGACAGCCCATCAAAGTCTTGAGGTTGTTGGCTACGGTTACGTGGAGAAGGCCAACAAGTTGGCCGCATTCCTGGGCAAGGCTTATTGCATTTCCTGTGCCTTCACTGGCCTCTACTTTATGCTGGGCCCCATTGTCAAGATCATCACCAGCAGCTGGCGCGGCGTCGTCTACATCAGAGAGTTGCCCATGCCCATGAAGTGAGTTTACTTTAGTTTAAGGCTGCAGGAAAACGGAATTTCGGAAAAGGTTCGATTCGGAGGTTTGAGCCTTAGAGCAGGAGTAAGGTTTTGGTTCGCGAACCGGCTTCTATTTAATACAGAAATATTTTGATGGTTTTTATTTTTCTTTGGTTATTAAAATCCATTTAGGTTTTTAGTACAACAAAATTTTAATTTTTGTTAATAATTAAACTTGAGTTTGTGATTTAAATATGAATTAATATTTTATTTGGGGTATTCAGAAACTGATAAATAGATAAAGTGTTAAATTTATTACACCACAGCTAGTGAGTGAACTTTTTAAGTTTCTGTTGTCGTATTTGAGATGAATCCCCAGGTCAATGAGTTAAATTTCCATGAACAGCTGTTTTGTATAAAGCAAGCATTCTCTTTACTCTTGTCTCTTTTAATTATTTTGCCACTGTAAAAAAATCAGTTAAGCCATTTAAAATAATTTGTATCTCTTTATTAAGATATAAAAACTGTCCTAAAATTGTCATTTATGTGATTCTAATCGTAGTTATTTAATTGAAAGTTATAGTTCTGTCAGGTCGGCGACTCTAACCATAGATCCACCGGACCAAGAAAAACTACTTACTTTTCGACCAATATCAATACCAACCTCAGTGTGACCTTATTTTGTTAGATACTTTTAACAGTTTGACAACCATTTTATATTTATCAATTTGTCTCAATACGACGAATTTTGTATACATACCCCAGGGCATGTTTGGTGTGACATTAATTTTTTTGTCTGTTTGTTGTCATTACAACATATGATTATCACTTTATCATAGTTTCTGAATACCCTACCTATTTTTATTCAATTTCTGAATTTAGAAGTCTGATATTAGAATAGAATGAATTTTATGTTATTATTTTATTTCGAATCATACCTATTACTTAAGAAGGTGTATCGATTCGAGTAGTCCAAAAGCACGAACCGGTTCTTCGAAGTTCTTGCAGCCTTGCTTTCAATATTTTCGTTGCATTTCAATTAATTCTATTCCTCCACAGATTTCCCTTTGACGATGTCAACAGTCCCGGCTACGAATTTGGCTTTGTCTACACCGTTTTCGTTACCATTGCTGTGGTGCTTTATGCCTCCGCTGTCGACGGTCTCTTCATCTCATTTGCCATTAATCTGCGTGCTCACTTCCAGGCATTGCAGCAGCGCATTCACGACTTGACCTTTGACCTAAAGGATCTGGAAGTGCAAGAGCAATTGATTCAAGTCGTGCAATATCACGTTCAACTGCTTAACTTGGCCAAGCAGCTGCGCATCACATACACGCCCATTGTATTTGGACAGTTCCTTATAACCTCGATACAGGTTGGCGTCATTATCTATCAGATTCTCACGGTGGGTGACCCCTAGAGTAGGAGAATATACTTTAGATATTTTAAATATTTATTTTACAGCACTTGGACGCCATTATGTCGTTGCTTGTGTATTTTTCCTTCTTCAGTTCCATAATGCTGCAATTATTTCTCTACTGTTATGGTGGAGAACTCATCAAAATTGAGGCAGGTTTTAAATTATGTAAAGTAATTTAATTTAATTCGAATTTGTTGTTTTTCTATAGAGCCTGCAGGTGGGCGTTGCTGTTCAGTTGGCCGACTGGCATTTGGCCACGCCCAAACAGCGACGTTCCTTGGCCTTTATCATGCATCGCTCGCAGCGGGAGATGCTCATCAAGGCCGGCTTCTACGAGGCTTCATTGGCCAACTTTCTGGCGGTAAGCAAATACAAATATCTTCTATATAATATTTATTTGTAAATATATTGATTTATTGCAGATCTTTCGAGCTGCCATGTCGTTCATAGCAGTTATTCAGTCGGTTGAATAAACTGCTACCCGCATGGCAATCAGTCAACAAACATACTTACTTAAGTGTAAAGTGGAACAACAATTAAAAAGTTTACATACTCTCGTAATACATAGTTCAAGCACAAACTAGACTGTTGTCAGATAACAAGTGAATAGTTGAGCATTTCGTGTTACTTGACACTTGCCACTGTCTCTAATAGCAGCAAATCTTACATAATTATAGCTGCAACACGATATGAAAACCACACGTTAGATCATATTATAAAAAATTATATAATTGTACTTTGTTAAAGTAGTCTAATTGAAAATTAATAAAATAAAAAATATAAGCCTCTGTTGTACTTGTACTTTTATTTTGTATACTCTCTTTTGGAAATAATTTTAAGGCCCGTTTTTTCAATGTACATAAAAACTGTATCTAAGATATAGTTTAAGTTTTTACTGTATATTCTATACATTTAACGTCAAAATATATTTTCAATAGTTACCAAACACCTTATTTAGACATTGGAAAAACGGGCCTAAATAAGGTGTTTGATAACTGCTGAATATATATTTTGAATTAAAATGTATAGAAATTATTGTCTAATTTAAAATCATATCTTAGATACAGTTTATAAGTACATAAAAAAAAAGGGCACTGAATCAAATAGTGAAATAATTAAAGTTTATTATCAGTATATTGTACAGTCGAACTTCCCTAACTCGAATCACCATTATCCAAAGAAAAGGTTCGAGTTATGGAGATATTCGACTTATAGAGTTTTTTTTTTTAATAAGAAAATCATGTAAAAAGATGTTGAACGTAAATGTGGAACCACATCGCATTTTATTGTTGTTTGATTCATCTGTAAAGAAAATTTAAGGCATATTTGGAGCCGTTAGAAACATTGTTAATTTTAAATGTACACTTATTAATGACTAAGTCTATATCTAGATTATATTTAATTAAATACATAATCAGTTTTTAGTTACATAACAAAAGACATCTTAAGTGTACCCCACATATAGTTACATTTCAAATTAAATAGTTGATAATAGAAGTAATTATATGAGTATGAAATGCATAGACATTGCGCTTCAATAAACAAATTCTAAAAATAATTCAAAATAAAAAAAAAATTTGTTGAAAATATGACAGTAAATAACCGCAATGGGATCGATTGATAAACCGGCGGGTGCATTGGAAAATCGAGCTATAAATTCGCAGAGCCTCCAGTCGAAGTCGTCACTTGGCAGCTGTGCCGAGTTGTGGATGAACGACATGAGCAACAACAGTGAGTACACAGAAAAAAAATCCGGCATTCCGGGCTACAATTAATCCCACACGGAGTCAAAGCTTCGGTAATCTCGGAATTTTTAAACTCAATCTTATATTCTGGACTCTATACAATTTTTTTCAGTGAAATCAAATGTTTTAGACCTTTATGACTATTTAAAAGCTGAGTGGTTGACTTGTGTTAATTAAAAAACAATATGCTGAACACAAGTAATGTCATTACTTAAACAGAAAAAATGAAGAAATAAAGAACTTTGCTTTCTGTGTAGGAGTGTACATAATCCGTTGAATCCGCAATTAAACCCCTTGGCCTTTTTCCACAGAGCTTACGCTGGCCGTGCTGCAGCTGCCCGTGGGCAACAATGTGTCCGAGAATGTGCGACGGGCTGTGGGCCACATTGGCCAGCTGAAGGCTGCCAATCCGCAGCTGCAGTTGGTTATTCTGCCGGAGAGCTTCAATGGTCCGTATGGCATTGAGCACTTTGGCAAGCATGCGGAAAGGATACCGGATGGAGCGACATGCCAGGAGCTAGCGCGAGTGGCTCAAAGGCTCGCCATCTACGTCATCGGAGGCAGCATAATTGAGCGGGATGAAAACAATAAGCTCTACAACACGTGCACTGTGTGGGGGCCCGACGGCAACTTAATTGCCCGACATCGCAAGGTAAGTGGAAAGTGCTGGCAAATAATTAAGCAGCTCATTGAGTGACCAAAGGCCACGTCTACCTAGATCCATCTGTTCACCATGAACATTGAGCCCGAGCAACTTGGTGGAGTGCAATTCGATGAGGCGGCTGCCTTGACGCCGGGCAACGAACCGACCGTGGTGCAAATCGGTACCCACAAAGTTGGCATCGGCATTTGCCACGACAAGCGTTTCGAGGAACTGGCCCGCATCTATCGCAACTTGGGTGGGTCTTTTATTTTAATCTGCTTTAAGTTGCTCCTAATTCCTAAGCTTATTTCATATGCAGGCTGCTCAATGATCGTCTATCCTTCGGCCTTCTGCATTTGCCAGGGTCCCATGCACTGGGAACTATTACAACGTGCCCGGGCCACGGATAATCAACTCTTCGTGGTCACCTGCGCCCCCGCCCGCAACAATATGTGCGGCTATGTGGCCTATGGCCATTCCATGATTGTCGATCCCTGGGCGCGTGTCCAGCGCGAGGCGGGCGATGGCCTCGAGTTGATGGTCGAAGAAATCGGTAAGTTCATCACATCATGCACTTCTCTGTTTAATTCAACGACTCTGTGGCAGATTTCGACAAAGTTGACGAGGTGCGTCGACAGATTCCCATCTTCGAGCAGCGACGCACCGATGTCTATGATCTGGCCAGAGCGAGCACTTGAAACTGGGCTGCGGCGAAAACAACTCAAATGAACTCTTATTAAAGTCAACAAACAAGAGTCTTCTAGTCGAGCATGCTCGACCTGCAGATACTCTGTACCAAATAATAAATTTGAAAATTTATTCTTCTGTTTATTGTTGTGTATATTCAGTAGAAAACAGAAATTATATGGAAATGTTACTTAATATTTAAGACTTAAGCACTTTCAATACCAAGAATTGTAAGTATACATTTTCCTAGAAAACATGTCGGGTAAAACATCCTAAGAACATGAAGGCTCACATAAATATTACTTTTTGAATTTTACATGTTAGCCTAAAATAGAAAATACTGCAGAAATGTCACTTAGAGCTTATAGTATATTTAACTAAAGTTTGGAAAATGAATCTTTAAATTTTCGAATTTTAAATATACAATTTCTATTCCTTTAATGGTACAAAATGTTTAAAGATCTAGAAAACGTGGGGACAAAAACATTCTAATGGTTAGAATTATGAGAGTTTGAAGTAGACTGCATTCTGTGTATTTATTTTTTTTATTAACATTGATAGTTAAGCGTTAAAGCTAAAACTAACATGGGGTATTAAAAGTATAGCGCCAGCTGCAGAGGCTTTCAGCCACATAAACGAGTATAAATTGAAAAAACTTGGTCTAAATTACATTGAATTTCATGGTTATGTTTGATTTTTTAAGGAATGTTATAATTTTTTTGCAGTTTTCTGATTGAGGTCTAATAAGGAGCATTATGTGTATAAAGCTTTTAAAATCAAGCAATAACTTTAGTTTATTTTAGCTGTATTCCCAAATCTAACACAAATTAGATTTTGATTAGATTTAAATTTCGTCGTTTTAAATTCACCAAGTCCAAATCCATTCAGTGTGCAAAAGAGGTCGTTCCGGAAACTAATGAAGATTTGCTAAAAAATAATCAAAATCTAAGCTAAATATATTAAAGAAATACCCCAAATATTGTTAAAAGAACTTTCAAAAGATTCCTACAACCCAAATATTAAACGGCAGATTTGTTCCTAATTAACTACTTTTTTAATGAATTTGTCATTCCATTGGAGTTGAAAAAAGTAGTGCTAATGAAAATTCATTTCAGTAGGCATTGAAAATGAAAAGTAATGAACATTTTTCAGTGGCATTAAGTGGCATGAAAAGGATCAGAAAACCAATTTCAACTTTTTTTACATTTTATTTAAATTTTCCTAAATAAATCCAATTTTTTTTAATATAAAAAAATAAATTACTAATGGTAATTATAAAAGTATTTTACTAGCATTACTAATTGCTACTGAAAAATTTTCATTACTGTTCATTTTCAATGCCTAATGAAATGAATTTTAATTAGCACTAGTTTTTTAAATGCTAGTGAAATGAAATTTTATTAGCATTACTTTTTTCAATGCTAATTAAAAAGTAATGATGATGGTTATAGGCACAACTCTGTTGAATGCATTTAAATTTTGGCTATTATTATAAAATGTTTGTTCGAGTGTATATACCCCTTGCACACGTTTCGGTGTGTACAGCGTATAATTAAGTCAAATGAACAGCGGGAGAGCAATTCACTGATAATTCGACATGTGTTATCGACAAAGCTTAGGCAACGACGGATGCCACTGTCAAAGCAGCGTCTCAATCTCGCTGTTCAGTGTTCGGTGCTCAGTGCTCAGTGTATTCCAGTGTGCGATTGGAGCACAACTTGAGCTGGAGTTTGATTAATAGCAATCGTGATAGCGATGTGGACAGTTCTATGGGCCGCACTTCTGTGTGCTGTCTGTGCGGGATCGACGGAGGCGCAGATAGCCTTCAAGGGACATTTGTCCGAGTTGCGGATTAAAGAGCTGAATGAACTGGCGCTGCGACTGGAGCATTCCATCAATCCAGAGAAATATGCGTGTGATAATTACTTTGACTACGTCTGCAGCCGCAATCGACCACTTTTCTCTATAATGGGTGAGAATCGACTTAGATCGATGTGAAGCCAGTCTTAACTAGTTCATTTCTACAGGTCACATGCCACATATGACGGATCTTATACAACTGTTAACCCAGCTGGAAAATGATCCGGAACAATTTGAGGCCAAGCAAAAGCTAATTGATTTCTTCATATCGTGCAACACACTGAAATCTCTGCAGGATTGCTATCGCGAGACCTTTGAGTATTTCAAGCCCTTGTTTGGTTACATTATCACCAAGGACATGAACGAGGGAACCTCACATGAGCTGCAGGACTTTCTGAAAGTACTCAATCGAGTCACTAATCGAATCAAAACCATGTTGAGCTCATATTCATCTCCGATGTGGAACAGATTGGATACTTACAAGAAGAAGTTTAAGACTCCAAACATCTACTTCTATGTTGGGGATCTGAATCGGGAGTACGCTGATCTACGCATCTATCGGGAGAGTTACGACCACAATCTGCGAAATCTGGATCTGCATCGCAGGCGAAATTCCACCTACGAGTTCGGAGTGCAGCGAACGATGCTCGATTGGAGCTTGTATCTCCATCAGAGTCGGAATAAACCCATGTCCTATTACTATGCCACATTCACAGTGCACTTGTATATGACCGTGTTTAATATTACCGAGAGAAATCGCGATTTTACCCGATTCCGGGAGCAGGTTGAGTGCCTCAATTTGCCGCAGTACGTGAATGTGTTGGATGAGGCCAGAATGCTGGCCGTCATCTATTTGCAGAGTTTTCGACATGCCTGGAAGGACTACAACGACTGGTTGTCTCTGGATCCGGTGCAACAGCAGATCGATGACCAGGAGAATACCATTCTTCGGTCCTATCAGCTCAGCAATAAGCGTCTCTTCTTCACACTGTACGCCCAAAATTTCTGTGAGTTTGGCAAGGAACTCGCCGAGCATGTCTTTTATTTGGGCCTAAGAGAAAGCTCGGACTTTTTTATGAGTTACTCTTGTGGCTATCAAAGAGAAACGGACATGAGGTGTATTTAATCTTCAACATTTTGTAGAAAGCTCAGCTTCTTTCGCGCCTTGTGTGTTTTATAACTACCAAAAACTGTAAAGCAACCCGGTTTATATTCCCCCAGAAGCTTAAGGTTTCGGCTTAATTTTAGTTTTTCCTTAATGTTTTTATGAAAATACATTTTTTATAAAAATAATGAAAATGTTGTAAATAATAAAATTAATTTTATGATTGAAAATATGACTTATTTTATGATATTAATTCGAAATCTTAAATATTTGTGCAATAAAAAAGAAGCTTGAAATCTGTTTTCTGCTGTTAGTTTCTCAATAGTTTTGGGTAAAATGATTTTTAATCATACAATAGTTTGCAGTAATTAATTTAATTTTCTGCTTGCAGTGCAAAACAAATTTCAAACAAAGTTAAAGCAGAACAAATAGTTGGTTGGACAAGAGCATTTCCATTAGCAAACATTCTTTCTATCCTATTATGTCGACCGCTGCACTTAATCCTTTTGCTGGGCTGCTTGTGGTTGCCTGTTGGCCAGGCCCAAAGCAGCTGCCTTTTCCAGCCTAAAAGTGTGCACCTTGTCGAAGTAATCCCCGGCCAGCCCACGGCGATAAAGTTTGGCCAAATCGCTGCAGCTTTTCCCCATGCCATCCACGGCGGACAAGTCAGCGCCGTGCGTAACCAGAAGCTTGATAATCTCCAGACTGGCGTCCATGACCACTGCCAGTAGTAAATGGATGCGAGTTAACATTCTATTTGAAATGCCCCAAGCTTAACTTAGCTCTCACCTGCTCGCATCAAGAGCGTCCAGTCGCAGGCATCTCGGGCCTCCACATTGGCGCCTGACTCCAGTGCAAATTTCACCATTTCCAGCTGATTGGCATCGACGGCACAGTGCGCCGGTGTCATCCCATTACAGTCAGTGGCCTCCAGCTGCGCCTTTTTGTTCAGCAATATCCGAGCAGAGGGCAGATGGCCATGGTAGAACGCCAACTGCAACACAGTCAAGGCAACAGTTGATTTCAACAATATTTCTCTTCCGGCTTTTCTATTTTTCAACCAACATGCAACGGAGTGCGTCCGTTTTGTGGATTGCCCAGATGTACACTGCAGCCGGACGAGAGCAACACATCGATAATACACATCTCGCCCTGAATAATGGCATTGGCCAATGGCAGAAATCCGTTCGGACCCGGATAATCAACTAAGCTCGGCCGACGGCGCAGCATTCGTTTAACCAGAAATTGTTGCGACTTGCGAATGGCGCGATGCAAACAGTTGGTCGAGGGCAGCGCTGCCTCGGTGCAGGCCTGGGAAAGAGGCGTTTTTTTACTTAACTGTAGATAACCATAGAAAATCAGATAATTGAACTTACACTTTCGAGTACTAAAAAGATTTATAAGAATTGTTAAAGATAATTAATTTCAAGCTGAAGATTGAAAAACTACTTTTCAATCAATAAACTTTCTATGCACCTAAGCAATCTTATTTAAAAACAGTTTAAGAGCAAGTAATATTAAAACAAGTGGGAAAGGCATTAGTCGAGCTCCCGACTATAGGATACCCGTTACTTACATAAATAAATTAAAATTTTTTATTGCATGCTTTTAGGCACTTTAATTGCTTAAAAGCTTTAATCAGCCAGTACCACCTTTCTATTTGTCCGATCTTGTTGGGATTTAGTAGGATGATAGGTAAGTAGTAAGTAACAGTAGCTAACGTTCACCGTTTAAAAAAACCTAATATCTTGAAAACTGTGCGTGTGGTGGATTTTCGCAATTTACGGAGGCGGATAGGGGCGTGGCAAAATTTTGAAACAAACTTGACCTGCGTGGGGTTTATAGAAATCTGTGTGCCAAATTTGGTTGCTCTAGCTCTTATAGTCTCTGAGATCTAGGAGCTCACACGGACGGACAGACGGACGGACGGACAGACGGACATGGCTGTATCGACTCGGCTGTTGATGCTGATCAAGAATATATATACTTTATAGGGTCGGAGATGCTTCCTTCTCCCTGTTACATACATTGCAACGAATACAATATCCCCTTTTACTTATTTTTAATAAGTAACGGGTGTAATTACTAAATTGTCAAAATTGTAAATGTTAAAATTATTAAATTGAAATCGAATTATTAAAATTAAGTGTAAGTCATTCTAAAATAATTGTAATACCAATCATAGGATTAAATCTATTGTGTTATGTTGTGACATTACATATTGAAGCGCTAGGATGTTAAATAAATAAACAAAATTAAAAAATTAAATAAACTATCTTAACATTTATTAAACGATCAATTTCTTATCCAAAAAAATTTATTTTAGAGGATACCCGATCTTTGAAACCTTACTAAACTGATTATGCGATGATTTTGAAGTTCAGTCCATTTAGAAATCCATTTCCAAATGTTGTGAAAATTCTTAAGATTTCTTCCATCCTTTAGAATTTTCAACTTATCTGGAGCACTTTCGATCTTTACTATGGGTAAACTCTTTTTAAGCTGCTATAACGAACAAACTACTTTTCATTAGAACTAACAGCTACTCAAGAAATCCAATCTGTATCCTTGTGCTGAGATATTGTTACTCTAATCATATCATATCTTACAATGATATCCGGTGAAATGGCGAGTATCTCATAGTGAGTGGCATCCTCAGCCAGTTGCAATGCCTTAATGCGCAGTCGATAGCCAAAGTTCTCCTCCAATTGGCAGATGGCGTGAGGACTTGAGCTAGTCCAGGCCACCTGCTGCCAGTCGTGGCGCTTGTGATACTTCTCAATGCTGTAGACGATTGCATTTTCGAAAGGTGTCCAATCCAGACAGACGCTGTTCATTGACGGCTTTAAAACGCGAGCCTCGAAACTTGGCCAGACGGGCAGCGATGTCGATTGGTTTGCAATTTTATTGTTGTTATCCGTGTGCTTCGACTGTTGATTGTTGTTTATATTTTCGGACATGTTGCTGGCCGTATATACACATTTGGCCAATTTGCCAGCTTTATTGGTATTGACCACATGCCGACTGAGCCGGCTGAGCTTTGATTCCGTTATTCCCAATCCCATTTCCAATCCCATTTCCCAGGCAACGTCAACATCAACAACCATGGCAATGGCTTTGTCGATTCTGTTTCCTATTTCCTATTTTCCCATTTTCTTATACTTCTTTTTTTTCGTCTTCTTTTTTTGTTAAATCAATAAATTGTTGCAACATTTTGCTGGCTGTTGGCTGTTGATTTCCTCTCACTTGGCCCCTTTTGATGTTCATTGCCGGACAACTCTTTTGTTGGCCCAGTGCAGGACCAGTGATAGGGCCGGGTATAGGGGCAGCAGGAAGTGATAGGGTGGAGTAGTGGCAATGACAAAGGCAGAGCGGCATGTAGTTTTTGATGTGCTCAAACTGAAAATGAAACTTTTTCGTATACGAGAATGATATCTGTACTTTCTGTATGTGTGTGTGTGTGTGTGTATGTGAGTGTGGGTGTGTGTGTGGCAGCTTACTTACTTAGCGACCCTTTGACACACTCCGTATGGTGAGGTGGGTCTAAAGCTCCCAGGACTGAGGCAATGGCGTTTATCTGGCTCGCGCATTGTGCCAACTCATCGACCACTACAAAAATTACAAACTCACAGGCCAAAAGAGAGAGAGAGAGAAGGGGGAAAAAGAAGAGAGAGAGAGAGAGAGGAGGAAGAGTAGCAGTGAGAGATATCGTACTTGTAGCTCGGATGACATGCCAAACACAAAAGCTATCTCACATTGCCTGACAAATACACACACACACACACACATACACACACACCAATGCATGCTAAAAAAATTTATCATTTGTCAAAATCACAACATGAAACCATTTTAAATTAAGCCACTCTGCCTGCCCCCCTTATCAAGCGGGAGGCGGAGGTGAAATTTTCCGCAAAATGACATTGTCTGCGGGTGAAGTGAAGTTTGGTTGTCATCTTTGGCGGCGGCAGCTCTTGAATTTCTCATTGATTGACGACAACGACAGCGACAACGACATCGACAACGAGAGACACCGCAAGTAGAGCATTCCCTGGGGAGCGGGCAGTTTGATGATATCCTGTCTGCCAGTTGCTATATCATTATAATCGAGCTGTGGAGGAGCGGGTAAATTAACTTTATCATTCAGCTCGCCATTGCTTTGTAATAAAAGAAATCAATTTGTTAGCTAAATAAGATTGCGCCATTGATTCCATTTGGATTCGCATTTCACAGTCTGCAAAACAAAATGAAGTAAATTGAAAACTAGGAACGGAAAATGTCGAGCAAGCGCGACCGTTAAAGACCTTGTATCCTGGAACACATTATTTGTCTTCTAACTTGATTACGCATCGAAATGTTATTTATTGGAAACATTTTTTTTGACTCCTTTAAAATCTTTCAACTCCAATTACTTTGTCAAAGCCTAACCGATTTTCTTGCGGAACGTCAATTTTATCATTGTTTGGCTTTTTTTTGGTTTCTGCATCAAAATTCATTAAACATGTTTTTTTTTTCCTCATTGCTTGCCGACCAATCGAAAACTCGGATACTTTTTTATGTCAATTTTTACATTTCGATTTTGAACTCGATTCAGAGTTTGCCCATACTACATACCAAGTTTGGAGGCTCTAGCTCTTACAGTCTCTTAGATCTAAGTATTAATGAAGAAGTACAATAGGACTTGGTTATATCTACAGTTGATGCTGATATATTTATAAGCTTTATGCCTCTTACTGCCTATAACAAACATTTTGTTCCCGACGAACTTAATAAACCCTTTGTACTTTTCAACATTCTTCTGACAGCAATTATCGATTAGAGTATTACAAGTTCGGCTGTATAATAATTGATATTTGCCGCGTACCTGGGGGATAAGCTCCCTTGTGAATGCTGCATCAGCATCCAAGCTCCCAGCAGTCATTAAAGCATCCAACTAAGCTGAAAACTGCTGGCACGCGCCAAATGTGGCCAATTTGCTTCATGGGCCAAGAAAGAAAGGAGCCGGCAAATGCCAAAAACAATCATAACAAAACCAATAGACGCCAAAAATGGGCCTAAGCAAATTCCTTTGGCTGCTCAAGACAGGAAAGATGGAAGCAAGGAAAGAAGGAAAGAATAACGAAGGAAATTCGCAAGGCAGGTGGCATAAAACGTAATGGGTTTGATTTTAATCTAAGTAATGGGCTCTGCGCCGCGTGCTGACGTACATGGCTTAATTAAATAATTTATATAAATTACCTATACGCCTCTTACACGCACACACACACACACACACGGCGTAAAGCGCGCGCGCGTTCTCGCCAAATTCTGTGCTAACTTCATTGTATGTGTATGTGAGCCAGGTGAGTATAAATGTGCAAGTTTATTTTTTGTGTTGTGTTAGGTAAACAAGACAGTCAGCACGTCAGGCCTTAGTCTGCTTTTATCAGCGCTCTGTGAACGCTCGACATTTTCCGGTTCGTGTGTAGAAATTTACAAGCGGAACAAATCTATAAAAAGCAAAAAAAGCGAAAAATCAACAGCAAGTCAGACATACTTGAAACATTCTCTCACATACACATACACACACACACACACTTATGCACACGCATAAAAATTAGCAAACGCCTGTCGCCGGTTCCTGTTTCCGAGCATTTAGTGATTTGTTGATCAATCAACAAGAACAACAACAAGAAGAACAACAACCACTTGCATGTGTAAGCAGCTAGCAGCTTGCCAGCTGCATCTATGCGTTGATTAGATAAAACGACTTTTCACACACACACATTATTATTTAATCGTTTAATTATTTTAGCGTCGCATTAGTTTACTATCACAGCTTTTAGCTAGCAAATTTGCAGTCAGCGAGCTTTTTTGGTCAGTGCTAGTGCAGAGCTTTCGCAGTTGGGGTCAACTGTCAAAACTGACACAATTGAGCGACACTCGACAGTCCGCTCTCTCTCTTGCACTCTCTCGCGCCCACGCTCAACTGCTTGTCTGCTAGCCACTGCTGTTGCTGTGCTCACTCTCTCGCTCTCCCGCTCAAGAGCGCTTTTTGCATGTTGTTTTCTTGTTTTTTTTTTTTGGTAGACAGGATAACAGTTTTTGGTATTTTCGTTGTGTAGTTTTGCAGCGAGTCGAGTCAAAAAGTATTTTTTTTCTTTTTTCTGTATGTGTATGTATACAGCGTAGACATTGCCAGTGGCTGGCAGTACGGGGTTTGTTGTTGTTGTGCTGTTGTTTGTGCCGCGCGCATTGCAAAAGTGACGACTAAAAATATTGTGACTAAAGGAATTTGTTGTTGTTTTTTAGTGTTCAAGGTGCCTTCAACGGTTGTAGGTAAGCTCCAATCATCAGTGGCACAGCCCGCAGCGAGCCATCAATAATCAAGTGAAAAATTTCAACATTTCTCTCGTAAAAACAATGTAACGATTCAACGCTGCCGCCTTCGCAGTACTCAGCGGACGCAATTCACTTGTGGCCAGTACGTGACATTCATCTCAAGCAGAAGTAGCGCAGGTATCAGGATGAGGGGGGGCCGGGGGTAGAGTGTACTGGCGAGGGAGGGACATGGCTGTCTGCGGATGTAATAAGCAATTTGTGGCAAAAATAAGCTGAAAGCAGCAAGCAAGGCAGCAGGAAATATAATTGATTGGTATATAAAGCAGTGCCCCAAAGTCTTCTACTTAATAGAGCTGAGCGATATTGTTAGATTACTTGTCACAAATATTTCAAAATAATTGATATTTTATTGAAATACCCTTGACAATGTTTCATCACTAGCGTGGACTGTCATTCCCAGTGGAATTTTATTTTAAATGCACTTTTTTGGTAAATGTAATATTTTCAATTTAAAATCGTCCATTGCTAACTCAATCAAGCATTTATGTATTTTTTTTTTTTGTAAATAATAAAAATTATATATGGTATACATTGAGATGAAATAAATTAAATTTGGCTAAAAACTTGTTAATCTCACGCTGGGAAAAATATTTGAATATTAAAAATCACTTGATAAATCGTTAGTAAAACCAAAAGTGCTTGCCTATAATTTAGTTTGTCACTTTATGTGTTACGCTGTCTTACGTTAAATTGATATTTCTTATTCTTTTGACACGAATGTCACCATTACGCTCATCTCTAACATACACACACACACACACACACTCATCCCTATCACACGCACAGAAATAAAGTATAGCTGATAGCGATTGAGTAAAGAAATGGGGGGATAATGTTAAGAAACTATAATTGATGGAGTGCAAAACAATAAAGTCCGGCATTTGTTGGATTTATATCACACTAATTAGAATTCTGGTTGGCGAATCTACCAAGCCCCCCTCGCTACCCTCTCCAAGTATCGTTGGCAGCAGCAGCTTAAGGCAATTGATGCACTTGTCATGGCTAAATGCTGACCACAGGCCAGAAGTGAAGGAGACGGACGAGTTGATGGAACGGACGTGGCAAGAACTTTGCAATTTCCTTCTTTCAAGCTGTGTGTTTCCGATGCGCCACAAAAGTTCGGGCTGCCGCTTTGTCTAGCAGCCACACAGCACCAATACACACACACTCACACGCACATACATCACATACATGATATACATACACACATGCAAGTAAGCTGAGTTAATGGCAACTGACAGGCAAACAAAGGCCAAAGGCATTTCTGGCCTAACATAACTCGTTAGCAGATGTGCCATATGGTTGTTAACTTATCAGCAACGAACTCAGCTCAACTATGTACTTATTTCTTTTGTCAAGGGGTACCTAAAATTATTTAAGTAACTTAATTTAAATTTAAACTGAAAGGTTAAAAAAAAAAAAAATTTAATATTTAAAAATTACAACAACAAATCAATAAGGCAGTGGCCATATGTAGCTATAGTACTGACATTTTAAATGTGTAATAGTAATAGGACTCTCATTTAGTTTTGGGCCTTCCGGGCGCAAGCGCCATGCGCAGAAAAGTAGGCAACGCTTTTTATTTCAAAGTCAAAAAGTCAAGCAGAAGAGAGAAAGAGCGGCATGAAAAGAAATTATGTAATAGAAATAGAAGTAGATGAAAAGCGACGGCAGATAAATATATTATTAGTTAAAAAGCTTAAAGCTATTATGTACACGCACACACACACACACACTCAGAGCTATCTTTGTGTACATATATAAGTATGTATGCATATAACAACAACAAAAATAACAAACAGCCAACGGCTATTATTTGAGCGCCTTGAGCTCTTTACCTTTTCTGTATGAGTGTAATGCATACATATGTCGTCATATGCCCTTTCGCATGTGCCAGAACGGCACAGCTAGTCCTGACTCACTCAAAATATCGTGCGCTCAGAGCTTTACAGAATTGAGCGCAAGCATTTGAGTGCTTTCACTTGGCACTGATGTTGTTGTTGTTGTAATTTAGGCGCCTTCTTCTGCGTTGCGACGCCGATGCTGACGCCAGCGCCGACGTCGCAGCAGCCTACAGCTGTGACTATGGCAACGACTGGTGGCGGCGGCGCGTCGCAACGGCCCGAGTTTTCCATGTAGGGAACTCGGCAGTGCGACACAGAAGAGTGCGAACATAGCATGAAGTAAGAAGCGCCGAATAAAATACTATAGCAAAAAGTAAAGTGCCAAAGCAAAAGTATTAAATATAAAATACCAACATACGCGCCTATGTGCGTTTATGTGTATGTGTGTATATTATATACATACGTATACATATATATATATACATTCTGTGCAATAAAACAAAGACTCACACACACATACACACATGTGAGCCACACACACACACACTCTGGCAATAATACGTTGGCTTTACAGAATGCACTGAAAATACAAGAAGCAAGAAAAATACAGAAAAACAGACCAGCGCAAAAAACGAGAAAAAAAAAACAAAATTAATTCAATTATAAACAATTAAATTGTTTGAGTTAATTCATTGTGTTTTTTGCGGTAACAGTGCGATTGTCGTCGGCTTTATGTAACCGAAAGTTTTTAGGGGGAAATGCGGCCAAAAGTGTCAAAGTTCTTAAATAAAAAATTTGATTAAAACCGTTTGGCAGCGTGTGTTACGTAAAAATTGTGCTTTGTGTGTGTGTGTGTGGGACACCCTGCTCTCCACCTCCTCCTTCTCCTCGTTCGCCCGTCTTCTTCTCCCTTCGTAATGGGCACTTACGTGCACGCTCGCATAAAAGAAACCCTAATAAAGAAATATCGATAAAAACAACAAAACAGTAAAGAAAACAGAAAAACATTCCCATACACGCACACACTCACACGGCAGACACAATAGGCTGCTACATATGTATGTTTTATTTGTGTGTGTGTGTGTTCACAGTCTGTTTAAATTAGGTGCAATGTCAATAGGTTGTTATGTTATGGAGGGTCAATGGTTATTGTACTATCCAAGCTATGCAAACTCATCAGTATCAACTTTTAGCCTTTCTCCATCTCCCTATCTCTCTTTATCTTTGCTGTCTCTATCATTACTTATATAAGTTGTTTGTTTTCATTCTTATCTGTATTTACATTGCAGAAAAAACACTATCTGTCTGATGCTCTCGCTTCTTAGTGGATTTCTTTAAAAAACATTTTCAAAAACTTTGCCTCTTCTACAACAACTACAACAAAAACAGCAGCTACAACAACAACAACAACTGATAACAAGAACCAAAAAAAAAAGAAGTAAAAAAACACACACACACAAGAATTTCCCAACGGCAAATCTCAACGGAATATTTACTGAGAACCAGGTAAGTTTTGTGCTTCCACCTGTCCACCTGCCCAAGCTGTCCAAAGTATTTCGAAAAGTATCTTAAAGTATTCCCAAGTCCCCGTCTAAAGTATGCGACAAGTATGCTCCAAACTCGCAGCTCTAAACTCAGCAATTCACGTCAAAATGTTTGCATAAACTTTGCGCATTTTCACGCGTGAAGTAGCTGCAAAGGGGAAAGGGGGAGAGGGACAAAGGGGAATTCTTGCAGTTTAACCAAAGCATTAAAAGTCTCTTCATTTTGATTTGCATTGATTTGCAAGAGTAATATGTAAAGTGTCTGACCAAAAAAAAAAAAGGCAAAGGTTGACTTCTTTGGTAATGCTGTTGACTTTGAAAGGCTTACGTTGCGTATACTTGATATATACTTATTGTTGACCCCTATTGAGTGGAGCGGTGTCATAGAAACGCCTCAAACGCAAAACTCAACCTGGCTTATTTGCGTGTTTATTGGCTTTAGCTTACATTCGTTCTTTCTCTCCTCGGTTATATCAGAAAAAACTTCAAACGTAATTGGATAGCTTCGGTCGCTTGGCCACACAGAAATGTGAATTCGTTTTTTTATTTCTGTTCTGTTCGCTTTGTTGGTGGCACACCTTGAGAGGCTAAAGGGTAGGGGCAATAGGAGCAGCTGCCACATCAAATTCTAAACACGAAACCCATAAATTTACGCTTTTATTTACATATATTAGGACCGGTCTGTAGGTCGGTTTGGTTAGAAGCCCTTCTTCAGTTTCCACTCGTACCACATACAATGTTGCTATCCTTTGCCAAGTTTGCAAATTAAAGAGAATTTCGTTAACGGAAAATGTGTGTTTTTCCTTTGGGTAGGGGTACGGTTGGAGTACGAGTCGACCAATAAACAATTCTGCTGACGCTGTTGCCGTAGGGCGCATGAAAAGCTGAAAATTCTTTTCAGCGCCAGCTTAATTCATTAGCTTGGCACAGACAGGAAACACAGAGAGAGAGAGAGCGAGAGAGAGAGACAGAGAGAAAGCGAGAGCGCGAGAAAAAGCAGAGAAAAAAGGGAGACTAGCAGTGGTACTGAGTCCTGTACATCCTGCCGATCTGTCAGTCTGTCATTCACTCCATTCGCCCGTCCGTCCATTTATCCGTCTGTCTGTTTGCCTGCCAGGCGTATGCTTTTTATGTCAAACTAATTTCGTTGCTCGTTTAGCTGGTGTTGTTTTAATTTGCTACAGAGGCTTTTCCTCCCCCATCTCCCCCAAAAAAAACTCTCGTCAGCTGCCGCCCTCGGCTTAAGTTCGTTAGCCCAATTTGAGCAAATATTAATATATGGTTATAAAGCCTCTGCCACTAGATGGAAATGGAAATGAAAATATAAGTTCAGTTAAGGAGCGTCCTGCTGAGACCTGAAAGCTGAGAAACGAGAGCCTCCTCCTGCGGCTGGCGGCCTTAACAAAATTGAAAATTTTCTTCTTTCTTCATTAAGTATTATTGTGCCGGGCCTCAGATAATATTAGATTATGTACTCGTAGTCCAGGCAGCTGAAGCAGCTGCGTGGTAATGTCACAAACGTGTCTCGCATACAGTGTTGCCATTTTAGCAGTTTTATAGCTAAACTAAGGTTTTAAAAAAAGCGATTTTATTACTTTTTTAGATTGCCAGATAACTTAAAAGTTTCTTAGAAAATCACAATATACTTCGAAGAAAAAGCCAGCTTAAAATATTTTAGTGCAGCATATAATGAGGATATATTTTTGGGCTACTTTCAACTGAAAAATTATTTAGATTTAAGAAAGATTTTAAAATTTGAAGTAGACAAGCTTGGAAATAAATTGCAAATAAAAAGCTAAAAGCTATTGAAACCATAAATTTTTTTGAAAATTACAAAGATTCTGAAAAACATTTATTGATAAAAAAAAAAGTAAAAGTTGAATTTGAATGCTTAACTTATAATATGTATTTTCTCGCATTCAAAAATAAATGCTACTTAAAAAACTAGCATTTTTTGGCAAGTTAGATAATATTGTTTAGCTATTTTGAGCCCCTGAAATTCTGGCAACACTGTCAAGCACATAAGCACAACGAGTATAGCAGAGATGGCGGAGAGGGGAGAAAGAAATGTAAACTGCGAATTGGCAAGAAGTTCGCTAGACAGACGGCAGAGGCAACGAAGCGACGGCATTTAAGCTAATCGGCTTAAAGTATCAGGCTAAAACAGGTGACAGGGCAAGTTGACGGCGGGTCCAGTGCGCGAATTGCTAAGAGATGGTATACAGAGAGAGGGAAAGAGCAGGAGAGAGAGGGAGGAGATGTGGTTGAGACGCACTGTCTCCTGGGCATTGTCCTTTTAGCGAGCACAATTTAATTTGCTTCCATTTTTCTTTACTCTTCTCTTATCTCTTCTTTTTTTACATTTACAGTTTTGGGTGAAAGTCAACCGCAAGTGCAATTTTTGGTTACCATTCGCAGAAGCCACGCCCACACGCCAACTACGCCCATAGAAAAGAAGTCGAAAAGAGTCGAGCAAAATGGCGGCGTTCATTGCGAAACAGATGGTTGGAAACCAATTAAGTGCCGTTAAAGGTAAGTCAAAGTCACAGAAAGCCACTCACAGTTACATCGCATCTCATTATGCTCACACACATACACATGCATACAAACATGCATACATAGATGCTAGAAACGTATACTCAAAAAAAATATTACTCTTTGAGAAATTTCCTTTTGTTTGAAAATTGCCATAATAATCAGAAAAATGTATATTTATCGGAAATATAGTTCTTTATGAAATAGAATTTCTTAAAATATTAATAAGGATAAGTCTAATTTTTGAGAAATTTATTTTCTATTAAGTTTGGAAACCGGAAATATTTTTCTTAATAAAAAAAATATAACCCTTAAAAATGTTTTTTATAAAGTATAATTTCAGAAATATAAACAAAAATCAATCACATTTTCGAGAATATTATTTTCTAAATCGCACTTAAGAATTTCTGATTTTCCGGATGAAATACGACTCGTTTTTTTCCGAGTGTATACATACGTAGACACAGACATATGGTGTGTGTATTTTTGGCCCTCGATCGATACACATACATAATTCATTTTCAAGCTGCTGAGCAGCGTGGCAAGAAATTTGCCGCACATGAAAGTGGCTAACGTTGAGTCTGTTTCTGGCTCATGCCTCAGCTCCATAATTCTTAGTAGCTGCTGCCGTTGTTGTTATTATTGTTTAATCATTGAATGTGCAATCGCTTGGAAAATCATTGAATGCTTTCAAAAATGTAGGATATTTTATTTAAAACGCTTATCAACTGGCAGCATGCGACTACTTTTACATGCCATATTATTTACATAATGTATCTATGTATCTTTTATGTGTGTGTGTGTGTATCTAAAAGTGTGCTAGGCAAGCAGCTCGCTCAATTTGCTGCCCTCAAGGCAGCGTCAACAGCTCTCGGCCATCTAGCAAGCCCTCTCTTCTCACCCCTCCTCTAACTTGGCCTCCTTCGCTTTGCCTTTTCATGTTGCCTTGTTGCCTGAAACTGAAACTGGAGTTGACGTTGTCGTTGTCGTTGTTCCTGTCGCTGGGTCTCTTATCAAGCTGAGAAATTCTGCACGAATGCGTCGGCAAGTGGTTCCAACAAAATTGATACACTTAATTGCGTAGATTGATGCTAAATTCAGAGCACTTCACATTCAATGGCAATTTGTGTTCGACTTATAGCAGGCATAATACCACTTACAATTACCTAGAACTAAGAGCGAACTAAGTTAACAGTGACAACCAGGCAGGCAGCTCAATCATTGCCACCTCCACCTCCATCTACCTTTCCAGCTTGCCAACTTGCCACGAGCCGTGTCAAGCTGTCGACTGTGGTTTGAGACTCGTGTGATTGCCAATTGAGCATTAGGCCGTCAAAGTCTGGCACTGATAGACTAGCTAGCAACATGAAAATGCCATTAGCATGGCCATAAAAATCGAGAAATCAAATCGAAATATAATATATATAAAGTATATCGAATGTACATAAAAACACAAGTACATATATGTCAATTACCAATGTACAAAACTGCAGATACTTTGAGAGCACAACCACTCAAAAATCGACATCAAAATTGCGACAAATGTGAGAAGTAGAAATAAAAATACAAATAAAAATAAAAAGCAAATCGTAAAATAAATATGTATATGTATATGTATCAAGGCCAAACTATGTTGAACTGCAACGAACATTGTTGGGGAATTTAACTTTGATGTTGCAAATGTGTAATACAATTTCCTCTTGGAACGAGGATAAGGAGACTTAAATGTAGGCGACGAAATCCCCTTGTCTTGGCTGATGGCAGCTAATGCGTTTCTATTGTCAAGACCGAATCGGAGAAATTTATTTGAGCTTCAGTCGTATTAGCCTTTTATTACTATTGCCTGTCTTAAGCTAAAATAACTTATATGGATTTGCCACACTTGTCCGGGGGGTCCAGTAATAAATGTTGCAAACGTGCAGACTGTTTTTTTGTTTTTGCCACCAAAGAGCAATGCAATAAAATATCATTTAGGTTTCACAATTATCATTCAACATGACATTTATTGCCTTTCACATTCGTATTTATGGCCATTGCACAATCATATCAAACTAATTTCTTATACCAACATTAATTTATATTCAAATTTTGCCTTTTTCAGGTAAGCGTTTTGTTCAGACAAATGTCGAGAAATTCCATTGATTGCGTAAGTTGCATTTGCACATCACATGAAATAATGGTCAACAACATTAAACAATTTTCTAATCAAACTCCGTAAAACATACTACAATATACATATATCTATAATAAAATACTGTATTCCATCTAATATGATAAACATTATTTATCTAGCACAAATCCGTTTAGTTATAATTTTAGCGCTTGTGTTTCAGTTTTGAATGGAGATCGAGATTTTTGTTGATTGGCCATAAAATAAAAAAAATACAGCATGATTTATGATAAAAGATTGGAAAGTTTTTAGAAATTTTAAAATTGCATATTGAACTCGATCGAAGTTGAAATTGAATTTTACGAAAGTATCAAAAATACTTATACATTATTAAACTTAATAGTAAGTCTAGCATTGCACAAATACACCCGAAGTGGAGCATATTGCGAATAATTTATGATAAACACACACAAACACACACACACACACATGCAACACTGACAGATACAACAACACACACAGATCATTTTGGGCTTGGCTCGAAAATGCTTTTGACCTGGCCCATAAGACCCACTTTCACCCTTCCCCCTCTCGTTCTTCCATTAGATAGTCGCCATCCCATCCAAGTCCGAAAAAACTTACGTATTCTTGTAACCTAATTGTAATTGTATTCTATTTAAGCTTAAGTCCACACACCGAAATCATGTAACTCCTTTAGAAAAGCAAAAAAATACCAAAAAAGAAAAAAAAGAAAATAAAATTTATTTGTACATATTTGTACGCTCCTCCTACAACCTTCACAGCCGAACTTTACCTCATTGTAAAACATACACTAAACACAAGAGCTTGACACAATATAACAAAGAATACAGCAAACACCTTAAAACGATACCCAAGTGCACAGCAATCCTTAGAATCTTCATGCACTTCACTGACACAAAACATACAATACAACGCCTACTGCCACGCCCATACCAACAGCAGCGGCAGCAGCTACAATGAGCTCAGCTGCCTTTGGCTTCACACAATTCAATTTCTTCTAGTACAATTTCCTTTTCTGCCTACTCCTCGATAATGCTATTTTGATTTTTTACATTATTTTCCACGTTCTTTTCTCATTTTATTTTCGTACTTTACTTGTACGCTCACTAACATTAACATGAATGCCACGTCAAGTCAAGTCACGACCACGTCCACGATCCACGCCCACATTGTAATACACGAACACAACGGAAATTTGAGCTCGAGAATGCCAAAATGTAAAAAAGGCGGCAGCTGTGTCGCCTCTTGCATCAAGTATACGCAATGTATACATTTTAAAGATTGCCCAACAACTCGAGTTTCAGCAAAATTTTCAATCACAAAATACATACAAGCAAACACACTTTACACTTAAATACAACAGCAACAACTACTTTTCAACTTATTCCAATTTCTTGCTAAAATATATATTTACTTATCTAACAAACGCTATCAATTTATATTTATGAATACTCACCCCAAAAAAAAATCAAAAAAAAACTCTCATAAATGCGTAGCAACAAACTTAAGAAACTTAACTTGATAATGCTGAGAATACCCGTTTTAATGGTAACTTTCAACTTTACTTTCCCCGACAAACACACACGCTAAACAGATGCTGCAGGCGGCGGTAATATTCAATATTTAATTATCCAAAACCTATACTCGTATCTAATTGTTTCTTTGCATTCAACTCGTACTCGTAATCCTTTTTGTATTACTATAATTACCACACCAGCAATCATTTTTGATTCGAATATGAAATTCCAAATTAGTGACACCTTCACATGATTCAGCATCCGTGTTCGATAAATATATATTATGATATATTTGATATGCTATGCTATGCTATCCCATTTGGGCTTTATTGCCTTTTAGTTTTTACTTAAATGCTACGAATTCCAAATTATTCCATTAACTTACATATGTATTTTAACTTGCTGCACCCAAAACTCCCAATCTAAAATATCTAAAAAAATAAAATAAAATATAAACCAAAGCAACCAACTAACTAACCAAAGAGTCTGCCATAGTTGCACCCAAAGAGCTTTCACTAACGTTAATTATGCATACCTGAACTTTGTCAACAAACTTTTGCTGCCAACGAATTCAATTTGAATCTGCTTAAAAATATAAATAGAAAAGAAAAAATAAAACTTTACCCAACAAAGATAATGCGCGTGAACGAAACTATTTTAATTATCATTTATTATTAAATTAACAGCAACAAAATTATTTTTTGCTCGGATCGGAACATCATTTAGTGTCAGTTTTGTATAAAGAATTTGAGTCCCAACCATTTGTACTATACTCTTGAACCATCCTATATATATATTAAAATTGGCAACCTATCTTGATTAGCATTGTGATGAGTTTTCTATTATTTCGTTTTACTACTAACAAACTGCAAAAATAAAACAATTACCATACAGCAACCATATACAAATATACTAAACGATTCCAATTGATTTTGCATTTTAATTAACAAATACATTAACAATTTCTATTGTACGTTAACTATTTCCTATCTCTTGTTTTCTACTATAAAAAAAAAGAAATGTTCTATTTTTTTGTTGTTAAAAACTGCTTCTTTAACTATATATACTTCTACTTCTTCTACCAACTACTTCTACTACTATAACTACAACTATCGTACTACTACAACAACTAAAACAACAACAACCAAATATGGAACCATACTAACTACAAAACAACTTACATCTTCTACTACCTATTCTACTATAACTACTCTTAACTACAACTACAACTACTACTACAACAACTCTACAACTAATATACAACGTATTTACAATGAGGTAAAGTATAAGTAAATATTATTGCAATGTACATAAATACTATATAACACTATCTATCTATCTATCTATCCGTATGTATATTCTATACTATTTAATTCTATACGAAATCCCTAAAACGAACCCTTTGCCCTACACTTAAGTTAGCTAAGCTTGTCAATATAACGAAAAAATGCTGAGTCCTTTAATAAAAAACGCGCGTCCCCAACAACTATTCCCTACTTATTCTTCCATCTACTTTGTTGTCTATTCTCTGTTCTCTGCATCCCCTGTTCTCTATACTCAATGCCCATTTTGATGAGCAAACATTTTGACACATGCGACACATGCCACTGGCAGGCAAGACAACGGCACCTACATGACAGATACAGCTACAGATACAGATACAGATACAGATACAGATACAGATACAGATACAGATACAGATACAAATGCAGATAACAGCCAAAGATACAGCTACAGCTGTCCACAACATGTGCAATTGATGTATGCATGTAGTTCTCCTCCCCCTACGGTTTCACCCGCCCCCATGCAAATAAGGTTTACACTCGTATTTGCAAATTTTCAATTGCTTGACACATCTGTGTCCATCATGTTGAAAGCAAATAGGAAATTAGTCACGAACAACTCGTTGTGCGAGTGTTGTGGTTAATACTTAAATTCTATTATATAATCTTGCCTTGATTATTGTTTGTTACCATCCATTCTTGTTGCTCTAATTCTTAGACAATCAAGTATAAAATAAGATTTGTATTTAACAAGGCACGAGATTAATATCATTGCATTTTTAACTGATATATTTCCAATAAGCGATGCAATAGAATAGCTTATTTGCTTTATTCAACTTGAGATTATGAACTTTATTTAATATCCTTAAGATTGCAGTGTAATTTTATAAGAGTTTAAAAAAGTTGGATCCAAGTTTACGATACCGAATGGAGGTAAACAGAAGATTATAAGAAAAGATGAAACAAAACTTTTAATTGGGATAACAATTCTTTCTCATACAATCCAAACAGTCCTTCATAAAATGTATATAAAGGCCGAGTTCACCAGAACTAATCAATCAGTAATCATGTATCACAAATCAACAAATTTTTGATGGGCTTCTGGTGAACGCTGTGATGAAATTTTGAGCCAAAATCAAAGTTGTCATTTCTTTTTTTGTCAAAGGTATTAATATTAATTGAAAAGTTCCAAAGAATTTGGAGCAAAATGCTTAATGAAATGGGATTCAATAGAGCAAAAGGCCTGATTTAAAATAATAGATGATATGTTGCTTTAATAATTTATTAAGCCAATACTATATGCGCATTTAATATTTTATAAAATATTTGAATACATTATAAATTAAAAATACGCAGATTACATCGTCTTCTTTGCATTTTTTTTTAAGAAACCCAAATTAATATTAATAATGTGGTTTCCTAATAACTTTTATCCCGTTTACTTTCAAATCTTGTGTTCTGTTGATTGCGATTTGTTGTATCGATAACAAAGCATCACAATCAGCGAATTTCAGCATACTATTTTGGTGATGAGTTTTTAGTCATCTTAATCACAAAATTTGAAATCATGAATGCTCATTACTGCCGTTCACCAGTTAAAGTTAAAGTACATAAAAATCGCATCCATAAAAATCAAATTGTCGATTTTCTGATGTATTTTTACATCACTAGCTTACAGTAATTTTTTAAATGGGAAAAGAGGCAGCCCAGATTTGAGTAAGCAACGTAACGTATACGTAATTTAAAGCGCTGTGTTGCGATGCAAATGCTTTGATTGGGTAAACCTGTGCTATCAATCAGAATATTATAGCATTATAGTTGTTGTAGTTGTCGACGCTCCCGTAACATCATCAGCATAACTAATCCTTGAATGCACAAACGACCACAAAACAAATGGCAAAATTACGCATTAAATTCTGACAGCGTGCTGTGGAGAAATAGGGATCGGGATTGGGATGGGGATAGGAATGGGATTGGTATAGGGATAGGGGGAAACGTAGACCCACATAAATGGTGCATATTAAAAATTCTTAAAATATTTGTGCTCGAACAGCTGCCGGGCGACCAAAATATTTGCATGCAGTTTATCAGCTGTCGGTCCAAAAGGGACGCGAGACTCTGCAGGCATTTCTGTCAAATTTCCAGCATTTGCTGACATGAAGGCACATTCCTGGCATTGACATGCCTGCCAAGCCAAGCGGGGTGGAGGTATGAGTGGATGTGGATGTGGATGCGGATGCGGGCTTGTGGAGTGTTGTCGGCTTACAACTAATTGCTGGCGCTAGAAAGAAGAATTGAGTGCAGCCAGCGAAATGGCAATGAGATTTACTTGCGTCATTATGAAGAGCCATAAGCTGAGACGGGGACAGTGGGCTCTGTATGTGTGTGTGTGTGTGGCATTAAGATCCTTTATGCCACAAGTACAAGGCACATCTTAACACTTGCACACGCCCACTGCCTGTCACCCTCCGCCTCCATCTCGTCCATCGCCTCCACTGCCTCCCACCCTGCCCTCTCCCTTTGTCCGCAGTCGACTTTTGCGTTTACTTATGCACACGCACGCAGAGAGGCGAGAGCTACAGTTAAAGCTAAAGATACATTCACAGCTAAAGATACATTCACAGCTACAGATACAGATACATGAGGTACAATTGTACAAGTGTCAGATGTGTGTGTGCTGTGGCCATAAGTAAATATTCCGGCTCTTTGAGGCTGTTAAAATGTAATTACGCCGGGAATATTGCAGTTGCTATTAGCGACTATGACAATGAAATCATCCGATGGGGTCGGATGGGAAGGAGCAGAGACTTGGCAACGTTCCTTGCCAGAGTTTAGCTGCTTAAGCCAGTTCTCAGTTATAAAAGTCGCATACGCATCCCACATGCCACATCCATTTCCATTGCCCGCTTCCTGTCATTTGTAGCACGTCGCCATCGTCTCCGACCTCTGACCCAGATGTGGATGCGGATGCGGATGCGTGCGCTTAAGGCAGCCGGAGAGGGGGATGAAGTTCGGGGGCGGTAACAAAGCTCAGCGGTCTTGAACCGGATTAAGCAAGAAAATAATTTGACGTTCGTGCCTTTTCAACAACTCCTTACAATAAAAAAAAAAAAAGAAAAGCAAAAAAGAAGCTTCGAGCAGAAAAATTACGCACACAGAGAGAACAAGAATGAGAAAGACAGATAGAGTGATGGATGGAGACAGAGCGAAGGAAGTGTGTATGAATGCAGCGCTGCTGTTTTAGCTATTTTATAGCTAGACTTTGCTATTTTGATATGAGCTAGAAATTAAACTTTTTTTGAAAATTATTGGGTAACGACTTACAGCCAACTTCGATATACTTAGAAAAATCAAAAGATAGACAGTCGAAAATAAATCAATGACAATCCAGCAATTAAAAAAAAATTAAACATAGGATTGTTGATGAATAAATAAATAAGTACAAACATATTTGACGTTTTTCGACATAGCATTAGATAAAAGAATGCATTATTTCTACATTGCTAAATTAAAATCATGCAAATAATAAGCAATTGTTTAACTTTATATCTTAGAATGAAACTAGCTATTTTCTGTCAACTCTATAAGGAAGCAAAAGGAACTGAGGCGCCGAGCACTCGCACAAATGGTTGCTGCTTCCTTTTTCCATTTCTAGTCATTTAATGTGTTTATAAGTGTGTGTGTGTGTGTGTATGATGGCAACACACACACACAAATGGAAATGGAAATGGAACTCTAATGTAGTATTCCCTCAGCGTGCGCGTATTAAGTCGCATAAATGTCACCCAGTCAACAGGCCAGTCATCCACATTCAGATTCAATGCGACATCCATATTCATCCACATTCACATTCACATCCACATCTATAGCCAGATCTTAAGACAATTACGGCCTCTATATTCGAAGTGGGTCCACGTTCCATTTGCGCCTTGACGTGTTGGTATTCAAAATAGCAGTCGAAGCAATAAAACGCAGCGTGCGACTTACTTATACGGTATTTGGATCGTATATCAGACTTATGAGTTGGCCCAGCACTTAGTGTGAACTCAACTCAACTCCTTGCCCCGATGATATATCACGGCCCAGCCACAGGGCTAGGTATTAAGTACCCTCATTATGCCCAAGACACGCAGCAAAAAAAAAAAAAGTAAAGCTTTTAACGGCAAAAAAAATACTGAAAGAAGATGAAAATAGGAAAGAAAAAATGGTCTTAGAACAACCAATTTGTATACTCGGATTCAAAGTGATTTCATTTTCTTTTCTCCTTTTTTTCGGATGGGGGGAAAGGAACTGTTGTCGCTGTCAGGAAAATGCTGAACACAAATTGAAGGCTTCCGTTGTTCCTTAGCGGTGGTCTTAAAGGGCCATCGATGGCCAACGGGTTGTCCATTAGAAAATAAATGAAATATGCAAAATAGCCGGCAAAATGTAGTAAAGAGAATAAAGTGAAATTGAAGAAAATGAAGTTGATGGAGCGATGGCCAGATGGAAAAGATGGATAGAATAAAGGGAAAATAGAGAGTTGGGCAGCTTGGGGCTTGGGTTGAAAAACAGCAGGCACAAGCGGTGTTAATTATGCTGTCATGATAATTATATTACAATAGGCTTGATTAGTTTTTAATTGAGTTGTGCACTTCATGCAGCGAGCATCTAAAACTCGAACTGACTTTCTGACTTTTAAGGACTCGCCAAAGACAGTGCTTCACGTTTATTGCTAGCAAAGTCAGTTGCAGCCACAAATAGAAGAAAATGCGAAATAAAACTGGGAGCAACGGAAAGCAATGGAAAATGGCATAAAAGGAAGTTCATAAAGTTCATAAAGCAAATTACAAAAGTCTCATAAAAGCGCAACATTCATACACATGGCTGGCAAGGGAGAAGCAGGAAGGGGGTTGTTACCCCTCAGTGGGGGGTTGGTGCTAACGCTGGTTGACAACATTTCGGCAAATCAATTTTTATTATAAAATACTTTGACTGATTTAAGAAAACAGTAAACGGCGTCAACACAAATCAAGCGCACCCTAAAATCGAGAAGAAAAAAAAGTTAATTCACAAAGCTATTCAGCAAATTGATGACTATAAATTCAATTTAATGTGCGTTGCCTTTAACACATAACACATAGACCAACAGACCAAACGACCGACAACAACAAGATGCAGCGGCAGAGGCAGCGGCAGAGGCAGCAGCAGAGGCAGCAGCAGAGGCAGCAACAGCGTCAGCAGAGGCAGCACTGCTATTTAAACGCGTTTAAGCAAAATGTGGTCACTACACTCCCCCTTTATGCCCGCATCCCTCCCTCGCACTCCACTCCCTTGTCTCCACCTGCGAGAATAACGGGAAAGCGCTCAAGAGCAACGCGTGGGAATCTTTTCATGCGTTTGCGCCGTTTGGCGGAGGCTGTGCGGCTGCGACAGCGACGTCGACGCCGACAGCGCAGAGTGCGACAACAATAATTAGAGCGAGCAAAAAACGCAAGGCGCCTTTGCTGCTGCTGCTGTCAGTGTCTCTGCTGCTGCTGCTGCTGTTGCTGCTGTTATCAGCGTCCAAAAACATTTGTGATCCTGCGCAGGCGCTAAATTCCGTTAACGTTTAACAGTCAACCCCTGCGCTTGGGTCATCGTATGCTCAAATTCGGTCCAGGCTGTAGTCAACGTCGACTGCGACTGCGACTGCGACTGCAAACGCCGACTGCGAATGCGAGACTGCGAGTCGCATTGGCATAAAAAGCCAGGCAACTGCGAACAATACTCCTACTCCAGGTTTGCACTCCAGCGACTGAAGTTCACTCACTCTGACGTAACCAGACGCAGCCGAAAAATAAAGAGTCCGAATAAAAATCAGAGTCAGTGTTGAGATTCAAAGTTAGAATCCTTTTAGTTAGCGCGCAGCGCAGCGCAGCGAACACAAAAAAAAAAAAAACAAAGTCGGCAAACAGACAAGTTCAGTTTACAGTTTGCATTCAGTTCGTGTGAGCTCGTGAGCGCGTTCGTATCGTTAGCTCGGCAACGGCAACTACAATCGATTGTGTGCTTGCCATGGCAACCAAGCCAAAGCAAACGATGGCACAGCCGAACTTTACAACAACAAAGAGAACAACCAGAATGAGAACGACGACGACGACGAAAAAGAAAACGAGGAGCATGCCGAAACCGCAGCGTTCAGTGTGTCACAGTTGCAGCAGCAGCAGCAGCAGTAGCAGCAGCAAACGCAGCAGCAACTCACGACATTGGCTCAGTGTGTGTGTGAGACATCAACGGTGCGGTGGTGTTGTTGACCAGCAGCGACAGCAGCAGAAGCGTCGGCAGTGCGCATCGTTGGCAACTGCAATTATCGTTGTCGCATCGTGAGCAGACACAAGGCACAAATACGGAGAGATAGCATTGGCCTAAAAGCGCCCAGAAATTATGAATTTCATTGGTATGCACTCGCAAAAGAAGAAAAAATACGAAAAAAAATTAAACAACAAATTGAGACTGTAAATTGTTAGATGTTAAGCGTTAAATATTTAACGTTAGACATGCGATTTATGATGTTCAATATTCAAATATTCAAATATTCGATATTCGGTGTTGTGTGCACTTTTATTTCATTTCTATCTCTTGCTCTGCCTTTCTAACTCTATCTACACTCTACAACTGTTACTGATAACTCTGTTATACTCAATGTAAGTCACTCAACAACTAACTTTCCTCTTATTAACTTCTCATACAGACATATAATATATCAGCTTAGATTCTAAGCAAACATATGCTGCATAATCGTCTAAAAGCTAAATAAGAAAAAATCAATCACACTTTAACGACCCCTTTGCCAGCCTTTCTCGTTGGCCATAGCTGCGAACGAGAACGTGGCGCTCTTTTATCGATTTTTAACGTTAGCATAAAGTAAAAGCAAAAGCAAAAAAGCAGAAAAGCAAAAAAGTTCAAGGTCTGCCGACAATGAGAATCCCCCAAAATCCTTACAATCTTTCGACCATTTATTATGCATTAAAGCTGCTGACAACTTTTTAACTTGGCCAAAACTGCTGGCAAGTATCTAATTGTGTGAGTGTGTGTGAGTGTCTCTCTGGATGTGTGTGTGTGTGTTTCACACACTTGGACTAAGTTTGCAGCGCTGCTGCTGCGCGTAGAGCGCATCTCCAATGCGGCAACCAAATGCCTCCGTGAACTCGGGCGAGTTACGCAAGATTCCATGTTGCAGCTGCCGCTTGCGTTCCTGCTGCACTGCACTCGACTGTCCATTCTCGCGACAGTCCACCAGCAGGCTGCCAATGAAATAGAGTCGCTGCCAGGACAACTGCAGACTGTTAACCGCTTGTTGGCTGCCCAGCCATTGTTTGTAGCAACTCCAGGCCTGACGCTGGCCGAGCATACCCAACAACAGATCATTCCCATTGATCATGCTCTCCGTTGTGGGAACATGACTACAATTTTGAAAGGCGGCAAACTGTCGTTCCGAGTCCATGCTGCGCCAGGCGCCAGGAGTTCGACTGCTGCTGCCAGCGGAGATTAAGGACCGTGCAAAACGCTCTCCCACCAGCATGTAGTTCAACGGCGTGCTCAGATTCAGTTGGGGCCACAAACCGTTGATAGTGTCGAAGATTTGCGCATATTGCCGCATCTGCTGGGACGCCATGTTCAGCGTCTGTCTCTTGTGCTGAAAGCGACGCAGCTTTTCCATATTGCGATAGAAGTTTCTTCTGCTGCCCAGCTGCAGTTCACGGTAGGCAGCATTCAGGCGTTCGTCGCCATTTAGCGTTAGATGCATCACTTGGCCCAGGAACCGCTGGGAGGCCTGCTCAGAGATCTCATCGATCCAAACACTGCCCGACAGCTGGGACTTGTAGGCTTTGCCAATGGCCGCGTACATTTGTGTCATCTGCACTCGATCCGCACTCACACGCTGCAGCAGATGAGCGTAGACGTCACCAGCGTAAGTCTCCACCAGCTGTTGACAGTCGGCGGCAGCAATGTCTGCAAGAAACCAAAGTCAACAGGACGTATGAGCCATAATACAGTTTGAGAGTTTCAAAAAATTATAATTGAAAAATATCACTGTGGAGGGAGGTCCATGCTAGTGACGAAAGCAGCGCAAAGTTAACTGGATGAATGATAAAATCTGAGATAAACTATTTTTTTGTGGCATATTCTGGAAACACGATGTGTAATATTTTGTTATTATATTTTTTCATAAGCTTGATTATTTAATTAAATTTAATTTTAATAAGCTTTTATTTCTTTTCAGTTTTAAATTAAAATGATTTTTCTCACATTCGAATTTTATAATTCCACTTTAATTGTAATAATTTTAATGTCTGTCGACCGTTTTCAGTTGTCGTTTAATAAATAAAAATTTGTGCTGCTATTTCTCAAACAAAATTGAAATCTTATTATTATTTCACAGCTTTTTAATTTGGATACAAATTAAATCAGTTTTGTTTTTATTTTCTGATAAAAACCAACAATTAATTGGCATTTTATGAATCATAATTCCAAAATTATAAATGTGCAAATTACGTATACGCACCCATGAGGTAATCAATCCATATCCAATTGAGCAGACGGTGCATGCTCGTGTTTTGCAACAACTGCATGTAGTCGACCAGTCGAGGCAGCTGCTTCACCACAATCGTGTCCGTTGCCTGCAGCGTCTTTCCGCCCAACAGTCTCTTGAAGTAATTATCCCAATCGAGGCGATTCAAAGACGCATTGCCGAAGGAACTGCGCTTGAAATTGGCATAGGTGAACTGCACCTGGTCATCGATGCGCTCCATCTTGACAATGTCACGGCGACTGCGCTCGAAGCTGAGCACCTCCAGGGATGCGACATGAGCTCGACTTTGCTCCACGCCGAATCCTTGCAACAATTCTCCCACTCGCTGCTCGAACTTGCGCATCGTGTGGCGTCTGGTGACGTCCGGTTGCAGTGTGACCAATCTCTTATTGGACTGCATGCTAATCTTCGTCTCGAAGAAGTAGGGCGCACCCATCTCGTGAAAGTATCCAATCAATCCCAGCCAACTCAATGTCAGATTGCTGCTAATCACCTCAAGAGCTGGCCAACCGCCGCTGTTTCTATAAAGCTGCGATGTTCTCAGCACGTCGGCACCGCGATTATTCTCGCAGGACTTGTAGAAATTCATCAACTGCAGCTCCATGTCCAGCAGCTGGCTGGGACTTGTTGCCTTGAGCAGCTGCTGGAATCGCTGCTGTTCCTGCTGACGACGCAGCGTCTGATTGACATTGGAGCTGCGTCCACAGACGTAGCCATAAAAATCCTGACACGGTGATATGCTATTGTCCAGCAACTGCTCCAACTGGTGCCCAAAATTCAGCACATTGTTGTCAACGTTGTTAACACTGGCAGCGTACACAGTGCCAGCTAAAATGAACACAACAAACACTTTTGGATACATCTGATGTAGCTGCTTTGAGGTCTGAGCTCGAAATGCACTTGGCCGTCTTTTGTCGCTATCTCTTGACTTGCTCACTGTCCCTGGTCGCTGCAAAGGTCAGCACCGTTAAAGGTCGCTCATGCAAATCACAGGAAATTGCCGCAATTCACTTCCGCTAGTTTTGTGGCACGTTTCACTTGTGCTGCCAGACTGAGCCGACGCAATGCCTCGTTCAATGCTGAGTCTGTGCCCCAACTAATCGCGCTTCCATTGGCGGCACGATAAGCTCAAATCAACTCAGCTCTGTTCAGTCGTTGTCTTGTTTAGGTTCTTAAAGACCCTGTACTTAAAAATTACTAAGGGTTTGCTAAGTTTATTAAAGTCGAAATGTACGTAACAAGCAGAATGAGGCAATTTTGAGTGGATAAAGTATACAAAAATATGTTCTTGATCAGCTAAAGAGCTAGAGACTCCAAAGTTGGCATGCAGATTTCTGTATATTCTAAGAAGATCAAAATTACATTGCGAGCGAATAATTAAGTTCAAAGATACATTGGTAAGAGCCATGTTCGTTTAAACGGAATTAGATTTAAGAGACTATAAGAGCTAGACACAACATAATTGGTATGCAGATTCGTATATACTCTTAGTAGTTAGATCAAAATTACGAATAACAAAGACCTTAGATAGTAAACCGAACTTTATAGGAAGAATTGCAAATTAGTAAACAACATTTAAATTAAACACTCTCTTAATTGATACACTATGAGTACAGGGACTCTTACAGTCGGACTCACTCGACTGTAGCCTTTCCAACTAGTTTTTAATCAAATATGTGTCAAAATGTCAAGCTAAAATTGGTCATGACCGATTTTGATTTGAATTTAATCTACAGCAGTGTTACATTAAGCTAGGGTTCACTGTACAATGTACAGTATATACATATACTATATACTAAAACTAACCATTTATTTGCTTGCATAAACTGAATGCTATTGTTAAGCTGTTTCCATTATTTTTTCCAATAGGCGCTGTAGGAGGTGATGGTGGCGATGATGGCGACGATAAGGAAAAGGCAGAGGAGGAGGAGAGAGAGCGTCAGGAGGCCATACGTGAGGCCGAGGAGCGACGCAAGGAGAAGCATCGTAAAATGGAAGAGGAGCGTGAGAAAATGAGACAGGACATACGCGATAAGGTAAGCGATTGGATCCCCACTCCACTCCAATCCACTCTATCCCTCCTCCAACACTTCCTTCCGTTGAGAACAATGTGCGGTAATCTGTCGATGTGAAAAGAAAATGAAGTGTATTATACATTATCTAAAGTGTGTGCGGTTTGAACTTCCTGCTGCAGTTCAAATTGACTCTAGTAGGGAGTCCTTTTTACGAGCGACTCCCTAACGGAGTCAGATTGAATTACAAAGGACAAGAATACAACAACAAAACCAGTGACAAGTGACAATGATAAAGGCTTAACATACGATTAATATACGATACACTATAGCACTATATAACTGAATTTTATATGGCGTTGCCTCTTACAGTACAACATCAAGAAAAAGGAGGAAATCGTCGAGGCAGCGCCACAAGAGGAGCCCAATCCGCTGATGCGAAAAAAGAAGACGCCCGAGGAGCTGGCCGCCGAGGCAGAGCAGGAAGAGCTCGACGATTTTACAAGTAAGTCAATCCAGTTGCATTTGCGATACATATGTGTATGTATGTATTTGGCTTCTAATCGTATATATACATATCTATGTACATATGTCTCTAATTAAGTGTAATATGTATGTATATTCTTGAACTGGTCTTTAACTATTTGCTAATCTGATTCACCAAAAAGGCGTCCATGTCTATTTAGTGCTATGTGTAACTGTCTTTAGTTGTTTCATTTACTTAACTTAAGATCTACGTTTTACTCAAGCGACAATAATAAAAATAACAACAACAACAACAGCAACAACAACAACCACAAAAACAATAAAAACAAACAATGTATAAAGTAGTACACGTAACTGTGTGTGTGTATCTGTGTGTATTGTCTCGTATCTTCTCGTGCTCGTGCTACTAAACTGTCTAATCTATCAACAACTCATATCTACTATATCTACTACTATATCTATGTACCTTTCCTGTGCGCTATCTTACATATATATGTCTAAGATCTACTCTACTATCCTTCGTAATTGTAAGCTAACTCTATAACTCTAACTAACTATCCGAAGTTTCCAACTGGAACTTTAAGCTTAAAGCAACGAATGAATAACTCTCTCTATATATAAAGTGTGCACTCCATTTTCTTATTTACTTTTTCCAATTATTTTGTTTATTCATCTTTCGTTGTTTCATTTGTTTCTTTTTAATGGTTCTTAAAACTTTTAATTATGTGTTGTATTTGAAAAATGAAAATCAACTGGGTTGAAATTGATGTTAGTTGACGATGAAGAGCGTCATATTGTACTTAGGTTTCATGTCGAAAATGAAATAAACCAAATTGAATTATTAGACTAAGGTAAGTGGTAAAATTCCTTAATCTACTCATCTGTGTGTGGTAATCTAATTGCAATCTTTGTATTTGCATTTGTATTCACCTAACTCCACAACCACAAGCAACAATGAAAACAACAACAACAAGTTTCAATTACTCTCTCTCTCTCTCTTTCTGTCTATCTCTCTCTCTCTTTCTCTCACTCACTATCTGTCTATGATTGTGATTAAATAATTTAATCGTAGACCAGTCAGAAATACTATGTACTTCCGAAACACTCACAACAAACAGCTCAAGAAACTCTCAGTTAGAAATTTATGAAACTATTATTAGATGGGGTATTGCATAGGTCTAGGCAGCTAATAATAATTATTCAATTATACAATTATATTATACATTATTTTACAAATTTTGCATTTTCCTTTGACAACATTTTTACAACTCACCAACTGCACTAACCTATTAATAGAACTTTATATAATTTGTTTCAATTAAAACTAAAAAAAAAAATAAACTTTATTTTAAACTTTTTAATCGCTTGAGTGCTCAATTACATACGAAAACTCAACACGCATAACAAAATAAATTTCAAATGAACCTGATGAAAAACTTTTCTACTCGTAATTGTGTTTGCTAATTAAAAACAACTAAGTACAAAATAAAAAAAAAAAAAAACAAATAAACATGGAAAAATCTAAAACCAAATACCTATAAAACTTTTTCCCTCTTACAACTGTTTACTCTCTTTCCTCTTTAATATGTATGTAATATATGTATTTTATATATGATCTCTAAGTATGTAAAATATATATATTGCATATATGCTGTATATGTATGTGTATTTCCAACACACCATCTATTTATTTCATTGCAATCTATCTCTTTTCTACTATGACTCTACATTTACTAACTATTGCTTTCTGTTGTCTACACTTACTAATTAACTAACTAACTAAAACACACACACGTACTTACGATACATACAGAAGTACTAGAAGACTTGATTGATTTAAATTTGAAATTATAATTTAGCAAGAAAACATTAAACAATTACATATTTTTATTTAGAACAAATATTGTCGTACAATTTGCACTTCGATACCTTGCGTTATTATGCTAGTTATTATAACAGTTACATGAGCATCCATAAATACATATACATACCAGTTAACATACATAACATTTGTAGTCTACTCTACAAAATATGCTTATTTATTGCTGTTTCCATACTCAATTTCTTTTTACAGAACTGAAAAATCAAATAGAAACGCAAGTAAATGAGCTAAAAACTCAAATAGAGGGAAAATGTGTCATGCAGTGATATGTCAGTCATCATAAAATAATACAAAATAAAAACAGAAAACGGTAATTGAAATAATAATAAAATAAATTAAAAAAAAACATCTATGAAATGCAATTGATTTAAATCACTTAACTTCAATTTGTTGATATAAAGTTATAAATACAAGTATATTATGTTCAATCGTGCAGCATAGTATTGGAAATGCATACAAAAATAATCTATTTATCATACATATAACCCAAAAACTCACAATTCGGCAGCAATAAATCGAGCAAATATATAATACGCCGCAGATTGAGATTATGTGAAGCAACTTAAGGATTACATATATATATTATATTATAATAATAATAAACCAGTATAATATAATGATAATGAAATGATGCAAAATAAAAAAAGATATATATATATTTAATTATATATATATGAAAACAGGACGGTGAAATCCTATTGAATTTTAAAGTAGTTAAAGCATAAACCAAATTATGTATAAACGAAATATAGTAAACGCCTTTAATAATATTCAAATCACTCTTGCTTCGATGATAATGTAATATACTCAAAGCCCCAATATACAATACATAACCGTTGTTTAGTTGATAGAATTACGAAATTACAAACAAAACGAAACGAAACGAAGCGAATTCCAAATCCAATTCGAAATCGAAACCCCAAGTCGATATCGATATCGAAATCGAAACTAATCATAATGCGAATGGTGCGACAGAGACAGGTCAAAGAGTCAGAGTCAGAGACACAGACCAGACAGAGACAAACAAAGGAGGTTGCTGAATCATGTCGAACCGTCAAAATACGTTGCTGAAATCTTTTTGGACTTTAATAACATACATACATGCATACTTACTCACATACATACAAAACGTATATACACGAGTATGAGACGAGATGAAAGGAAAGGAAATGGATATGATATTTATAAATCGACATATATTAAATAAATAATTCTTTTGTTTATATTTCAAATTCAATTCAAACAAATTTCTATAAAAAATAAATTCCGAAGAATAAATTGACTGCAGAAACGTTAAGATCATCGCTGGTACTCGAAATGTTTATTCCAAGAAAACCCAATATAAAACCAAAAATAAAAAAAAAGAGAAAACCAAAAGACAACAAGTATTCAAGATCGTTTGTTTCTTAAACTCAAAAGAACTCTTCTTTAACAACTGTAATATTTTGTTTCTTTCCTATACGATACAAAACCACATACACACAACAACAACAACAACAAATGAGACATTCTAAGCTATTTGAGATACTTATTGAACATACTGATTGATGCTTCTGAAATGTAAGTAAACCACCTAAACTAACTATATACCTAAACTACTAAATCTCTATATACTTTACTACATAACCAAAATTTGAGTTCATCTTACATTGTTTAAGTGAATACATAAAATATTGATTAAGTTGATGATACATACATACAAAAATAAAATTAACCTTTAGGCATTATTGTATTATGATATTACGATAAATTTAAAAAAGTTGTAGATGTACTATTTAGTCATTTAGCAAAGGACAATAGTTCATAAGAAACGCTAGGCAGTTCGAGAGCATAATGCTGTGATACATTTAGCATACATGATTTTTTCCTTACCGCGAAACGCACACAAGATTGCAAGCACCCCATAAGTAAATAACCCCAAAGCCTCCAAAATAAATATGAACACAAAACTTCAATAGAGTCGCATGCAAAACTTATATACTTACTTACATACAAGTACATAATACATACTTACTAACAAGCAATGCCAAGAATTTAAAGACGGAACCCTTAACTTTAAAATTACTCGTATAAACAGATAAAGGTTACATATATTAAATATCTGTTGTCTATCCGTTGTCTGCTCCCAGTTGCAATTGTTCTTAAAAAAGGGTAGGTACTGTCCTAAATACATATATGTATACATGCTTGTGCCTATTATACCGACATACATAGTACATAGTACATATCCAAACTACATTCTACTCGTACCACTCCTAATTGTATATAAACGATTTTTCACCAAAATTTGAAGTACTCTGAAGTACAAAATGCAACAAAAGTATGCATGAATGTACATATCGTATGTATACTATACATAAGTACACCTGTGTGTATACGAGCCGTTCTCGTTGGGAATCGAATCGCGTTTAAAAAGGGGCGGGAAAAAGGCGATTAATTACTTGTAAATGGTATTCGATGTGTTCGGTTTATCGATTTTATAAATGCAGACATACATTATTTACTCGTATGCAAGTGGAACGGCTCCTATATACTCGAATGTATGTTATCAATATTACTATATCACGTTTTATTTCCTGTACCATGGCATGCCCTTTCCAAAAGTTGAAAACAAACAAAACCGTCTTTACATCCGCCTGTAGTATGCCTTATAGAGATAACCAATATCAATCATATCAATATATTGTATCAATAGAATGAACATTTGGAAAGGACATTTGTGCTTCGGCAAGTCGAAGTAAGCATTTCTCTTTGTTAGTTATTATTTTTGATTTTATAAAATTAAATACTAATCGATATAAATATACAAAACAAAAAATAAAATATACTAATATATACAACAATATATATATATATAAATATACATATGAATAAATGTTTTAATCACACTGCATTCTCTATATCTCTCTCTTTCTCTGGTGTCTCTCTCTCTTTCTCTCTCTTCTTTTGATTTGAAACACTCTTTTGAATCTTTAATGCGCCACTACTACTACTACTACTACTACTACTCTGCCTAAAAATAATATCTGAATACAACACGAAACAACAACAACATCAACATCAACAACTACAACAACATCTACAACAACAACTCTACCAATTCTTCACCACAACTCGCGACTCGCTGGTCTCTTTCAGACATTTGTACTCTCGGTGTTTTATATGATATACTCGTATCATCATCAACAAGAACAACATCAACAACAACAACAGCACAAGTCAAAACAACTACAACCAGTACAAGAACAACAACAACAACAACAACCTACATCTACTACAGAAGTAATCTTATATGTACTATATAATAAAAGAAAAAAAAAATTAATATACACCCCAAAAACAATATGCAACTAATTTTATTATACACAATTTTTTCTGAACGTTGTGAAAATTTGTTTTCCTTTTGTAAATGATAAAAAAAAAAATACATTTCTAATTTACAGTCAATGAATACACTCAGACATGCATAACAATACCCATACATATGCCCATATATACTACTCATATATAGTCACATGCATTTAAATAGCCAACAAATAAATGGTGTTGTAAATGTTAAAAGTTATGTACAGATCCAACAAATACCAAAGAAATAAATGTACAATTAATGAGTATATAATAGCTTAAATGATACTTATCGAGGATTTCAAAATGAAAAAATGAACAAACATAACATACAAATACATACAAACATACAAAGACCGAGAAATCTACTTATGTCCCTTTCCATATGCACAGATAATTCCATTGAAAAATCCTTACAAAATCGTACTTTGTGCATAACTATTTCATGTCTGACTATCGGCAACAAACCAGTTTCAGTTTCAGTTTCCGTTTCAGGCTTTAATGCCTTTCTCTGTCAATCTAATAAAGCAATCCTATAGTGCCCCTCGCTCCATACAAAGTTAGGAACGATTGAATGCCTTAATGTGGCTTCTATGAAAAGCGTCTAGATTCTATCCGAAGAAAGCTTAAAATCTTCAACTTCTTTAACTTCAAAAACTACAAAAAAAAAAACAACTATACTATTATACTATTTCCCCCTACATACAGATTTTACTAGTTTTACCGAACCCAAGTCTTATGCTCTTTCCAATTCTTAGATCTTAAATCTTAAAAGAAAACGCTTTCTACTTACATATTTACATATAGCGAATGTTTAACTAGATTCTATAAAAGCAAATATCTCTATTGCGTTTTTCAAATACATATATATGATATTGAAGTTCACTTGAATTGTTTACGAAATACTACAAAAGATAAAACAAATGGAAAAAACGAAAAAAAAAAAAAAGGAAAGAAGGATGATATATATTATTTAATCATAAAGATTTTAACGTAATCATAAATGTTGAAAATGTTAAATGGTTCAGATGAATTTTTGTTTTGACGTTTAATATTTATTATAGTTATGATAATGTATGTATATGTATATCGGAAAGTTTATAGCAAAATGATTATTGAATATTATTAAATATATATACATACTTATATATGAAAAAATTATACATAAATGTACACATATATATATAGGCATATGTATATGTGTAACTAAATAGGGAAATGAATTTAACAACATCAACCAATATATGAGAACAATGTTGAAAAGAATACCATTCAAGTCATTATTACAAGTAGATGTGAAAGCAGTTCTACACACAACAAAAAAAAAAATGCAAGAAACATAAGGAAAACGTTAATAGTTGATTAATTATATTGTTACTTTGAACATTTAATTAAAAGAAAAAGAAAAACCATGAAACCAAATGATTAATAAAAACATGATATATATGTATAAATATATACTTATATGAGAAAACACAAATATTACAATGGGTCTTTTTAATTCTCTCACCAGGCGTTACGGTTATCCTCCATAAAAAAAAAAAAAAAACATCCGCCAACCAACCAACCAATACACTACTGCGACTCTCAGATACTCTACGTATAGTGAACTTGATTTGGCATGACTGTTAGTCTAAATGTTTTTCCAACTTCCGTATCTCTTGCGTATATGTGTGTGGCTGTGTCTATCTATCTATCTGTCTATCTATCTTTCTATCTCTCCAAATGTTTCTCCTCCTGTCTAAACCACTATCCTCTTCCTGTCTATATATCATAACCTCTGTCAATATGATCAGGTGCTGCTGTCTATATCTTTACTACTATTCTTCTACTGCTAAGTATACTCTACTCTTAAAACATTGTGTAATGGAATGTGCTGCGTTTTCTACTAAGTATTAAGCACATTCGTATCTGCATCTGCATCCGAGATTCTCAAAAGGTTGAAGGTGAGTTATGTGTAGCTTGTTGGTCTTGAAGTCTTTTATCCAAATCTTTTCCACAACTGGCAGGCAAACAATCTATGTATGTAAGTATACAGGTGTTACCATTTTCCTTCGATATGCATTATTTTTGTTGTATTGTTAGCAACCACTTCATAACTGAGGCTAAGGTAGGTGGCAATGCCAATCTGTGTCGTGTCCATACCTCATCATCCACGAACACATCCAGACGAAAGACAAAGTTGCAAAAAACAGAAAATGAAAAAAAGAAATTTAAAAAGAATGAATATTGAAAATATGAAAGCCCTTAGGGAACATTTGTCCTGTCATAGAGAAGGTGAAGGAACAAAAGCAATCAAAACTCGTAAACAAATTAAACTCTTTCATTTTCCTCCTATGTTTTACATGTCACTTACGTAGGCAATTTTACTAAGTTGTAAAAGTTTCGTGCTTGGCTTGTTCTCGTTCTCGTTAACTGATTTCTATTTGTTTTATATTTTCAGCGAAATTGAAAAAACGACTCAGTGATGCTTTTAAAAATTGCCCATTGAGAAACTTGTTTTGAGCAAAAACCAAAATCCAGCAATGAAAAATGATGGGGATCCTACATTGATAGTTTCGGTTTCAAAGTACAAACAAAGAAAGATGTACATATATTTACCAACTATTCAAGTATCTATATGTACATACTGGTTTGTATGTATGTATTTCGTATACATACACCTAAGTTTAAGGAAAACTAATCGCTTCGTCTAGCTGAAAGAATTTCATGCGCTTTTCAAAACTTCAACGTGCATTATCTGCCAGCTCTGGTTTAGCAGACTTTCTATGGTGACTATAACTTTTGTCTGAACTAGGTTTACATACGATTATATGATTATATGAAATTAGTACAACCCTACGATGTGCCCTTGAACGCATAAGCAGCATATTAGATCCTCTCCTTGAGAAGGGAATAAGTAAACTTATGAAACGTTTTCTTTTATTTTTGCCATTAATTAGTGTTTTACTTTCAATAATAACAGATATTTATAGACTACCCCAGTTTATTAATTATAATTTGAACAGTTCAAATATTTGTTTGCTTAAGAAGTACAACGATAAAAGGCATAGAATCTATTTATTATAGAGAATAGCAAACGAAATAACCAACGTGTTAAATAAACAACGACATTAGTTAAAAGCAATTAGAGTAGTTTAACTCACCGCATACTAAGACGTCTTTCATTTGTATTTGTATGTGCCAAGTGCGCTTTTCTTAAGATATTCAGAAATATACATTTATTGTAGACGATTTAAAGTGTTTTCGTTACTTGCCAAATAATTCATAAGATTTTCAAAGTACCTGAAATTCCAATGACCGTAGTGGAAGTCTTAAATTAGATTAAGGTTCTTCAAAAACGATTGCTAACGATTAATGAGTTTACATCATTTATAATATATACCTACAGATAACTAAGTATATACCTATTAAAATAACAACAAAAGAAGCTGCTCAACATTATTCCTGTACTTTGATCATCTTTAATACTTTTAAGAGTACATATGTATATTTGCAATATATGAACTTATCTTCACACTGAACTTTACAATTAAAATGTACTTTCCATGTTATGTGTTTCAAATAACAAGCCGATATTCGAAACTCGATATTCGACCGGTTAGAGCAGATTCTTACTATTTGACCATTCAAGAAGAATCATTAACTTCGGCTCACCGAAGCTAACAAATCCTTTTCAAAAGCTACATCTGAAGAAACAAAGACATCTTTTAACAGTTCCGACGAGCTTACTTGACGCAGTCAAATAATTCCGTACCAGAAAGTCATGTCAGAGATAAGAGCAAAGTACTGAATAGTGCTAAATATATAAAGTCTTAAATTACTTATGGATTTGCATATACTTATGTTCTCATCTTATCTTACTATATAATCCTGTTAAGTCTTGGCCTATGTTTTTGAGGGGGATACAAATGAAATTTTAAATCAATCATTCAAATAACAACAATCATATCTAAACCTAAACGATTTCGTGTCTTAATTTAAAATATTAAATGATTTTACAAGTAAATGAAAAGAAAAAACACAAAGCAAAAGTTTCGAAAATGCAAACGTAGTTTTATCGAAAGCAGCAAAAATAATTTTAGTCTAATATATAGTATATATAATTTACATACCAAAATGACCGACTGAAATTATTGTTAAAAGTTTTATGAACTATACTTGCATATATACATATATTGATATGATCAAGTAAATAATGAATGAATGAATGAATAAAGAAAAATATATATACACAAATTCATAAAAAAAAAGCAAAATATAAATGAAATAAAATATATTAAAGTTTCTAAACCTTAATCAATCATAAATTTGCGATTCAATATATACATACAATATACATACATATACATATTACGATAGTTGAACGAAATCTAATTTTAAATGACGGCGTGCATACCCCAAAAAACAGAATTAGTTATATAGGGCCATTTACAATTTAATAAACAAATCGAACAATAGTTTTGACCTAAACATAAGCAGATCAACAAAATTGAAAAGCAAAACAAAAATAAATGAAATGTGCTATTTACTTTTGTAAAATAGCAAACGAGTACGGCAATTCAATCCTGATCAGTGCAGATCTATCCTGATGGTCGTGAATGTCAAAGTGCGAAGCAACCCAAGACTAGTTCCAAAAAGAATTCTAAAGATACAAGATAAATAAATTGAAACGAAAATTCAGCGTTATTTAAAACCCAACAAAAAAAAAAAGCAAACAAAAATGAAAATAAAAATAATAATAATTACAATCCTAGCGATTATTATATACTTAAAATAAATATTCAGGCATTTCAATGATGATAAGATTAGCATCACTAAGACCCTCGTTCTATGCAATGAATACTTGAAGACACATGCATACGTACATACTAAAGATGTATGTATGTACATATGTTTGTATGTATGTTTGTGCACTGCGCTGTATTGCATTGCCTTCAATTGGATTATATTGTATGGTATTGTATTGTATTGTATTGCATTTTAATATGTTGTATTGTATTTACTGTTGGATTGTATTTTAATATATAGAAAGAGTTAATTTCAAATAAAGAGTTTTTAAATGCAATATTCTTGTCTTTTCACTCATTTACTACGAATATTAATTAAATGGAAACACAAGGAAGAGTATTAAGTAAGTATTTGACTGCAGTGCAAAAGGAAAAGTTGAAAATTCTTTGAAATTGAACACAGCAATGCAAAGCATTGGATTAATTAATATCGTAGATTTCACTGGATTATTGGATTTTATTTAAATACTTATATGCGCCAAGAGTTACAAGCAAGTTTTCAACGCATTTCCCTCGACTTTTCACTTTTTTCTTTTCAAAGGAACCACAGAAAAAAACATAAAACTAAAGGGAAAGTTCGTTGGATTAAATTTTAATATATGGCAAGAGTTATATTTCAGATAAAGACAAACTATACAAAGGAACTGCAGGGAAAACAAGTGAGTCTACATGGAAAAACTCGATATAAAATAAAATGCTTAAAGAAAGCTTTTTGCTATCCCATGGAATTGTATTGTGTTTACAGTTGGATTAATTTTAATATGTATGTAAAGTAAGTAAGCAAGCGTTAAATTTCATTAAAGAGTTGCTTAAATGCATTTCCCTCAACATTTCATTAGTTCTATTGAATGAAAGCACAGGGTAAACAAAGTAATTGGGGTGAATCAAAATGAGAAAAATGCAAAACAACAGGGAAATGCTTAAGAAGTTCCTGGCACCACATTCAATTGAATAAATATGCCCTGCACTCTTCAGTTAAGCTCAGAGCCTAGAGTCTTGTGCTTTTATTGGTATTTGGCATTTGGTATTTGGTAAAACTCTTCGTTGGCATTTCATGCTGCTGTCATTATGCGAGGCTGCATTGTTTAGAGATCACATTCCAAAGTGTTTGGAATTTAAGGACTTGCCTGAAGTTGATGCTGCTCCTGCTCCTGCTCCTGATGCTCACACTTTGATGCTGATGCTGATGATGATGCTGTTGTTTTCATCTTCCTTTTCTGCTGCTGCATTTCCCGGGATAAAAATTGGATTTGTGGGAGAGATTGGTTGGCGGTTTGAGGGGCTTGGCACAACCTTGTACCGGGCAAATCGCACGTAGTACAAATCAATACAGAAAGTGAGCATCTTCCTCGGCATATTTCGTTTAATTAAAAAAGTTTAGCGCTCTGTGTGTTTCTGAACAATTGATTCCGAAATTGACAGCGTTGACATTTTAATGCGTTTATTTCCGCTTGTCACTTAATGTGCGTTTCATTTACTTGCCATTAACATACATATTGACTGGCAGACTCAGTCTGAGCTTAGCCCTAATACGATTTGACCTTAAATGCGTTGCCATTTGTCAGGAATCGTAACGAAATAAGAATACCACCACATGTTCATCCTTAAGTGTGGTTGGTTTGTTGTTGCTGTTGTTGTTGTTGTTGTTGTTGTTGCTACATCCCCAGCAGCAGCTTATAAATAATGCAGCAAATGCTTTTAATTATACAAACGCACCAGGTAGTAGACCCCATAAATGTATTGACCATATATGTACTTTTACGCACTGCCAACACTTTGCCTTCATCCAAGTGTAAAGAGTCGTGTTTATTAGCCAAAAACAAACCCATAGTATGTATCTGTGTGTTTGTGGCTCTGGCTAAAGTTCCACTTTAATGTAATAGGAATTACCAGAGGAGCAAGCTTGGGGAAACCCTAATGAAATGCATTGTCAAATGAAATGGTAAAATTGACGACGTCCACTCTTTCCTGAAGTGGCCAACCGCATTAAATCAGCAAACTAACCGCCACTAAATAAACACACACACACACACACTCAGTCAGACATGCTCCCACACACACACACACACACATACGAAAATAGAAGATGATGCCGACGTGGTTGCCAACCAGGATCTAAAGTTAAAAGCACTTGTAACAAATTGAAATCATTCATCTTACTTTTCGCATTCATTTGCACTCGCACTCGCACACACACACTTGAATACTTACACCCATCCCACACACACACACTCACATCCCCCGCTCAGTGAACACTAATGTGGGCATTTCTAATTCGCCCGGTCAGCCAATAGCCTTAAGTAGTTGGGTTTTTGGGCTTTTCTTTGCACGCAGGTAATGCCCAGTCCGATTGTAAGGAGATATTCATGGGGAAAACTAAAACTAGTCAACAAATCAAGCTTAATCAGAATTGCATTATTGGAAATGTAAACGTCCGTATTACTCATACATATATTATCTCATTCATTCATTCATCCATGCATTTATTTCCAGTTCAGAACAATCGACAAATTGTTTAATAATTAGTTTCCGGGTCTAAAATGCCGTTTACATTGTGAAAAGACGTCAGATACTAATATAAATATAAGAATTTAAAAATTATTATTTTTTATTTATTTGCCCAAGGGAATCCACCTCAGATAAACACATGAATTATGCCAGAAATTATTGTTTATATTTACAGCGTGTTTACTTGTTTTATCGTATGACAATTGCAAAATAGTATTAATTTATAGAAAATTGTATTGTATGTAATGGAACTATTAGTTGTTTACATATTTTATATTATTGTTATCACACTTTAACTGTGACATTTGTCGACGTTAAATAAATAAATTTAAGCTCACACATAAGTGATGCTTCAATCTAATTAAATGGCCACTTTTAAGCACATAATTAGCATATCATATATTATGTACGAACTTTAATTGCAAATAAATACGTATTATGTGATATGTGTAGTAGTATATTATATAAAAAGAACATAGAAATAGAAGAAAGAAGATGAGAACTTGAGTTTTCGCTCAATCGACTTGTCGACTGCAGCAATGGTAGCAAGCAGATTCAAGTGGATGGCTATTAAAACGGGCCAAGACCTGTCAGACTCAAGTAGAGGAGAGAAATCATCGTTCCATTCAAGCAGAAATTGCATTGATGAGGCATTGGCAAAAGGCGACGGCGAAGGCGAAGGCGACGGCGAAGACCGAACACTGGAGCTAAAGTAAATATGAAGAAGATGCTCAGTTTCAGAGCGTCGTTTGTCCCACTGTGTTTGAGTCTTATGCTATTTCTTGTTTACTACGACGAGTATATAGAATTTTAATCACTTGCCGGAGAGAATCAATTATTTGCACGATTCCCTAATAAGCCCGGTCTCTTCTCGACTCTTATGCACAATCACAATCTCAGAGTCTCTGTTTGAATCTCAGTTTTATTCTCAGCGACGATGACAACATTTGAGTAAATTGAAATTGATATTTTCAAGCCGCTCTCAGTCTGATTCCAACTGGCAACGGGCAGACGCACGCTAAGCGCTCCCAATTTATGCAGATCAAGAACTAAAAATAACAATAATAATATAAAGACTTTAAGCAATAAATCAAAATGAATCTCCTGCTGGGATTTATACTGCTTCAGGGCATATTTCACAGCTATGCACAAGGTAAGTTTAGACTACATGTAAACGGGTAATCGATCGGGATGAATCTGAAATCAGAATCCGAATTGAGTCACAGAGAACTGGCATGAGACAAAGCAGCAACAACGCAACTGGTTATCACCACTGAACTCGACCCGATGGAATCTTTACATATTCCGCGGTGCTTTTTCATATCAATATGCCGTCGCCTCTCATTGTTATTTGTGTTGTGTGTGTTTTAACTTGTTCCAGAAATCTTTGGCTATTGTACAACGCCTGCGGATCAAACTGGCACTTGCATATATCTAAACAGTTGCAATTATCTCTATGAACTCGTGCAGCGCACACTCTCCAACAGCGAACGTGATTTCCTGCGGAACAGTCAATGTGGCTATCGCAATGGTCAAGTGCTCGTAAGTATATACACAGTTGAACTTCCCTAACTCGAACTTCTATAACTCGAATTTCCCTCTAACTCGAGCTAAACGAGTGGCAGTAAAATTAATAAACTCTAGAAAAATAACTCTGCAAGTCGAATATCTCCATAACTCGAACTTTTTCTTTGGATATCGGTGATTCGAGTTAGGGAAATTCGACTGTATTATTTACATAGATGTCAATCGCAATTATGGATCGAGTTTTAAATGGAAATGTGAGCAAAATTTTGAAAGAAATCGTAATTTAAAATCCGAAATATACAATTACGAATCGAGTCTAAAAACCAAATGTTCAAGTCGTCAAAACAAAAATCGGATTGCCGATCAATCAATCACTCATAAGTATATATAGTATGGTTTTCCCCTGGTTCTCCGTTAAGGGTCGGCGACCTGCAGAGCTTTCAGTTTGAAGCTTTCATTTGTTGTAACCAAAATCAAACAAACTAAGCTATAATATTATTGATGTAAAAATGCATCGAAAAATTGACAACTCGATTTTGGTTTTGATTCGAAGCTCGTTTCATAATTTGGACTTACATCGCCACTATATATTATGTATATGTATCAGGATTTCCTATACTAACAACCTTTGATCAACTTTTAGATTTGCTGTGCCAACAGTCGCAGAATCAGTGATCGGCCAGTTTGGGGGAATCAGCCTCAGCCCCAGCCGGCAGTTCAACCTCAGCCCCAGCCGACGACACCTGCGCGACGCTCCAACTTGCTGCCCCAGGTGCCCAACTGTGGCGACAACTTTGGGAACCGCGTGGTTGGCGGCGTGGATACGGGCAAAAAGGAGTTCCCTTGGCTGGCACTCATCGAGTACACCAAACGTAAGTGAAATATGGGTTTTGATTTGCGAGACATTTCTAAGCGGATCTCCTAATTTTGTAGCGGGAAATGTGAAAGGACATCATTGTGGAGGATCATTGATCAACAATCGTTATGTCCTGACGGCGGCACATTGTGTCTCGGCCATTCCCGACAATTGGCGACTAACCGGAGTGCGTCTGGGTGAATGGGACACGACCTCGAATCCGGATTGTACCAGGGAGCGAAGTGGTCGTACGGACTGCAATGAACCCCACGTGGATGTGCAGGTCATGGAGATTACGCCACATCCGCAATATCCGGGCAATGCAAGAGATCAACTCAACGATATCGCACTGTTGCGACTGAGAACCCAAGTCGCCTTCACGGACTTCATATCACCGGTTTGTTTGCCCAACCGACCGGAGCAACAGAATACCATTTTCCTTGGCCGCAAAATGGTTGTCTCCGGCTGGGGTAAAACCGAAACCAATGCCACATCCAATATTAAGCAGAAGGCCGAGCTGGAACCTGTGTCAACGGCAGACTGCAATCGCCGCTATGCCACCCAGCGACGCACTGTGACCTCCAGTCAGATCTGTGTCGGCGGCGTCGAGGGCATCGATTCGTGTCGCGGTGACTCTGGTGGCCCATTGGGTAATTTCCGATTCATCACCATTGAATCAATTTTAACTCTGCTTACCTCTTTTCAGTCATGGAGGAGTTCAGCGAAGGATATGGCAACTATTATCTCACCGGCATTGTATCTTATGGACCAACACCTTGTGGCCTTGCCGGCTGGCCAGGAGTTTATACACTTGTGCCCGCATATATGGAATGGATTGAAAGCACTATTCGAGCATAAAAATACTCCGATATTTTGATATACATACATACACATAATGAATAAATGGTTAATAAACATTACAGCGCATTTTGTAGTCCATTTCTGGTGACGTCACAATCAAAGTTTACAACATGACCGTAGGTGGCGTATTTACGTTTTGCAAAACTGACAGAAGGTGGCGCGTCAATCTTGCAACATGGGGTTCCCAGAAGAGCAGGACATTAATTTTTAGATACATTTTCAAAAGGATTTTTTTAGAAATTTCTCCAACTTTAAAACTAGAATATTGAAGTCTTACCTGAATTTTTGGTAGAGTTTTGTCGAGATTACAATATTTAATTCGAATTTATTAACAAAAGTTTAACCTCCGAGGCAAGACAACTAACCAACTTCCATCGATCCCCTGTATTGAATTTATTTTATAATTTAAATGGTTTTATTATTAAATTTTGTATTTAAATTGGGCGCTTCATTAGTTATCGATATTTAATAATGCAACATTTCGTTAGCAGAAGGCAGACATAACATTTCTGTTAATAACTTTTGAGCAAAATGTTAATGGTTTCCTTAGTATGTTTTTCATTGCCCAACACTAGGGCACGTTTTATAATAATAAATATTATAAGTGCCGGGAAACTGACTGAAAATGTTGAAAAACATCTGTGTTACACAGTTCAATCTGCTAAAAAGTGCAACCAGTCTGCAGCAACAAGTGCGGGTAAGTGATTTACTTAACACTACAGTTTGTCAACAATCGAATATAATGGTTTTCTTCTCCTTGCCAGACCACGTTCGTTTTGAAGCGCAAGTATGATCCTCTGTTACACAAGACCAACGAGAAACCGCGTCGCCTACGGGCCAAGCATTTCATATATGAACTGGTTGAAGACACCCTCGTCAAGAAGCGACCCAACCTGGAGGTGGTGCTAAAGACCTTCGTCGAGGGCGTTGGCGACAAGGGCGACGTTGTCTCAATGAAACCCCATTTCGTATACAACAAACTGTTGCTGCCCGGACTGGCGACCTACAAAACCCCGGAGAACATTACCAAATACGCCAAGACGGAAGCTGAAAAGTCCGCAGTGCAGCACAGTTCACCATATGCACAACGCACCGTCAACATGCTGCAGACCATTGTATTGGCGGTGGTGATGAACAAGGATGAGCCCTGGGTGCTAGAGCCGTGGCACATCAAGGCTTCCCTGCGTAAGGCTGGATTCCATTGCAAGGAAGAGTGCATTACGTTGCCCAAAGAGCCCATCGAAGGGCCAGATCTACGAAAGGAAAACAAAGAATTCTGCTGCACCATCACGATCAACAAATTGGAGCAGGCGACGCTCAGATGCCGTATACATCATTGGAGCACTGATCCCAGTGAACGTTTGCCCTACGTTCTGGAGCACTGGAAACTCCCATCCGAGCCATTGCTAAATGTGGGACTGCCCGATAATACGGGCACAGAATCAGCAGATAAAACCGTTTAATCCATTGTCAACTGCCTAGCAAATAAAATACTGTTTTCTCTTATAAATCTGGTTTATTGTAAATCAACGTTTTAATAACACGATAAGTGTATTACAAATATTAATCGAAAAAAGTGCGGTTAGTGTGATTGTTCCGCAAAAAAGGATAATTCTTTACTTCTAATGCTACATTTAAGTGTCTATTGTTGTAGTAAAAAGGCAAAATTTAATGAACCGCCTTCAACTCTACATCGAAAACGAGTGTCGCGTTTGGTGGAATGGTTGGCGGGTGACCGCGAGCGCCATAGGCCATATGGGCAGGGCAAGTGAGGCGACGTTTGCCACCAACCTTCATGCCAACAACGCCAACATCCCAGCCCTTGATAACCTCGCCACCTCCCAATGCAAACTTGAATCCATTGCCCTTCTGCATGCTATCAAAGGTCTTGTTGTTCGACTTGAGGCGTCCAGTGTAGTAGACGGAAACGCGTTTGCCTTGCTTGGCTTCGGGGCCGTTGCCAGCGCTTAAATCTTGGACCTTGACACCTCCAGCTATTGTGCGCTCACCAGCAGGCTGCTGCTTGTTTTCCTTTGCCTTTGGTTGCTCTTTCTTTGCCTCGGGTCCGGCGGCCTTCTTATCCTTTTTGGATTTCTGTTGCTGCTGCTGCTTTTGCTCTCCTTTGGACACACCATTCTGTTCTTTAGCTGGCTTCTTGGCATTTTCAGCAATTTTGGCTTTCTTGGCCTTGGGAGTATCCTCTTCATCAGATTCCTCCTCCTCTTCTTCTTCTCCGTCTTCATCATCATCCTCAGAGTCATCTTCCTCTTCTTCGCCAGATTCCTCGCCCTCAAGGAATGATGAGTATTCAGCAGCTAGTTTGTCATCATCTTCCTCCTCCTCATCGCTTGCTTCCTCATCATCGTCGGAATCATTTTCAGCACCCTTACTGGCTCCCTTCTTCTGCAACTTTTCGGCAAGAGCTGCATATTCATCGTCATCGTAATCTTCGTCGTCAGATAAATCGCTATCATGCAGGTAACCAATTAATGATACATTGGCGTCGCCTGAAAAATTAAATGCATGTTTAAATAAAGTTGCGCCCAAAACTGAATAAATGTATAGTACCAGTTGTTTGGAACATTATTTTATCGCCCTTGCAGAAGTTCAAGTCCAGCGGCACTTGCGGCATTGCTTTATTTAAGGTTGCCACAATGTACTTATTTTTGTCGGCCGTGATGTAAAGTTTGGCGGATGAGCCGTCATCGAGGGCTACACCAGAAATGTGAAATGACTTCACAATAGTTTGTGTGTATTTCCGGTTAGGCTTCATACATAATCCTGTATACGCAAAAACGAAATAACATTTAATATTGGGTTTAAAATAGAAATGGAGAAGTCCACGCTGAAGGCACGTGGTAACAAAAAAAAGTCAATATATTAATAGAACCACTCCACGAGCATTAATTCAGTGAATTATGGTATATGCATCTAAACATTTTGTTAAGAAACAATTTAAACTTACCCCAGAACATCGACATGTTTAAAAATTGGTTTTTTTTTTAGTAGAATTAAGAAAAAACGTGTAGCCCAAGAAATGCTTTTCAACGAAGACCGACGCCGGCTATTCTCAGTGCTGGAAAAGATGTAATGGCATTCCGGCGCGAACGATATTAGGTAGTGTTGAGTTGCCCACGAGTGAGTGAGCTAGAAAGAGTTGTTCACTGGAGTGACCAAGTGAACATGTTCCTACCCAGGAGTTCTTTATTGCTCTTTTTAGCTCAGATAGAATTTGGCCAAATTTATAATTTTAATTCCTCGAAGAATGACGAGCAACCAACATTTATTTTAATTAATTCATAATTCAAATAGCTTAATTTGTAAAAGCTTATTACAAAACGAAAGAGCTGTTTTAAAATTGAATAGTTATTTAAATTGTGCGCTACTTCCATTTTTTGGCCATTCACACACTGCAGCACGCAAGCAGGAGCAACTCTGCGTTCCCTTGCACCATGTTCACGTCAATTGCTGACTGGCATTAAAATTACCGTGTTTCTGCTGATAACAATGTTTTTGCATAAGAAAAATTTTTTATGCAAATTGGCAAGTGAGTGGAGAAATATAATTATTATAACATAAGTTGTACTTATTACTTTATAGACAATGCCGCCAATTTTGCAACGAGTGCCGGTCGCTTCAGCAACCAACTGCAATCGCCCAAGACTGCAATACTTATGCTGAATATGGGCGGACCTCAACACACAGATCAGGTCCACGACTACTTGCTGCGCATCATGACGGACCGCGATATGATTCAACTGCCAATCCAGAGCAGGCTTGGTCCCTGGATTGCACAACGGCGCACGCCTGAAGTGCAAAAAAAGTACAAAGAAATCGGAGGTGGCTCGCCCATTCTGAAGTGGACGGAGCTGCAAGGACAGCTGATGTGCGAGCAACTGGACAAAGTGTCGCCTGCAACGGCTCCCCACAAGCATTACGTTGGCTTTCGTTACGTTAATCCGTTGACAGAGGACACGCTGGCGCGGATCGAAAGGTCAGTTAGATAGAAATTTACAAGACAAAAGGATTATCAAGACTTTTCCTACCTACAGCGATAAGCCGGAGCGTGTGGTGCTCTTCTCACAGTATCCTCAATATAGCTGTGCCACCTCCGGCTCCAGCTTCAACTCGATCTTCTCTCATTACCGCGAAAAGTAAGTAGCCATTTCAAAGGAAAAGTAATATCAATAAACTAGTTTCCCATTCACAGTTCACTTCCTGCCAATATAAAATGGAGCATTATCGATCGTTGGGGCACACATCCCCTGCTCATCAAAACGATTGCCCAACGCATTCGCGATGAACTCGCCAAGTTTGTGGAGACAAAGCGAAACGATGTTGTCATTCTATTCACGGCACATTCGCTGCCCCTCAAGGCCGTGAATAGAGGCGATGCCTATCCGTCGGAAATTGGTGCTAGCGTTCACATGGTAATGCAGGAGCTAGGCCAAAGTAATCCCTATAGCTTGGCTTGGCAATCGAAGGTGGGTCCGTTGCCGTGGCTGGCCCCGGCCACCGATGATGCCATTAAGGTAAATTAAATCAATAAAATGCGTCACGTTCCCGCTCTAAAGCAATTGAATTTCCAGGGTTATGTTAAGCAAGGTCGAAAGAATTTCATCTTGGTTCCCATTGCCTTTGTGAATGAACACATTGAAACGCTGCACGAACTGGACATTGAGTACTGCGACGAGCTGGCCAAGGAGGTTGGCGTGGAAGAGATTCGACGAGCTGCCGCTCCCAATGACCATCCGTTGTTCATCGAAGCACTGAGCAGCATTGTTGCCGATCATTTGCAATCCACGCAGCCGGTTAATCCAAAGTTCTTAATGCGCTGCCCAATGTGCACCAATCCACGGTGCCGTGAGAGCAAGAAATGGTATCAACAACTCTGTGGATTTTAAATAGAAGCGACCTACATTTATTTATAAAATGCTCACATAATAAACCATTTGTCTTGTAAAGTGATTTAGCTTAAAGCTATCATTATCATGTTCATCAAAACTTTCATTAGTCAAATATATATAACATTACTCATTGGGTTCTGGGATCCTGCAATTTCCATTGCTTTTAATTTCCATCAGGCAATAAAAGACACCGCACAAAAAACAACAACAAATGTGTTATCTCTCATATCAATCGCCAACGGAATAAACGCAATTCATGCTACTTCGTCATTGTTCATCTCTCTCAGTATACAAATATATTTGACGGTTGTGACGTCACAATTCAGTTCATCGTTGGAGCGACGAGCTTTTGACATGCGCAATGCGCAACCTTTCAGTTATGTTAACACCGGTAAAGAGCAATCAGCTGTTTTATATCAACTTGTCAGTTTTTTTATTGTATTTTATATTTATGGTGGGCACATCAATATTTAAATAAATAGTTATGGCCAGCGTGGTTCTTAAAGACTGCACGCATCCCGCCAAAGCAGCAACTTGCCGTGAAATTTCTCTTTCGGTAATTCGCAACAAATGCACAATTGCATAACTTAAAATATTTGGAATCCACAATTTTGTTATTGAGCTTACAGTAAAACTGGGATTCCGATTACAATTGGATCAATCAGAGTCATTTCCAGAAATCGATACACAGAGCAACTGGCATTCTTCGCTGAAAATTTGCCGATCACGCTACATTGCTCTCCATCAATAGAGTTCCATTGAATTCCATTGGCCGCCAATTAGGCCACGCTTTAAATTGACAAGCAATTAATTCTATGCTGTCTCTCAACCTGCCTGCCTGTTTGGTGAATTATTCATCCCACCGTAGCCAGCAGAGAGCGCTCTCCAAATACAACAAAACAATCTAATCTTCACATCGGCATATTGATCATAAATTAATAAGTAAATCCAGTAATATAACCCTGAGTAATTGCACCCCCGGAATGTCTGGAACTAACAATGTTGCCCACTCTGGAGCAGTATACGCCGTGCTCTCAACGCCGAACGACGCCGCAGTTGGAAAGCGGGACTTCGACAGGTGAGTGCGTTGATTTTTATGTGTACAAAAGATTGCTCCGAAATTGCCTTGAAATGTGTGTCAAATATTCCCAGAGATTCTTGGACCTTGGCATACAAATATTATGTGACGCTTTTTATCTAAATTGGAATTTCCAAAAAATAAAACTCTTGGATAATAATAACCGCAGAAGATATTCAAGATAGAGATGAGAGATACGGTCCCAGTTTGTTTCCACTCTGCCTACACGGCATTGAGCAGTCGAGCACGTTTGCTTGTTTTTCTTTATACTTTACATTTTTAAAACCCGTTTTTATTGTGACCCGTAGCTCAAACTCCAATTTTGGTATACATACTATATGTATATAAATACAAACAAGCTTTTAATTTGTATTACAAATATAAATATTTCGTTCATAAATAGTTTCATGTGATTCGTCATGGTCTGCAGTTGTTTATTGCCAGCGTGACGTCGAAATCGTAAAACAATTTAAAATTATCTCGTTTCAAAATTACGTGTGGAAAGTCGTGTGAGAATTGCTCCACTTCAGATTATGTTGAGCTGCAGACTACCACGGTTCTATCGAATTCTAATTGGATCTGATTAGACGTGAACGTTTCCAATTGAAGCGTCTTCCAATCTTTTGTTTTGTGCCATCTGACTCTTAATGCTAATATTACTTGGGTAAACTTTCACTTTTCATATGTTTGTGTGTATGATATGTGTTTGTGTCTTGGCAACGGCAATACGAAAAATATTTGATTTCAAAACTACTGATAACATGTCAGTTTGGGTCAGCTATCATATATCATTTTGTCAGGCTTACAGTGCACTCGAAAAGTATACAGTCTCACAATGTAAACAATTTCACCACAAAACCCAAACACTTTTGCACTATCTCGAAACTAACAAAGAACGCACAAATTGTGTAAAGTTTTAAACGAATATCTAGACGAAGTTTATTACACTTACAGTCTTTACAAAAAAACTTACAATGTTTCCATTTTATTATAAATATTGCTGATAAGAATGTCGGTCATTTAGTAAATCTGGCTTTTTAAATTACACCTTAACGAAGTTTATTTACACTTACAGAATTTGTTAAAAAACAATATTACGAATTTTTTATTTTAAGCTGATCATCCAGTACAGTTTACTTTACAAATGAGGCCTCAACATTTAAAGAATTTATTTGAAATACAAATTTTTTTTTTAAATTGCACCTTAAAGAATATTGAAGAGTTAAGTGAATAAAATATATTCAAAGTACGGATTTAGTACTGAACACAAATGCTAGACAGGGATTAAAACCTTAACCGAAACCGTAACCTTTAACCGGTAAAAACCGATTGAAATTTAAAACCGTAAACGAAAAAAACAATTTTCATTTGACCGAAACCTTAAAACCGAAACTCTGTAAACCGAAATAACCGTTTAGTAGCCGATTCATTTATAAGGGCTAATTTCGGTTTTTCATACATAAAAAAAATAATTATTGTTCATTTTTAATTTTGATTTTTGATTTGAATTTTCTTATGTTTAATTTTGAATTTTTTTAAATTCAAGATCGAATTTCCTTAGCACTGAAATAGCGCAAATAAAATTAATTTAAAATAAACCGAAGGATATGTGAAAGAAATGTTTGAATGAAAATTTAAGAAAGTAATGCCTTTTTAATTATTATTATTATAATAATTATATAACTATATTTTTGCAAAAAAAAATTTGCTTGTGAACCGAAACCATACCGGTATTTCAAAACCGAAACATACAAAACCCGGTTCACCGTTACAAAACCTTTATTCAAAGATTTTGCGTAACCGTTAACCTAAATGCGATGATAACCGAAACCGTAACTGAAACCGATACTCGTTTCGGTTTTAATCCCTGATGCTAGGTAATAAAATATTAAACTTGGGAGTGGAAATAACAATGATTATATTCGACTACGGACAGTGTATACACTACGCTACCTTTTCTACAATTGTGCAACCTACGGCTGGCCTCATTCGCTGTGAAGCAAGGCCTTCGGTTAGACTAGCTTAAGTAAATGCGGAATATATCTGATTGAGTCTTATCTAAGCAACCCTTTTAACCATCCGCAGATGTGCCACAGACGAAACCGGCGAGCTGAGAGCATTTTTCAGCGGACGCATCATCAACAAGATGGAGCCTATGAGTGGCGCCTTTAAGAATCGAAACTGGATTGTCGACCTGTTGGCCATATTCTTCGGCATCGGCACTTGGCTGGGCGTTAATGGAACCTTTATACAGTTGCCATTGCTGGTTAATGAGGCGCCCGAAGGATGGAGTCTCCCATCCTACTTGAGTGTAATGGTGCAGATTGGAAATCTGGGACCTCTGCTTTACACTGCCTTCCAGAAGTACTCACCATGGAAGCTGAATGATGGCTGGACCATCCATGCAGTGCTCCTCATTGGCACAGGGTCCTGCCTGCTGACCGCGTTCTTCTACAACAAGACGGCATCGCTGATGGGCAACGAGCACAGCGTGGCCCTCTTCATACTGACCATCTTCACGGCACTGAATGCCTGCACGAGCTCTGTGCTCTTCATGCCCTACATGGGCCGCTTCAAGGAACAGTATATGGTCACTTACTTCATCGGCGAGGGCCTGAGCGGACTCCTGCCCAGTGTCACGGCTCTGGTGCAGGGCATCGGTAATACAGGTAGCTGTGTCCTGGTTAACGTCACGGAAACGGGCCAGGAGATCTACGAGCATGCGACAGAACCACCGCTCTTCGATACCAAGGTGTTCTTTTTGATATTATTCGGACTGATGGTGCTTAGCTATATTGGCTACACGCTGCTCCATGCTCTGCCATTGTCAAGACGTGAGTATGCCCAGGTGACAGTGAGTAAGGGCAATAAATACGTGTATGGTCAGGATGACAATCAGCCCAAGGTGGATCAACTAAGTCGCGGACAATACATCTCCCTGCTCCTGTTGATAGGCACAATATCCCTATTCAGCAATGGCATCTTTGGCAGCATACAATCCTACTCAAGTGCGCCGTATGGAACGAAGGCGTATCATCTGTCGGCCACGCTGAGTGTCATTGCCAATCCGGTGGCCTGCTTTTTGGCCATGTTCCTGCATTTCACATCGCTGCGTATTATCTATGTGCTCTCGACACTGGCCGCAATCCTCACCAGCTATGTGTTTACCACAGCAATCCTAAGTCCATATCCGCCACTCTACGATCAAACTATTGGCGTAGTCCTGGTAGTAAGTGTCTTTAGATACTTTTCTATCTACAAACTGTATTAATTATTTCCATTTTTCAGGTCACAGCGTGGACACTTGTGATTGGAATCGTTAGCTATACAAAGCTCGGCATTACGACAGTGATGCGAGCCCAGGGAGGCCAGTCCCTGGTCTGGGTGGGAGCCATTACTCAGTTGGGCTCCGCAATCGGAGCCATCTCCATATTCTTTGCAATTAACTACACGCGGTTCTTTCAGGCCGCAGATACGTCATGCTGAGCAACGTGATTTGTTATCAGATATTACCTCGTAGACAATTTTATTAGTTTATAGTTTAGTTTATAGAATAAAAAGTGAAGAATTTATAACAAATACTTGGACTCCCCATGGAGTTCAATTTAAAGCCTGATATACGAATGTTCAATTTTCAAAATGTTAACCATAAATTTGTAAAAGCATTTCATGTACTACTTTTGATCACTCTTTAATGGTTTCCCCCACCTGATCCACTTCGCTGTCAATATCACCCTCGTAGCCGGAATTCGTGCGGGATCTCGTCTCAACTGCAACTGGCTTGAGCTCGTCTCCCGAGGGAATGTCTGTGCTGCTGTTGCTACTAAAGCAAAGGGTGAAATTTTGCAGAGGGTTCTTCCCTTGCTCGGAGGCTTTGTTGAATGCCCGGATTTTCTCTCGGAGACTGCGACTGGCACTTTGACTGTCCGTCAGCTTATGGCTGCTCTGTTGTGAGGATTGTGCAGTTTCCCAGCCGGTGGCACTCAACTGATTCATCAAGGACTCCACCTTTTCCAAAGAATCCTTGGCTAGCTTAAAGCACATCAAGCTATCCTGAAGTAAATGGCTCTCGTCAAGACGTTGATAGTCGGCGATTATGCTGCGAAGATTTGAAACATCCCTAGAGCATGATCCTTGGCTATTATCTCCAGATTGCAAGTTCTCGAACTCCATGATCAAACGTTTGATTTTAGTTGCGTGCAGATCCGACCCGGAGTGGGTCATCGCCAACATTGTGGACACATCGCCCAATTCCTTGATCAAGCTCACCGAGGATTGAATTATTTCAGAATGCTGGCCAACCGTTTGCTTGAGTCGATCCTGTAGATTCTCCAGATATGTGCATATGTTGCTCTGATTATTCTCATTATTTCTATCCTCCAGTATGGCTGTCAAAGTGGAATATTTAAAAAGTTATAGCATTAATTGCTTTTGACTCTCACAGACCATGTAGTTCCCCTTTAATTTTGGCGGTGGCGTCCATTGAATGCAGTTCAAACGGGTTTAATTTCAATTACAACAATTTTAGTCCAAAAATATTCAAATTCCTGAAAATTTGATTCTCTGTTTCACTTATTTATTTTTTAATAATTTACGTACATTTATCAGCTTACTTATTAGCTTACTGATATTTTAATGACAATTTTTTATTTGGATCAGTTTTCCAAAATGGGTTTCAAAAATTTTTAAGCCGTTATATTTTATATGAAAGGAAGTTAAGAGAGAGTTAAGTTAAGATCATTTTTAAAAACTGTTTCATTATTACACAAAAAAAATAGTTTGCCTTTATTTGGTTCCATTTGTTTTGTTTTTTTTTTTTTTTTGCAAGAATTAGTTAAATGTTCAAAAATATTTTCCGTTATTTATCGCCAGCAAGGTAACGTTAAAATAGAATTGCCCAATTGGGATTTTTGGTAATCGACACCAATTGATTTCGTGCTTGATTTTCGGAAAAAACCGAATCTGGCAGCACTGCTTGCGGAACAGCTGTTTTTACGCTTCTCGTAATACTTTCTGTTTTCATTTTGATTAAAGCATATTCCGATGATTAAACCAGTCGAGAGTCGCAGTCGCAGTCGTCGTGAGAAAATCGTAGCGGGAGTTTGTGCGTGGAAAATTTTACATTTGATGTGGAAAAAGGAGAATCCAATGCACATTGAATGCAAATAAACACAGTTTACAATTACCTTTAATCGTAAAGCAGTCGAATTTTGCGAACAACCAATTGAGAGTTTAACAAAGCACAACAAATAAAAAAATCTAACGCCAACGCAGAAAAACGCTGACGGTGACAGCGACATCGACGGCGGCGAAGGCGTCAGCAGCGCGTCGCGACGTCGACGTCGACAAAATGTATACAATGGCGTTGCAACGGCAGCGGCTGTGATCCGAATTTGTTGCTAGCAACAGAAAGAGTTAAGAGAGTGGGGGAGTGAGAGTGAGTGGGAGAGAGAGAGAGAGAAGTATATTTTACACATATACAGTAGACGATTCAGTTCACCAGTTGAGACAGAATGAGCTATGTAAGAGGCGGCCCGGCTGCCAGCCTTAATTTGGATCATGCGTTGAGCGCACGGGAGCTGGATCACTTGAGGAGCAATCTAGAGGCTGGCATCTTCAGGCAGCGCCTTCAGTCCGCTGAGAATCTTTACCAGCGCAATCTGGCGGGTCACTTTGGCTGCGTGAATGCCCTGGAGTTTAGCCATGGTGGCGAATACCTGGCATCGGGTAAGTGAATCTACCTGTTGCGCTTTGTTAACAAAGCAACTAATCCCAAATTGTCTTTATTTAGGTGGCGACGACAAGCGTGTGCTACTCTGGCATGTTGACCAAACACTCTCGAACGTTGGCCCGGAGAAACCAAGTGCAATGTATGGAGAACATGCCAGCAACATCTTTTGTCTGGGCTTTGACACCCAGAACAAGTATGTGTTCTCCGGGGGCAATGATGATTTGGTTATACAGCACGATTTGGACACGTAAGTTGATCGGATAAAATTACTAAAATTAACTACTAACTACCTAGGGTATCAATCGGTTTCGGTTAAGTCAGAATTAGGGTTATCGGTTGAAATCTTGGGAGACCGGTTTCGTAACGGTTACCGGTTATTGTGTTGTCTGTTTCAAAATACCGGTAATTTATTAATTAAGAAAAAAAATTGTGATTCTTACAAAAATAATATGTTTATACATAAACCAAAATTCTTGGTTTTTAAAAAAGATTTTTCTATTCAGAAGGATTTATGTATATGTATATTCAAATCAAATATAATAATGCAAAATTAGTTTGAAAAACGATGATTACACATTAAGATCAAAAATGTAATGTAATGATTGATTTAACCTGAACTAACCTTTATGAATGAATCGGTTACTAAACGGTTATTTCGGCTTGAATATTTTCGGTTTTTCTGTGTAGCCATAAAAAATGATTTTATTTCGGTTACGGTTCCAGTTACAGTTACAACTTTTAATCGGTTAATATCGGTTAACGGTTACGGTTAATTAAATTTTTTTTCCACTTTATCCACTTAGCGGCAAGAACCTTAATTACTTTTCACACGAGGGACCTGTGTATGGATTGAGCGTGGATCGGACCAGCACCAATGTGTTCAGCGTGGCCACGGAGCATGGCGAGATCCTTGTCTATGATCTACGCGTTGGCAAAACTGATCCACTGGCCATTGCCAAGTTTCGAACGCCATTCAATGCGGTGGAATTTCATCCACTTAACGGGAACTTTTTGGCCACGGCCAATGCGAAACGTGGCGCCCAACTCTGGGATCTGCGTCATCACACACAGTGGGTAACCAGTCGAGCTGTAATCTGAGCTGTTTCCAATGCCACTTTTCCTGCACTTTCAGAGCACTGTGCCAATACAATTACATAACTGAATCTCCCAGCTGCATGAGCGTTCGCTTCAACTGCAATGGGAGTCTGTTGCTCACCTTGCACCGCCGCTTGCCGCCCATCCTGTACAGTCCCAGCTCATCGGAGCCACTCTGCTCCTTCTACCACGATGAGTACTTCAATTCCTGCACCATGAAGAGCTGCACCTTTGCGGGACCACAGGATGAGCTGGTGGTCTCCGGCTCTGACAACTTCAACATGTTCATCTGGCGACTGGACGGAGTTGACTGTAAGTCTCATTAAAGATTTGTAATTGGAACGGAATTTAACTTTAACTTTACTTTTAGTGGACAAGAAAAATCAGTGGATTGATACCCAGCCTGTTATTCTCACTGGTCATCGCTCCATTGTCAACCAGGTGCGCTACAATCGCCAACGTTGCCTGCTCGCTTCATCTGGCGTGGAGAAGATCATCAAGGTAGGTGGCAAACCAACTGAAACTGTTGTACTTTGTACCGTGTACGTGTTAGAGTATCCCAGGGCACTGACGTAGGGTATCTCGTATTGACTAATTTGTTGCCCTCTTATAGTTCTGGAGTCCCTTCGCCCAGCACGGCTGGGAGGGCGCGTTGACGGAGCCTTCGGATACGCCATATTGCACACGCGCCCTGCATCGCAACGCCTCGGATCACGTATCGCAGGACTTTAGCACGCGCAATATGGAGGAGGATCAGGTGATGCTGGCCTTCTTCGATACGCTGGTGCAGCGGGAGCTGGAGACCTGGAACAGCACCAGCAGCACGGGCAATGGCACTGCCCTCCAGACGGCCAGCAGCGACAGCAGCTCGGGAACTTCCACGGAGCACAGTGATAGCAGCACCCAGTCGGAGGATCAGAGCGAGGTGGATACGCCCAATGTCAGTGAGCTCAGTTGGCTGACGCATCCGAATCGCATCTTCTATTTGATTGCCAAAAAGCGTCGAGCGTTGTTGGAGTTGGCGGTGAAGGGAACTGGCGGCCAGCATCGGAATGTCGAGCAGCTGCTGGCCAGACTGATGGGGGAGCAGCGTCAGGTGGCCACCCAGGCACGCATCAGTGAATGGCTGGAGGAGACGCATCGCCTGTTTGGGGACGACGAGTTGCCCACCACATCGGCCGAGGCAGCTGCCCGGGAACGCAGCCGCCGGGAGTCCATAACGCAGCCCTCGAGCCGCAGTCCTCGCAAGCCTCCCGAGCTACGAATGAGTGAGTAATCAAAGAAATATTCGTAGCTTATTTCAACCAGTTGTTAGTTGAAAATATATATTACCACTCATTAATTATTTTATTTAAATGAAAATTTCAATTCAATTTATTTCGTTTAAATGATATTGTGCCTCCAGATGTCGAAACTTAATCCTGTGAAAAATCTTTCCAACAAAAATCACTAAATTTTTACTTTGGGGTGTGCTTTTATTATTTAATAAACATTGTTTTAAAATCAAAAATGGAAATCAAGTAAAATAGATTTAATATAAATATAACAAAATTCTTTCATTTTCTAAATTTTATCGGTTTTATGTTTGAAGCTTATAAGATTTTTAAAATTTAAAGAAGTTAAAAACTAACTAAGACTATTTTTATACCCTGAAGGGAGTATATTAAGTTTGTGCAATGTATGTAACAGGGAGAAGAAAGCATCTTCGACCCTATAAAGTATATATATTCTTGATCAGCATCAACAGCCGAGTGGATTTAGCCATGTCCGTCTGTGTGAGGGCCTAGATCTCACACACTATAGGAGCTAGAGCAACCAAATTTTTCACACAGTATTCTAAAAATTCTTATCAAAATTTTGACACGCCCCTTTCCGCCTCCGTAAATCGCGAAAAGCTACCACAAGCACAGTTTTCGAGATATTATGATTTGTTTACTAATTAACGTTAGCTACTATTATCGGACAAATAGAACGGTGGTAATGTCTGATTCAAGTTTATTTTTTAGCAATATAAGTGTCTAAAAGCATGCAATAAAAAATATTTATATTTTATTTAAGTAATTAACGGGTATCCTATAGTCAGGAGCTCAACTATAGTCCTTTCCATTTGTTTTTATTATATTTTTACTTTTTCACAATTAAGTTTATACTTTTTTTTGTATATTTCGTTAATTGCGAATATTATTATTTTTAGCATATTTCCTTCAGATTAGTTTATTTAGTTGACATTTGGTTCCATAGCTTGACTTAAGCCAGAATTCCAAGAGAAAGACAAGGGAGGCGAGCGCACAGCCAATGGCCAAGGCATAGAAGGCTAGTTGGACGTCCTTCAGGGTGAAGACCTTCCACTTGCCCACGCTCAGCTCGGCCAGATACTCGGGGTACTGGTGTATGTTCATTTTGGCCCGCTCCTTCATCTCGTTGATCCAGAAATCCAAGAGTCCGCCGGCCAAAATGTGCAACAGGATGTTGTTGATGCCTTCTATGTACGGCGATGGATTCGGCAGGACATAGCCGATATGATAGGTCTTCGGGCATTCGGGAATCTTGTGCACCATGTGGGTCATAATGAAGCGTCTGTCGTTTAGCTCCAGGCTGGCGGATCGCGTTACTCCAGCGAACTTGCCACGTTTTGCCACCATGCTGATCAATCGATCCTCCCCCTCGCCTACCAACAGCATCTTGGCGTTGAGGCGACGATAGACCTCGGAATCGCTGCCAAAAAACAGATCATCCTGGAATGCCGGATGCTTGATGTAGATGGGAATCTGGGAGTCATCCAGTTCGGCCAGCGTATTGGGATCTCGATAGTACAGTGGTCGTATATAGGCCGTGGCCAAGCTAGACTCAAGCAGAGCTCCAAAGATGACACTAACCAGACACAGTGAGGCCAGGAAAATACGCTCCGAGTTGTACGGCGGAAATTGGTTGATATTGACTCGCACCCAAACGACCCAAGTGTCAACGAAGATGCGCCAGGCAATGCTAAGGTAGTGGACACCATTAACCCTCTCATTGCCCTCGATGTGCACGGCCAGATTCAAGGCACGCAAACACATCCAGATAAAGGAGCAGATGAAGCCCACAAGCAGGAAGCACAGCCAGACATCCAAGCGCACGGCAAAGAGGGGAACAATCGATTGTGGAATGCGCTGAGCCTTCTGCACAAAGAGGCACAGATCATCCATGTAGACGGCGGCGGAGAACTGAATGCGCGTCGTCAGATAATCCTTGATGAAGAAGCCGGCAAAGATGACGTCCAGCTCGTAACGATGAACGCGTCCAATGCCGCCACTGTAGGAGCCATTGGGCTGACGACTTCTACGATGCTAGATGTGTCAACTGAGAGGTGGATATCTCAACTAGGACTACTCACCCAAAGAACTCGTCATCTGGCCAGATATAATGCAGTGTAAGATTGAGATGCTTGGCCACAGTGTCGGCCACCTTGGCATCCGGACCAGTTACCCTCAACACCTGCTGTGTGGCTCCGTCTCCATATAGGGCGGAGTAGACGGAGTCAAAGATGTAAGCACGCAACACATAACCGTGAAGATTGGAGTAAATCCGCTGATAACTAAGTGAATCCTCGACGAGCACAATGCTTTGTGTGAAGGGATTGTAGAGCAGAACTTGGCTGGCGTCCTGCTGGACATAATAGATGCGATTGTGTCCATGTCGTCGCCAAACTGTCGCCATGAACTGGAGCATCAACTGCTGTTCATCAGCCAAAGATTTCTCCAGAGCGACTATATAGAAGCCATCAGCTTGGGTAAACTCCTCGAGATTCTCGTGCAATTTACGCACATTCTCGTAGATGAAGAAGTGATGAAGAATAGAACCGGAGGCGGACACCACCTGGTTGATGCCCACTTTCAGCGGAAGATCCTTCTGTGCCAAGAGTGTCTGAACAAGGACATTGTTGAAGTCCTCGTGGCCACGCAAGTGCAGTTCCAAGGTGTAGTCCAGGTGTCTCAAAATCGGTGCCAATAATCTGGGATAGCTATTGTCCTGGCCAGTGTTGGCCACAAGAATCAACATAATTAGCTGTGCAACCGACGCCATTGTGGGAACAACTGAAGCACATTGGTGACCTGTAACTCGATTCAGAGATTGCGCTGGAACTGACCCTATCTTTAGGGGCAAACAATAGGCCAGTTGACATTTGTTTGCTCACTGTCAGCGACTCTTGACAGCTCGGACCGAACAATAGACACACTCCATGGTTGCACACACACCCTACTCACTGTCAAACCCATAATTATTGGCAAGTGTCGGGGCTTGTTTGCTAAGCAGAGTCAAGCTTCCAATTGTGCCCCCGACATGACTTGACCCTTACCTGCAACCTACTCCAAGCAAATCATTCATTAAGGCTTTGAATTTGAATTTTATTTTTATACAAATAAATTCTTTTATTATCCAATTGTCGTTAGTTCTGTAAATTAATTTAATAAATTCTTGTCCTTGAATCCTTTTCAGTTGGCTCGCTGCAGGCCAATTTCGAGCAGCTGGAGAGGAAGCGAAAGTTGATGCGTTTGCGTTTTGCGGCCATTAAAAGAAGACGCACCATCAGACGTCCACGCAGGGGAGGAGGCGGAGTGCAGGAGAGCGACAGCGCCGTTGCCTATGATACGGAATATGCAGAGGATGACGATGACAATGCGCCAGTGGCCAATGAAGGTAACGATGCCAACAACGATAGCAACAGCAATCCCGATGATAATACGTCCAATACATCAATGGAGGCACAATTGTCGCAGGCGCCAAGCACTTCAAATTCCTTTCGCTTGGCCCTCGACTCAATCAATAGCCAAATGGCTGAGAACAACAACAACAACAACAGCAACAACAATAACAAGGTCAACAATGGTATACCGACTGTGGCATGCCACTCAGAGACAACCACATCCACGTCCTCCTCGAGTCAGGCAAATATTTAGGGCAAACCCAATTGGCAAATCTTTGCGAGGTTTCTGTAGACTACATGAAGATGGTTGCAATATTCCTCGGATTGCATAAAAATGCCAGGAAAAATCTTTAAATGTATTTCCAAAATATTAAGCTAAGCTAAAAAGTGGATGCTTCCTGATCTTCTACAGCATCTGATCATGTTGTCTGCATAAATTAAGCTTTCAAAATTTAGATTTTTTGTTTATATATTTTTTGTTGATCTCTGAAAAATGTTAAGAGCAGGAACAACATAAGATCATGACAGCATTCTGAGTATATACAGTGACACACAAAAGTATTGGCACAGCAAGAACTCTTACATTTAAGGCTTATTTGCGCCATTACCGTTAACATATTGGCATCAATGGAAAGGTCATTTAAATTCCGTTTGAATGATACATAACTTTCTTCAACACTTATTCGTCACTTTCATACAATAAGTGCCTTTGAGGCAATTTTCAAAAAACCATAAAAAATACTACCGAAAAGATTTACGAACATTTTTTTTTTGCATTTACTCCAAGAATTGTTTGAAGAATTTTTTTGCATCAAAACATTTTTTCTAAAAAATCTTTAATGGGTTAAGGAAAGTTTTGTATCATTCAAACGGAATTCAAATTAACGATAACGGCGCAAATAAGCCTTAAATCTGAGAATTCTTGCTGTGCCAATACTTTAGTGTGTCACTGTATATATGGTATATTTCATGTATTCATTAGATACAAACAAATAGAAACAATTATTGCCCAAAACAAACGAAAGAAAAACCAAACTTGCAAATGAAATTTGGATGTTAAATGTGATTGAAAACATAATATGAATGCATGTCTTTAAATATAAGTATACGAAAGTGGAACTCAAGCACACATAGAAACTCCAAAATCGGATTCTGTCAAGAAACTGACTATGCTAAGTATTCGTACATGAAATATGCTATATTAAAAGTGTAAATGTTTCAATATTTCATATTGTAACAACACTATGTAGTAAGTATGTTAAACCGTATGTACTTACAGATAATAATACTATACATCTAATAATCCGCTCGTTCAACTGAGAAGAAGGATAGAGAACAGTTAGGGTTGCAAGTATTCGGTTTATATTTTATTGAATGCAAAAATCTGTGAACTGTGTATGTCTACAATAATTTATGCGTAATATTATTAATAATAAACTCTTAAAAAAACAAAATATCTAATTGCTAAATTTCGCATTTCAAAACGTAAATGGAAACATTAATTACACTTTTAAACTGTAGATTACGTGTGTGTGTGTGTGTGTTGCGTGCTTAAGAAGAATGCGGCTGATAACTGGTAAAGTAAACAATACTGTCTAAATTGTGTACGCTGACATGTTTGTCTATGGCCTAATGCTAAATAATTTAATCAATTTACACGATCGCGGGTTGAGGGTCAAGAGAGAGAGATGCGAAGCGGCTCAGCATATTGATTCGGCATTCATGTCACTTGGCCTGAACGGCAGCATCATATCCTTGCAGCGATCCATGACAAAGCGTTCCAACTTGCAGCCAGCACTGGAGAAAGAAAGAAAGTAGTAGTATCGTTATAGTTATAGTTAGATTCGACTTTTGAAAATGACTTACTCGTAAATCTCATTGCCCCTGACATTGTAGAGATCGCAGTTCTTAAACACAAGCTGAATATCGCTGAGCAGCTCCTCGTTCAGCTGATATTCGCCCATGTTTAGCTTTGACTTGATTTTGGCCAAGTCCATGGGCGACTTAATAATCTTATGGTAGTCGGGCACCTCGGAGGTCAGCACTGGGCGAAGGAATGGCCACGCCGCCTGGTGTTTCATCGTCTGCTCGAGCAGATAATATAAGGCGGCGCTATTTAATGGTAGATTGTCATTGGTGCGACGTCCCGAACGACGATTGTTGTTCTGATTACTAGTATTGTTATTATTATTATTGTTGTTATTGTTATTGGCAGCAGCAGACTTCTCCAGGGAAATGCGCAACGAGTTGCGGGAGGAGCGCGAACGTTTCGCCTGTGGCTCCTCATCATCGTCGTCGGCATCACCATCAACTAAAGGAACATTTATAATATTATTGTTGGGACTGCAATTTCGTAAAATGGACACTTACCATTACTGGGACGGCGTCTTGGTCGTTGGGTTTCATTTGATTTGCACTTTTTACACACGAAATCCGTTCGCGGCTGTCGCTTCAACTTGACGCACTCCAGGTGAAACCATTCGGAGCAACGGACGCAGCTGATTTCGCAGCCATTGTAGAAGCAGACCTGGCACGCCTCGCTGTTGATGATGATGACGATGAGTGAGCGATGAAATAGAAGTTCAATAGATTCAATCAATTTTGCACTTACGTTTCTTCTTCATCTTTCTCCTCGTTCTCTTCATCGTCTTCTGCCTCGGCGGAGCTCTCTTCGGCCGCATCGCTGTCATCATCTTCCATGGCTTCTTCGATTTCTTTGGATTTCAATCGCTTGCCGGATCGTCTACTGGAGCGTCTTGTTGCTGCCGCCTTGCCATTGGCCTTGACGGATGTGGCTGTGGAGGATGTCTCGCTATTATCATCGTCTTCTTCATCCTCGTCAGCGTCATCCTCGTTGTCGTTATCGTCGCCGTCGCCATCATCGACACCTTCGTCGACATCATCATCCACTTCATCGACAATAAACTTGCGCTTCTTTTGTTGTTTGGTACTTTGATTCTTGGCATTTGTCAATCCCAGCTCACGTACACAGGTGTGACAATACCAGTTGCCCTCGGGAACTGTGCGCATCTTTGGTTTCATGCAGAACATGTGGGTGCCACCATTGCACTGGTCACAGAGCAGCATCTTCTCCGGATCAGTGCCACGGCGACAAACCTTGCACAGCGATTTGTTTGTGGAACGTCTCCAGAGGATGCAATCATTCAAGACATTGAGATGGAGAAAGATCTGGGCATAGCTGGTGCTCTCCATGAGCGACACCTCCCACTGCTGCAGTCGGGCCTCGCAGATGAGCTTCAGATTATCCTGCTTCGCATCACGCTTCATATTCATACCGAAGGGTTCCTTCATAAAACGTCGCCCGATTGCCTGTTCCACCTGCAACAATGCGCTGGCCATATTCCGAACTTGAGTCTGATGCTTTTTCGATGCGGATGCGGTTTCGGAATTGGCATCAGTGGGTTCAATATATTGATCTGGATCCCGATACCTGCCATATTTGCGTCCAAACTCTCTGAGCAGTGCGGCCTCCTCATCATTTTCATCTTCGTGATCATCGAAATCCTCATGCGATTCGTGATCCGAATCGGCGGGCGTCTCATCGTTGTGCAACATGCGAGGACCCCACTGCAACTTGGCCTGAGGATCATACTCGTCCTTGAGCAGCTGCTGGCGCCACTTTTCCATATCCTTGACATTGAGTTTGCCCAAGTCACCGGAGTAAATATCATGCTCGAACTGCAGAATGCGATCGACGAGATGAAGACGCATCACCTCGTTGAGTTCCATGTCATCGGGTAATCCAAAGTTGGCCTGGTTATACTTACGATGGGTTTCCGCATGCATTGCACTGATGAATTTCTCGCGCTTCATATCGGTGTCCAGGTTGAGCATATCCTCAGAGCAGTTCTTCACATGCTGCAAGATCAATGCACGCAGCTGGGTGAGCTCGTCCAGCAGCTCCGATTCACGCCAACCCAGCGGATTAAGCGATCCGATCAATGCATCAATGTCTTCCGTCTTGTACAAATATGTCCAGATTCGTCGCTCTGCGTGGTGACCATCATGAACAATACAATTGCTGGCATCGCCGCTGCACATGAGCAGCTCCGTTTGAGTGGGAGGCGTCTGCTCCTCATCGTCGCCACTGACGTCCATTGGTTCTGAGGATTGCCCATGGCCATTGAGGCGATTCTCCTGGTTCTCCTTGTTCTCGAGGGATTGTTTGTTTACGCTCTTGCGTGTCTTTTTATCCGAATCTCCGTATAGCTTGACTAGATACGTCCTGAGGTCTTTACGCTGCTTGGGCAGCTGTGCCTGCTTACGGACTTCGGCTGGTGATATGTTCTGTGGCGGCTGCTCCAGACATGTATCCATCGAGCTATCCGGCGTGTGTTCCACAAAGATGCCTGGCATGGACTCCAGCACATAGTACTTGCGATAGCAACGATCCATGCCCAAATAAACCAAGAAGTTGAACAACTCCGAGTGCAGCTTCATCACCTGCTGCTCGTGCTTTCGTTGCTCTCGATCTGACTGAGTCATTAGCTCGGCAATGCGACGATTTAGCTGCTCCGCCAGCTCCTCCTTCTTGCCGGTATCCAGCTTCAGCTCCTTCGTCATGCACTGCTGATGGTGTTCGCTCGTCAGTTTTCGTTTGTTCGCCTCGAGGGCAGCCAGTCGTCGATTCTCGGCCCAGATAAGATTACGTAGTTCGATCTTGGCCTTGGACATCTTCTCCATGCGTTCCTCCACGATGTTAATGGTGGCCGAGTAGCTTAGAATCTGTGCCATCAGGCAGTTGGCAATACGAATAATGTCACCAAAGTCCAACTGAGCGATGGGAAGAGTCTTAAGAGCACGTAAAATATGTGAATGCTCGATTCGCAGCTGCAGGCCTGGATCCTCACGTGAGGAGTATCCATTGCGGTACATGATTCGCCATTTGTCGGGCTTGTCCGAGACAGTCGCACCGGATGCCAGCAGATGCAGGCGCAAAACTTCGCTCACAGTAAGTGCATCCATGGGCAACTCGTTCAGTTTGAACGAGAAATGCCGCTTCACATACAACTGAGTGCGGGAGCCGTTGCCCATGCTGATGAAGGGTTCGTGCAATGTTGTCGCATATCTTGTCAAATAGTACACAGGACACTCCTCCTCCTCCTCTTTTTGCAGATCAAATATCGTGCCCAGCAGCACGAGTAGGATATCTGAAAGTGGTCCAGCCACTTCGCGAGCGCTAAAAGCACGCGACACTTCGTAGAAACTGAGATTCTGACGGAACACCTCCACGCCGGACAACAGTCCACTGTACGTGTGCATAAACTCGCGCAGCACAAAGACATCGCCCAGGATCAGTTCCGGGAGTAATGTGACAATTGGTTGATATGTTGGCAGCACACGCTGATCGTTTCGCTCCAGATCATCCGTTTTGGTGGTCAAGTAAAGGCATTCCTGCTCAACCCGTTGCATAAGCTCCGCCTTCCTCTGTGCCTTCTTAATCTCCATTTCCGCGAATTTTGCTGCTTTTTCCAAACGAATGCGCTCCATTTCATCAGCCAGCGATTTGGCGCGTGCTTCGTCGGATTCCTTCTTCTTGGCCACCGATTCCTCGCCCTTAACAATATATTTGTTCAGTGTTGACTGCTTTTTGGCATCCTTAGCCTCGGGACGTTTGATCTTTGCCGGCGAATAACGTGGCATTTTGCCAATGAAAATGCTGGAAAAGCTTATGTTTGGTTCGGTCACATATTGTTTGTACACCTCGGGTTTGGGACGCAGTATTCCATCCACACGAATCACGCTGTTCTTGATGAACATTGCCAGATTTTCCATATTGAATTCGGCACGCTGGCGACGAAGCTGCTCTAAGGTTACATTAATCTCATCGCCGTTGGGAGCACGCAGACAATATTCAAGCTGTTCGGTATCCTCATATACACCACTACTTGGCTCCTGCATATCCTTGCCCGGCTTGATGCCCACCACCTTGTAAACTGTGTTCTTCCTTTGTCCAATGATAACTTCCTCGTTGAGGAAGTAACGTTTACGCAGAAACTTGGACACTAACAAATTGAGCATCTTGACGGCGGATTGGCGGGCATGTTCAATTACCAGGAGCACTGGAGCACGCAAACTGTGTTTGAACTGTTCCATCTTTTTACGGGCAACCCTTTCACTCTTGAGCGCCTCCTCGAAGGTGAGCCCATCCTTGCCTGTTGCCTCGCACTGCCAAACTGTCGAGTTTATGGCCATGACGTGCCGAAAATAGTTTCTGCAAAATCAGCAATGTTTATGTTTAGCTTTAATTTTTGATCCAAATAATAATAATAGTTAGAAATAATAACTAGATTTCAATTTTTTTCTTTAATGCTACTATTTCTCAAAATTGGAAGCTAGAATCTTCAAATATTTTCTTTCTTTTTTCAAATTATTATTTTTTTTTTTTAATTCGTATGAAATTATGTAAAATGCCCCCAAACATTCATTAAAATAATCACCTTTATTTAATATAATTTTTAAATAAAAATGTGTAATTAAACTTAATCTTATTGCCGAATTCAAAATTTTTTAAAATTTATTTTTCACTTTGTTTAAATCAACTGTAACTAGGTGGCAACGCTTCGCATAGCAGCTGAGCATTTGGTTCGCGCGCTTTCGACTCCCGCCGTCGTCGCCACCACCTACCCACTAGCGAATGTTTTTGCATGTATCGCTTGGCTTCGGCCATGCGTTCATCAGCGTCGCTTTTGTTGTATACTTTAGCGCAATGTTTGCTTTGTTATTGCTATACTTCAGGAGCATGAAATATTTTACAATATGCAAAACTAATTTAAATTTAATTTTACTTACTCGTAATCTCGGAATATGCGCTTGGTAATATAGCAGCAAAATACCAAGTCGTTGTCGTGGAATGTCTCATTTTTGGATTCCGTATTATTGAGATCGAATCCGTCCCGCTTGCAAATCGGCATTGTTGCTATTGTTTATTTTTAAGGACTTAATTTAGTTAAAACAGAGCTTATGCGACAATGTCTGCTCGCAGAAAGAAGTAAGAAGCACAAGGCAAACTGGGAAACGGTGACACAGACACTCCAATAAAGGCGCCCAAATTTTTGCAAGCTGCGAAATGTAAACCTTGTTTACCAACGCACATTAATATGTTTTCAATTAACTAATGCAGTTGGCAACTTATAGCACTGCTGGCACTAACTTTCATCAACTTCTTCACTGTAATATACTCCACTGCTCTAAATATAATATTTTTTCCACGCGCGCCTCGCGAATTTCGCTTAGCGTTTGATGCTAATGGCAAAATCGGTTGGCGATTATCGATATTCAATAAGTAAAAACGTAAAAGCGTCTTTTACTTTATCGATACTTTACGCGGTACCACCAGAAGTGTTGAAAATCCTAGCTATAATAATAATACTTCAGTATACTCTTATGAAGCATTTTAAATTTTATTACTACTACATTGTAATATTATTAATATTAAACGTAAATGTTATTTAATTAAATTTCATTAATTTCGCAAAAATTACGAGACTGTATACAGTGTTGAGTAGTAAATTGCCGTGGCTAATTCGATCTACACAGATATCGATGTCCAAATATATCGATAAGACATCAACAACTCTACTACAAAACGGAATGTAAAACACAAAAAAGTTTGCGGAAAAAGAAAAAGTGCATATTAGCTGACTGCTGACTGTAAAAATAATATTACAAGGCGGCGATATTAAGTTGCAATGTTCGGGAAACAGTGTAAAAAAACTAAAAACATGCGCTACTGCGTATGACGACGGAATTCATTTGAACAAACTAAATAATAGGTAGGCCTCAGTCTCAGGCGCAACGAGCAGTCGCTTCAGTTCATTCTTTCGCTCTTCCTCTTTCGTCTTCCTCTTCGTTTCGTGCGACACAAGCAACAGCAGTAACACACACAGAACGATATTTTTGTCGAGGGGCAAAAACTGTACGCGCTGTGTGTGTTGTGTTGATAGTGTGTGTGTGTGTGAATGTGTGGGAGAGGGAGGGCAGTGCGGTCCAAAATAATGTACAAAAAGTTTAATGTCTCGTTTTGTTTCTACTTATGCAAATTGCAGTCTGTTTCTGTTTCTTAGTGTGCGTGTTGTACAAAATTTGCTGCCTTAGTGTAATTTATAAAACTCTACGGATTTCCAACCCCCCTCCAACATACATATATTTTGTGAGGCACATAAACCTAAATGATGATGGTTCGTAGACGCGCACGTCCCGCCAAAGAGCCCGCCCTAATGGTGGTAACCTCCAACGGCGTTGCAGCTGTTAATAACGAGGCGCCGACGACAGTGTCTTTCAATGGCGAACCAATGAGCGCCGTGGCCGCCGCTTCTACCAATAATCTGCTGGATGATCAATATTTTGCCAGCCCAAAGCGAAAAGACTGCCGTCTTATGAAAACCAATGAAAATCTCAAGGCGGCTACAAATCCGCATATTTACAACAACAAAGACAACAGCAAGGCCAATGGCAACAGTAGTAACTCAACTGGGCGCACAATTGGTAAGTATTTTCGTATTTTGAGGTTAACTTTAGTCTGTCGCACTTACCCACTTTTCTCTCACCACCACCACCACCCTCCCCTTCTCCCTTCACGCACAGGCGTTCCACTGGCAACGCGCTCGCAGACACGCACCATCGAGAACTTTTTCAGAGCGAGTGCTGCTGCTAAAAGCGCAAATGCTAAGAAAATGACTACCATTCTATCACTACCAACAGAGACAACAACTGCAGCAGCCACAGCCGAAGAGCAAAAGACAATAACAATAAGTGCTGACATGGCGGATGAACTGGAGGAGGAGTCACTGCTGTATGATGCACATTCCGTGGCATCACCAGCATCGACCAGCACAAGCACAAGCTCACCAGCATATCAGCATACTGACGACTTGGAGGCTGAGCACACCAACGACATTGGCTCCGAGGTTGGCTTAAACTTCGCACACACAGACATAGCGTCACAAACAGATATACACATTCATCGTTCGGGATTGAGGGACAGTCACAGTTCGTCGCATAGCAGCAGCAGCAGCAGTGCTGCAACATCCGATAATATATTTCTGCAGGAGCCAGTGCTGACGCTGGATATCGATCGCACACCCACCAAGGCCTCCAGCATCCGTATAAACAAAAGCTTTGAGCTGGCCAATGCCGTGTTCTCGTCACCGCCCTCTGTGCTCAGTGCTTCAATGCTCAATGGTCGCTTCAATCAGATTGTTACGCTCAATGGGCACATGCATAATCATGAGCACGATCATCAGCACGATCGTGCTGTTCGTGAGCTCGAGCAACCGTTGAACGGTTTCGAATTGGACCAACACGACAGCAGTTCCTGCGACAGTGGAGTCGCCTGCAGCCTGACGACGACGGGCACATCGCCCGCAGTGTCGGGCATGCGTCGACGGAAGCCCGCTACGCCGCATCGCATTCTCTGCCCCTCACCCATTAAAACAATGCCGCGCGATAACACTCTAATGAAGGGCGAGGCACAGTCGCCTCGAAAGTCGCCACGTAAACTGCAGTCACAGCTGGCGGCAACAGTTGCGTGCAAGTCGCGACGAAGACTGAATCAACCAAAGCCACAAGCGCCTTACCAACAGCCAAGTCCCACCCCAAATGATGTTGATGACGTTGTAGTCGTATTGGACGATGATGAGGATGACGAGGACGATGTCCATGCATTGCTCAAGGCAGCCGAGGAGCGTGAGAATCTGAACAAAGCGAAAGTAATGCTCAAGCCAACGACAGTGCCCGCAGCGGCAGTCAAGCCAAAGGCTCCATCCAAAACAGCCAAGGCCAAGACAATGGCGGCCAAGTCACAGCCGCTGGCAGCGACAAATGGTAATCGTGAACTGACCGAATTCTTTCCCGTGCGTCGCAGCGTGCGCAAGACCAAAACGGCTGTCAAAGAGGAGATGATGCGCAACTTGGAGCAGGCTGTGCTCGAGGAGCGCTGTGAAGGCCTGCAAGTGCGTCACTTTATGGGCAAGGGGCGTGGCGTCGTTGCAGAGCGTCGTTTCAAGCGAAACGAGTTTGTTGTCGAATATGTTGGCGATCTCATTGCCATCAGCGAGGCTACAGACCGCGAGCGTCGTTATGCGCTGGACGAGAATGCCGGCTGCTACATGTACTACTTCAAGCACAAAAACCAACAGTACTGCATCGATGCCACCGTGGACACCGGCAAGCTGGGACGCCTCATCAATCACTCACGCAACGGGAATCTAATGACAAAAGTCGTTGTCATCAAACAGCGGCCACATCTAGTGCTATTGGCCAAGGACGACATTGAGCCTGGAGAGGAACTGACTTACGATTATGGCGATCGTTCCAAGGAATCGCTACTGCATCATCCATGGCTGGCATTTTGAGCCACCAAGGGACAATTATCATTACCTAAATACATAATAAATATTAGCTAAGATATTCTTTGATGAAAAATTGAAAAGCAAAAAGATGAAATCGAAGTTGATGAAGATGAACTAAAAACTGTTAGTGCAAAATATCATAAATGATAAAAGGTCACTTCATATTTTTGGATTTGTTAACGTTTTAACTTTGTGTTAAGGCATCGATAGAGTATGATGCATTGATTGAATTGAAACTGTTAAACATTTAGAAGAAGTTGAAGAAGCGGTATGCTGATGATTATGACATTAACATTGCATTCACATTTATAATGAACGTACATACTATTTATATAGATTAGAGATATGAAATATTGTATTGCTAATTATTATATATATATACATATTATGGACTATTTACTGCCATAGTGCTATCTGTATACACCCCGTGCAACTCGCTCGCCAATCCCAATCCAAAAACAAAAATAATACATAAAACAAAGAGAAAAAGAAAATCAAAAAAGTTCTGACTAGATTATAAATATGATTATAACTATTACATTATAAATCCATTAACACCCATGCACACATTTACACATATTCAACGAGGCTTTCTGTAGCGTCCTTCGGCAAGAACTACTTCCTGAGAGAGATTTACTTCTCCCATTGAGCTTCCTCAGGCAAAAGTGAGCCGCATGTTCGATGTAGACTTTAAGCAGGTTTCAATAACTCCAATGAATCCCTCCCAGCATGTCTCCCACAAGAATCACACATGAATCCACTAATATGCCTCTCCAGCCTCTCCGCCCGCCCCGTACCCATAGAAACTCTATTGATAAGTAAATAAGTGCAAGATTGTATTGCAGACAACTTTGGTTCAAATTATTAAATAAACAATAACAAAATATTTTTCAATTATGATATTTTTTATTATTATATCTCTGCGCATATTTATACAGTACAGTACATTATCTATTAATTGTATAATATAATATATAATTTGTAGCACATAATACATATATTTTTTTAGTTGTAATTCAAATGAAGCAGCAAAACCAACATCATTTTATCATGTCCATGTTCATGTTCTGGTTTTACTTTTCATCATTGTTAGCAAAATAAAACATAAAACAAAAAGCACACACAAATGCATAGTTTACAATTAAGTCTACGTCTACGATCATCGATTGAATTTAGTTATAATTTATTACAAATAATTGTTTTACTTACACACACACACACACACACATGCACTCACAAGCTGATAAAATACAAAAGAAAACAAAAACATTAAGCAAAATAAATAAATGAAACATTAACACAAAGTGTAAAGCCGATTCTGTTCTTTGTTTCACTTTGGAGATCATGGCAGACTATGACTACTCTTGGAATGCACGAGGTTTATAATATCTTAAAAAATTCAATTGTTATATTAATTCATTTACACACAGACACACATAAATATATGTATATAAATATAAAATGTATTTATATTCATTAAGAAAATGTCGCATAGGCGGCGGGTTTCATTTTGGGCCAAGGACCTGGAGTATCTCACTTTGGAATGGCTTTATTCGAAGTGAATGAACTTGACTAAACGACTTTTTATTTATCCCCCACGTCCTGGGCTAAAAACTGGGTAATAATACAAAGTTAATATCTCTAATATTTAGTTTGGTTAAAATCAATGGGGGAAAACAAGCGAAAACAATTGAAATCCCTCCCTAAGCCACAAAGCGCAGACCACAGCTAAATGGAGAGGTAATATATTGATACTATGTAACGTTTTTTAACCACACACATATGTTAAAATATAATAGTAGCTCTTATTAGTACTAGATTTTGGCTGAGTAAGTTAAGTATTCGGGCCAGCTAATGTATCAAGAAATCAAAAATTTACACAAAATATTGCACTAAGAAAATTTTTATCATCTATCCATCGATTCTTCCATTGCTTTTGACTACAACTACAGCCTAAGAGTAACAACGACAACTACAACATCAACAAACAGCAATAGCAATAGCAACAACAATTACACACACACCGCACACACGTGCAAACATTTTAACAATAACAAGGAGCAACATTACACGCAGTTTCTCTTCTCACAATCAAATCTTTGTTGACTTATTTAGCAAAAAATCAAAAATAAATATCAAGACGGATTCCATAATACTGACGACTGCAGGGAGGGAGGACGCGTTGCCTACGTCAAGATGCTGGCCTCGGCTGTCAGTGGGCGTGGCGGCGGCACTAGCAACATTGCCGACTTTGACTTTTGCTTCTGCTGTGGCCGCAACTTGTGTCATTTCTTGGCACTGAAACTGGGCTTGGGCAGCGAGCTCATGAATGCACCCGCATTTGTGGGCAACGCCGGTGCCACAAAGCTCAGATCGGGTATTAAAGAGATTCGTGGAGCCACCTTTGCATTGCCCAGGTGGAATTGTTGGCGATGAGGTTGTTGCTGCTGAAGTTGCTGTTGCTGCTGCTGCAATTGTTGCTGATGGTGCTGATGATGTTGCTGCTGATAAGTTGCAGGCGCTGCCAATGGTGTTGCTGTTGGCACTGTGGAAAAGTCGTGCATCATGTGAATTTGCTGCGGAATGGCTGTAACATTGTTGTTGTTGTTGCTGTTGGTTTTATTGCTTTGATATTTGGGCACCAGATTGCTGTGTCCATGTGGCAGCTGTTGCTGCTGATAGAGGCTCATTGGGTTATTGTAAACGTTGGCACTCTGCCAGGCGCCCGAGTTGAATTGAGGCGCAGCTTGACGCGAATTGAGCGTGGCGGACAACGGTGTGCTGCTCACAAAGTCCGACCAATCGTCATCTTTAACAGCGGCAGTTGCTTGAGGTGGTTTCTGTATTTTGACTACGTTGTTATTGTGGTTGTTTTGCTGCTGTTGCTGTTGTACGGGCACGGATACAAAGTCGGACCACTCGTCATCCTCCTGCTGCTGCTGCTGCTTTTGTTGCTTCGTCTGCTGCTGCTGCTGCTTGGGCGACTGTTGCGCCACCGTTGCACTTATCGTCGGCGGCTTGGACTGGTGTGAAAACAGCTCCTCGATGCGTGCCAATTCCTCGGCATTGATGCTGGCCAATGCATTGTCGCCCCACTCGATGCTCGTCTTTGCTAATGGAATGCTTTGCGGCAACAATATTGCCGGACTGAGTATCATGTGCTCCCCAAATGTAGGCGTGCCATTGCGCGGCGGTTGCAACTGCGCCGAGTTCTTGATGGCAGACACTGATTGAAAGTCACTGAAATCATCATCCTCTGTGGTTGTTTTTCCAGCTACGACGCTCACTTTGCTGGGCGAATCGATGCCAAACGGCGGCGGTTTGTACTCCACATCGCGATATTCCTTTTTGACTACCGTCTCGTCAATTATGATGCCAGCCGAGGCAATCTCGTAGTCAAAATCAATGGGTGCCAGTGTTGTCGTCTTGGCCACCACCGTGTCTGACTTGGAGGGCGTATAAATATGCGTCTCCTTGAGGGGCAAGGCATAGCTGTTACTGTTGGTAACTTCGTGCAATTGCTGGCTGTTAGCTGTAGTTGTTGTTGCTGATATTGTTGGTGTTGCTGACGGTGGCGGTGATGGGGAGGAGCTTCTCAGATCAAGCTGCTGCTGCTGCTGAGGGAGCTGCTCACCGTTGTCGAAGTGTTGGCCATTGCCGTCTGTTGGTAGAGCAGGCGATATCGTCGCTGTTGTTGCTGCAGCAGCAAATACTGATGTTGTTGCTGCGGTGTCATCGAAATCGCTGGCGGACATGGCAACGGCAACTGTCTCATCGATGCTGCTGCTGCCGATTGTCGGGCTCTGCCCTTGCCCAGAAGCAATGCCAGGCTGCGTTTTAACTTGGCCCGCCTGTGCTGTGGTTGTTGCTGTTGTTGTCGCTTCAAGTCCTGTGAGAACCACACAAAAAGTACAATAATTAGATTGAAGCAATAATAATTATTTCTGCATATAAGAATGACAACATGAGAACAAAGTAACGAGAGGGGGAAGTTTAACTAGTGCAGTTGAGGGGGCAGGGGCGGGGCGAGGGCAGAGTCTGAGGGTAAAACAGTTGGAGTTGCATATAAAAACAACGAATAAACAAAAGAAAAAAAAACAAAGTATTGTATATAAATATAAAAGTAGATTAACAACTACAACACGCACGAAGCCAACGAAAACTTACTAAGATCCAGCAAGGCGACGTGAGCAGTGATATTAGTGTTGTTTGTTGTTGTTGTTGTCGTAATTGCATGATTGTTATTGTTATTATTATTGTTGCAGATGGTGGCAAAATGTGTGACAAAATTGTGCATATCATTGGCATTGGCATTGCATTGATTGTTGTGGTTGTTGTTGTGGTTGTTTTGATTGTTGTTGTTGTTGATTGTCATATTGTCATTAAGATTATCATATAGTTCCATCATCGCATCCAAGGCATCGTGATTGTTGTTGTTCATTAGATTGTGGGAGTAGTTAGAGGTAACAAGATTTATTTTATCAGCATTAGCCACCATCGTTACTTGGTCAAGTTGTTGTGGTTGTTCTTGTTGTTCCAATTGTAAGGTCTGTACATGTGATTCTAAATACAATTTATCATAAGGATAAATTTCAGTTCAAAGATGGTGGGCACAAGAATCAAAGTGATAACACGATGCCCTTACAGAAAACAAACGCAAAATACTTGTATGTATGTTAGTCTAAATAAATATTTGTTATTTACACATATGTATATCAGACAAATGGAACGTTAACTCAACCTTTTCATTTGTTTGTTTATCAACAAGGCGTCAAGCAATGTTCAGTTGAAAATTTACTGCATGCTGTTTACTTAATGTATCATCTTTCTTTATACCAACAGTGTGTCAGGAAATTGTCTTGACAATAAAAACACACACATTTTAGTTGTGTCTTAGCACAACTCAAAGAAAAAATAATTTAATTTATCAAATATTTTGCTAGCATACATTTTTCTATGCTTTTAGTTAAAAAAAGTTATCTGATTTTTGAAAACACTATCAAAGAACAACTTATAACTCAAAAGGATTAAAGAATTTAATAGGAATGCATTGTAAACAGCTGCATGCATTTAATATTTGAAATTAATAAAAGAAAATTGCAATATATTTAAAGTAAAAGAAGAATGAAGATTGTTCTTATTACAAAACTATTTAATAAAAAAAGAAAATAATAGAAGTAAAAAAAAAATTGTTTCTTAACACAATAACTTGACATACTGTGTATGCATGTGTCTTGTAGTCTCTGTTTCTGCAAGGGCATTTAAGCTTCGGTGCGCCGAAGATGTGTTATTTGCATTAGGAAAAAAAAAACAGAAACGAAACGAATGTAAATCAAAACGTTAAGGCAGATAACAGCCAATAAACGGCAGGCCAATTGGTTATTAAGTTGGTAAGCGAAAGCATGTGGATCAACTAAAGCGTATTGAGGAAAGAACTAGCGAGAGGCGGTGGCAATTTTGGTTACGATAATCGTGTGTGTAGCAGTTAATTTGCAGCAACTAAGTGGTGTTGAGGGCCAGTGACCCAACTGGAAACTTACCCTCAATTGACTGCAGGGTGGAGTTGTTGTTATTGTTGTTGTTGGTGGACTGCCAGCTGGAAGTGGGGTCCAGCACTGATGAGACAGGTGTGGTTGCTGCCGACAATGGCTTGAGTGGCTTCAGTGGATCGTAGCTCAGGTTAACCGCAAATCGTGGCATGGATGAGTTCCACTTGTCGCCAAAGAGCTGAAAGATAACACTCCAAAGTTAGCTATTTAAAGGGTTAACTATTCATCAGCGCTTACAATATTCCGCGAATCGATGCCCAGGGAACGCACCAGGGAGTGTCGCATCTCTGAACTGACCCACTGATAGTCAAGAGCATGCGCCTGTTCAATGGCACCAAAGTGCAAGCTTTGCACCTCAGCAAGTGGCGTCTGTTTGGCTGCAATCTTATCTGCACTGCTCGCTTCCTGGTTGGGAAACATTAGATCCAGCACGGGCTTCACACGCTCTGTAATGCTTAAATGCGTTGCAGCTGGCGGAGGTGGTTGTGGCAGCACTGCTGTGGCAACAACTGGTGCAACTGTTGCTTCTGCGGATACATATGACGGTTCCGAGAAGTCGCCAAAATCATCATCATCATCAACCGTAACATTGGCTGCCCCCACTGCCGTCGTCGTTGAGGGAGTTGCAAAATCTTGAAAGTCATCAAAACCATCATCATAGCTGATCACAGGCTCGGGCTGCTTAGACTCTACAGGTGCTGGAGCCTCCGAGAAGTCAGCAAAGTCGCCAAAGTCATCGTCCTCGTCGTCATCTTTATCTACGCCATTTAGACTTATCTCCGGCTGAGTTACGTCTGCAGGAGGCGTCCCTTCGAATGCCGTAAATTTGGGCTCTACATTGGGAATCTGTTTACTCAAAGCGGGAGGCATCTGGTGAAGAGTGGGCGTGGCTACAATCTCTATGGCAAAAAAGTCATCGGCACCCTCAGGTATGAATAGTTCTTTGGGTTTCTTTGGTGAGCACTCCTCATCACTGTCATCGGTGACATCCTCCAGTGTTACTTGGTGGCATAAAACGGGCGCTTTGGTTGCTTGCTGCTCATCTGCCACTGGAGACAATGTGCATGTGGGCGATAAACTTTCGCTGGAATACAAACTCAGGCTGTCAAGTTTAAGTGAGGGCATATTATCATTGGTATTGGCTTCCTCCTCCTCCTCTGCATCCTCCTCTTCTGGTTTTTCTTCATCTTCATTTGCTGGCGCATCAATGTCATTCAAAGGTGGCGGCATTTCCTGTTCATATGGATTAAAATCAGGTGCTTTCACTTGATAATTGAAAGCTTCGACTGTTTGTTTAGCAGTTGCAGATGATTTGCTATGTCCATTGCTCAAGTCGGGCGCTTGTGGCTGTGCAGTGTGCTCTGCTGTTGATATGGACAGTTCCGACATTGAGGGAACTGCAAGGAGCAGAAAATTTAAATTGTTAGATTGTTAATTAACAAAAAACAGAACGAGGCTATTAAAAACAAATTACCTTTCGTACTGAGCGCGACTTCGTGCGATTCGGTGACTAAGCCATACTCAGAGAATTCGTCAGCGTCACCGTCTTCCAAGTGCAGAGTTGATTGCAGCCCCGAATCGTCGTCGTCCTCGCCAAAATCAATCGGGGGTGGCGTGCTGCATAAAAGCGGCGGAACATTCACCATTTCGTGAGTCCTTTGTTCCAAATTCTTCCTCTTGTTGTGCTAATTTGGCTAACAGCAGCTGCAAACACTTCAGGAACTCGCTGGTCGCTGTGACGTTTCAACCCGTTTATCAGCGTATGTGTATTGGCTCCGATTTGCGTGTGTGTGTGTCACTGTGTATGTGTGAGCCCACTCAAGGTCTGTGTTGGAATTTTCTTGCTTGATTTTTAGTTTCAAATACACGTAAGCGTTGTCACTTTGTCTACCGCTTAAATGTCAATTGCGCAATAGTTTTGGCCTAATTGCCTAGATCAGTGGTTTTTATGTGAAAAAAACACCATTTCTTTTTAACAAAACAAAAATTTTTCCAGGTTTTAGTTTAGAGGTGGAGAAACATCGAGTGAAACATCGATGTCGTCAATGCTTGCAAAACATCGGAACCATCGGTGTTTGGTAAGCCACTATCGAATGTTTTGTACAACAAAAATAAACAATCCTCCAAAATATTGGAAAGAAAGTAATCTTATAAGAAATTTGTTCAATACAATCTGTAAAAGATGAGATTTACAGATCTAAAAGCCGTGTCTTAAAAATTTTATGTGTTCAGAAAACATCGAAGCATCGGGACAACACACAACACACACCTCTAATAAATAAATGCATTAATCAGCTGATTGCATTGCATAAAAAAGGTGGCAGTCTTGGCAACGGTGGCATATTTGACAATATTTAACGCTATTCAGAAAAGTAGTTTACTTAAAAAAAAAAAAAATAATTTTAAAGCTAGAGCTAAAACCTTTACAGGAGTTTTGTTATATTTTTGTAGATTTTTTAATTTTTTTTTTTTAGAAACTATTACTTATTTCTCAATTTCTTCTCCAAGGGAATGGTGACGAGACCCAATTTAATTTTAAAATGAACTTTATTACCTTAGAAAATTTAAAATTTTTTTGGTTGATTGAATTTTTTCTTTATTGAATAAAAATAAATAAATCAATTTATTTAAAATTTAATTAATTTTCATTAGAGAAAATGACATGGGACCAATTTTCGATAAATCACCATCGCGTTGCCGCTAGTGCAACTAGTAACGAGTCAATATTGCCAAAAAATACAATTCGTTGTTGGATTACACGAGCACATCTGGTATTGTATTTGAATTTTTATGTTTAAAGAACAATGTTCTCTCTGCCTTTTGTGTTTCCTTATATCATCAGCAAACATTTTATCCAATTATAAATTTGAAAGGCCACCAGGAAAATCAAGAATTTTGCAGCACTGGTTAATCGATATTTGGCTTCGATAGGCACTTGTCGTTCGATTTTAGTTGACAGCTGCTTTAAGGTTATACTACTAAAAACAACAGTAGTGAATTTGGATTTTCATTGATTTTGGTAATTGTGCTGATTTAATAAAAAGTTTGCATAATTATACGTTGCATGTGTTACGTAACTGTCGAGGCAACATTTGTAAACAACCGCTCAACTGACCTATCAATTTTCCTTGCAGATTACAGTCGCCATATTACATAACTAAACGATATGTCTCAGGCTCCAGTTCGTGTCTCACCTCTGATCAAGCTCGGCAGATGGTCCTTGCTCCTTGTGGGCATTGCCTACGGTGCTGCCCACCAGAGCCGACTCTCCAAGAAGGAGGAGAAGGTGCGTGAAATTGAGGCTCAGCAGAAAGTTGTTCGTGATGCCAAATTGGCCGAGGAGAAGAAGCGTAACGCCGAGAACGAGATTAGGGCACTGGAAGCGCTGTCCAAGCCGGCTAGCAAGCATTAGATCGCTTCCTTTAGTTTGTCTAAGTTAATTGCTACAATCCACACAACAACATAACCAAACATCAAGCAAGGCCGACAAAAAAAAAACATCCAAATTCCCTAATGCACCAGCGATCGGACAGTGCTGCCATTGACTATCGATCTATCGTTTTTTGTGTTTACTGAAGTTTGTGAAATAATGATGTAAATTAAATGATTAAAAACAAATATGTAAAACATACAAGAGTGGCTATCGTGTGAAATGCTTATTTTCATTTGAAGGGATGCAGGAGAGGATTACGTATGTACATTTTTCTCTTCATTCTTTTCAATTATCAGCTTATTCACCACGCTCGAGAGAGGATTAATGTTTTCACCTCAAACAGCTGATCGTCAACCTCTTTAATTTTGTAGGGGGATATTCGCTAATTTAGTGCAAATAAAAATTGTTGGATCAATAATTACTTGCTGCCAAGGGGATAAATTTAAAGGTGTTGAAACACCTTACGTGTAGGCGCTGCACGCAAGTCATATAATCCACATGTCAGCACACACGCTTTCGAGCTCCCGCAACGATGGCAAACTTTTTGGAGCAGTTGCCAAAGCATTTGCAGGAAATTGCGGAGCGTGGTAAGAGGAGTGGAGTGGAAGTGGAAAGGAAGTGGCAGCATCTGATCGAGTGGTCAATTAGCATTTAATGAATCTTAATCTTTCGCTCAGTCAATGTACGCACTCCGGAGGCAATACTAACAACGCCCAAGGTCAAGTTCCTGGACACACGGACGTGTGCATTGGACACTTGGGTGCATAGCTGCACTCCAGAGGATGTGCGCATTCTGAAGGACGCGGCAGCCAAGTGGCTGGTGGAAACGCCCTCTTCAGGTAAGCCAAGGGCCATCACTTGTCCAACACATATGTTTACAATTATAATATTTTCATCCCTGCACTGCAGCGGATTCACTTTTCCGGCCACCCGCTAGTTTAAAGTGGTCACGCTTGACATTTGGTTGTGCCTCGCTAGATCGCTGCACTGGTGGCGGTATCGTTACTCGCGGCATCACTGAAATTTGCGGCATCTCGGGCGCTGGCAAGACACAACTTCTGCTACAACTTTCTCTAGGTGTTCAATTGCCTCCGAGGCTAGGCGGCGTGGGAAAGGGCGTAGCATTCATCTGCACTGAGGATATGTTTCCATCTCGTCGTTTGTTGCAGATTTGCAAAGCATTCGAGGCACGTTATCCCGAGGAGCAGCTCAACTTTCTGGGCAACATTTTCATAGAGCATCAGTACGAAAGCGTAAGATCAGAATGTATTGTTGAATGTATTTATTTTATAACTCAGGTGTTGTCATTCCTTTACAGAAACCATTGCTAAACTGCGTCAGCAATCGTCTGCCTCAGCTGCTGCAGGAGCATAGCATTGGACTGATTGTCATTGACTCGGTAGCTGCCATATTCCGTCTGTACACAGACTTTGCGGAACGAGCCCGGGACATGCGTCGACTGGTGAATGCTCTGCTCACCTATGCGGACAAGTATCAATGCGCTGTGATCTGCACGAATCAGATGACTGCCAGTCTCAAAGGGGACCAGCAGACGTCCCAGGATGTGCCCTGTCTGGGTCTACAGTGGGCCAATTTAGGACGAACACGCATGCGCATCTCCAAGGTGCCCAAGCAGCATAAAGTAGCGGATAAATTGCTCACAGTGCGTAAACTGGAGATCATCTATTCGCCGGAGACACCAAATGCCTTTGCCGAATTTCTAATAACCTCCGAGGGCGTCGTGGACGTGCCGATGTCGTTGCCAAGCCATGACAAGAACAAAACAATTGTCAAATGATATAACTAATTTTTGCTGAATTGTTTATTTTTACCTTTTTGAATTTAAAATATGTAACGGCTGCTGTTCCGTGATTTCTTTAGAATTTATTTGTAATTTGTTGTTGTAACTTATGTTTTGTTTTGTTTGGTTTTTTTTTTATACAAACACTCACATTAAATATGAATTTCGATTTGCCATTTAATTGTAATTTACACTTAGGACTGTAGTTTAGGTTTTAGTTTAGAATAGTTAAATTAAGTTTGTAATTAACGTGACTTTACCAATTGTTGTTTAAGCTTTTGCTGTTATTAATGCGCTGTCTCTCTCTCTTTCCGTCTGTCTGTCTCTTTCGTATACTTTATCACATGAAATTTCCGAAAGTTCATACACAATAAATTGTAGTTGTTTATTTTTTGTGTTTTTTGTTATCAATTAAATACAGCTCATTAAACATTTAAATGCGTTTCTAATGGCAACATTTACAAAGCCTAAACTTAATATTAGTGCTTAAATATTACAAATACGTACACATTCAATAAATTACATAAATATGTAATTGTTTAAGACTAACAAGCACACATTGTTTATCATTGCAAAATATAATGAATTCATTAAAAATATTAATCAAAATTGTAATTGATTTCAAATGAGCAATATTCGACTTTTTGGCACAAGTTTTTTATTAATTTTATTTTAATTTGACTGTCTGTGTGTGTATGTGTGTGAGAGGGAATTCCCCTTAAATCTCACGCATATGCACATCTTGATCCTGCGAATCCTGCGCCTCCGTTGAAGTGCCCGGCTCACTGGTCGTCTCCTCCTCATCCTCCGATTCGCTTTCAGCCTTAGCTGTCACAGCGACGGCATTCGCCTGCAGATCCTTATTGGCCATGGCCAGTATCCTTGAGGCGCTTAACTTACTCTCGAAATCCATTTCAGTGGGCAACGCATTCGACGGTGGACTGCGTCCGTTCTCCTGTGCCGCTGCAGCTGCGGCGGCGACAAGTGGAAAACTCAACACCGGCGACTCCTCCAACTTGATGTCCAACTTTTCTGTCTGCTCCAAAGGAGCCGCCGGCTCCACGGTCAATTGTATGGCATGTTGATGTAGTCGATGATGATGATGTTGATGATGTTGTTGATGATTATGATATGTTTCTCCTATGTTATTGTTGTTGGTGTTGCGCTTCTCGGCTGTCTTGTTGTTGTTGTTGCTGGGATTTGTGGCCGCCCCATTGGTGGTCGGACTGTTTGTTGTGGCTTTTAGATTCTTGTCCAGCAATTGTTTTTTAATTTTTGTCGCTGAATGTTTTGTTTGCAATTTGCTTTCACTATTGTTAGTGCTGTTGTTGTTGTTTTTGGTTGCAGTTACCGAACTGTTGTTGTTGCTGTTGTTGTTGTTAGTGTTATGGTTGCTGTTGTTGTTGTTGTTATTGCTGTTGCCGCGGGACTTTTCCGACTGTCCATTCGCCGACTTTTTGGGAGTTGTCTCCACAGTGTTGGCCGTCAACGATGTGGAATTGGAACCATCATCGGCTGCAGCATTGTTGTTGCTGTTGTTGTTGTTATTTGTTGCTTTACCCTGCTGCTCGGCTGTTGGACTTGTTGTTGTTGCTGCTGCTCCTGCTGCTGGCTTAGACGATTTGTGCTCGGCAGCCTCGTTATTTGTGACATTGTCCTGCTTTTTCCACTTGGTTCGACGATTTTGAAACCATATTTTTACCTGAAATGCAAATGAGAAAAGTGTGATTGGTTTAAATTAAGTTCAACGAAATCATCACAGACTGCAAACTTATAATAATGAGAGAGTTTTCATAAATATAAGGGACTGCAAATAACAGTTATGAGAAACTGGATAAACTTTTATTTTAAATTTTTATTTGAAAATTATAGAAAAAGTCATTTTTTTGATTTTTTTATAAAAGTTGAAGAATATAAATTGAATTCAAATGTCTTTTGAACAGGAAGGTGTACTTCATTCACAAGGGAGTGGTGAGGGGTGGGAGGGCAACGTAGAATGTAGAAGACTAACCCAGCTTCATAATATGTCAGAATGGTTAATATCTGACTACTATTTGAAAGTAATTTTTAAATATAAAAACTGTAAAAATAAAACGAAAAATATCAAAAATTTAAAAAAATATTTTGTTTTAGGTGCCATATTATTTATTTTTTTCACGAATTTCACAAATTTCAACTTTGATATCCCTTAAGTAAGTATCTAGGGGGCGTGGCACATTTTTTAAACGCTCATTTTATAGGTTAAAAAGTTATCTATCATATGCCATTAAAATTATTTATTATCTCATTTGTTTCAAAAGTTATAATTTTTGCAAAGTAAAATGAGCAGCTGTGCGTCGCTCCGACTCTCCTTAGCTATGCCTTTTTATATAGTGTACATGTCACTTTCTTAAATATGCCTTCCAATTCAAAAGACATTTACAGTTGAAGAATAATTTTTATATTAAATTTTTATAGTAAAAATTGAAATTAAAAATTTTTTTTTATTTACAATTTTTATAATACAAATTTAAAAATATCTTTTATTTTCAATAGCTAAAATAAATATTGCAAATAAAAAATAAATTTTTAAAAATTGAAATTCAATTATTATTATATAATTTTTGTATTTAGATCGAAAAATAAGAGGTTTCTTTTAATTTTTTCGATAAAAATCAACAAATAACTTTTATTTATTAAATTATATTTTAAAAATTATAATCGCTACGGTCCCTGATAAATATTAAACAAATCTTGATTAATTTCTTAGCTGCTCCAAAAACATTTTCCGATTTGTCTTTTTTAGAAATATTAAATAAAAAAAGAATTTATATTAGAGATAATGCACAAATTAAGCAATATTGCATATTGTATTTTTTTTCCAGAAAACGTAGTTGTAAATACAAAACTTTAGCTTGAAAAGCTTCTGGGATAATCAGACCAACTTCAAACTCTCAAAACTGAGCAGATTTTTAAGCGGAATACAATTTAAATCATGGTTAAACTTTTTTGCAATCACATTTTATTAGTTTTGTTAAAATCAGGGATTAAAACCGAAACGAATATCGGTTTCAGTTACGGTTTCGGTTATATTCGCATTTAGGTTTTCGCTTATCGGTTACGCAAAATCTTTGAATAAAAGTTTCGTAACGGTGAACCGGTTTTTGTATGTTTCGGTTTTGAAATACCGGTATGGTTTCGGTTCACAAAAAAATTTGTTTTCCAAAAATATAATTAGATTAATATAATATGTAATAATAATTAAAAATGCATTACTTTCTTAATGCTTCATTCACACATTTCTTACACATATTCTTCAGTATGATGTAGCTTAGTTACATTTTAACAATTTTAATATTTTATTTAACAAATTTTTTTTATTTGCGCTTATTCAGTGCTATGAAAATTCGATCATGAACAGCACAAATAAAAATTAAAAGTTAAACAAAAAAATTTAAACAAAAAATCAAAATTAAAAAAGGAAAATAATTATTTTTTGGGTGTATGAAAAACCGAAATTAACCCTTATAAATGAAACGGTTACTAAACGGTTATTTCGGTTTACAGAATTTCGGTTTAAAGGTTTCGGTCAAATGAAATTTTTTTTTTCGGTTACGGTTTCAGTTACGGTTATAAATTTCAATCGGTTTTTACCGGTCAAAGGTTACGGTTTCGGTTAGGGTTTTAATCCCTGGTTAAAATAATTTTTTTTGATAATGCTGCAAAGGGTCCCCCCCTTTTCAAATATGCAAAATTTTTTTTTTCTCAATTAGACAGGTAAAGCATTCAGATTAGAAAGTTCTCCAAACCATGTCAATTAAGAAGAGTACATGCAAATGTAAATGCGAAGTACTGTGAGTCAGTTTCATATTCGAGTTGAGCCGCTATAATTAGGCAATGTTTATGCCTCATTTGCCCTTATTAGTGTGCGTAAAACAAATAATTAAAAATTATGTATCGCGTAGATTCTTCCACTCGACGTGTGTACGAGTTGTTGGAAAACACTTCCGCTACGTCAGCTACAGTTCACAACAACAACCAGAACAACAACAACAACAAGCTAAAGTTGAAATGATGTGGGCCTGTCAAAATGCAGAAACCGCCCATCAGCAAACCCCATTCCTCCTTCCTTCCACTCCTCCCTTCCTGCCCCCGATACTCTTCAGGCAACAACATTTCATTTCATTTAATTTCATTTAATTTCATTCTTGTGTGTTGTGGATGCTCTGACTGCCTCATAATGTTGCAGGCAGCGTCAGTGGCGCAACATAAAACATTTGCCTCTAATTTCCATTTCATCCAAAATGATGGCCTAGCTAAAGAAATGAAAAATCTATTTAAATCGCGCACATAATTAGTATTTCAGCGGCATGTCTGCACACGCACACGCACACACGCACACTCACAGCACTCAGTTATGCATATAGGAAAGCAAAAATAAGCGCCAAAGATATGTACATAAATACATACATACATACACACATACATACATCTATCTAGATGCCGTCATATGACATGCTCATTTTGCCGGCCTAGCGTAAAAATGATGAAATTAACATGAAAACGTTTTCCTCCACTTAGCCACAATGCAAAGAGAGAAGGAAAATAAAAATATACAAAAATTATAAATTGAAATTTTGTTAATTTTCCATATTTGAAATCAATTAATTGATTGCCAAATATTTCGGAATATACTCAACAAAAATAGACGCACATCAATGAAATGTACTTGCCGATGGATTGATGTGTACGCCAAATTGTTTGTTTTATCGATGAAGATGGATTATGAGAGCTGCCAATGAACGGGAATAGTACTCTGTGTATTTGTATCTGTATCTGTATCTGTATCTGGCAATTCGTTTTGACCGTAATTACAAGCTGCCCGGCCAATTACTCATCCAATAGACAAGATGGGGCACGATGTCTGTTCATTAATTCGTTAATAAACAATAAAACAACAGAGTGTTTACCTTATGAGCCATTTTAATGGCTATCCAAAGCATCATTTTTGCTGGGCATCAAATGGGGCTATTTTAATGGGTATTACTCGTAATCACAAGTCCGAGTGTGTAAATATGCGGGCTACTCGGCCAATCTTTTTTTTTGTTTTTTTTTTTTTTTGGGTCACATGCGGTGCATTGCCTACATTTAATTATTTGATTATAAATATTTTTTTATGTATGTCTGGCTGCTTTTTTTTTTTAATTGCGTTTGGCATTTTTTATTGCATTCATTTCGCTGATTAATTTATTTGGCATACATAATAATTTTGTTTTTAAATATTTTTGAACTTATTTCTAACGATGCAAAGGGATCTTAAAATTCCTGTTTTGCCTTCATAAATAAACGTCTTGTTTATTTTGCTGTTATCCACTCTAAAGCTCATTAAGCCAGCCCAAAAAATATCTTTATATGCATATGTATGTGCATATATGTCTAAAGAATTTCCAAAAATATAACAAAAACTTTGTCAGCGAAAAAGAAAAGTTGTAGCTGCTCCTTTCCCCTCCGTGTTTTATTTTTTTTTTGATTTATTGACATTTAAATGCATGCTCTGATTCCCTTTCAAAGAGACCCCAAAAATGAAGCGAAGCAGGTTAAAACCTGTGGGACAACAAACAGCCAAGACCAAATGCCACAGTCAACACAACAGATAAAGAACCGAGTCTCTTGTTTAATACAAATACTTTAACATACCTATGGAAATTTATTGAGAAGTACTCATTAGAGGTGGAGAACTATCGATAGTCGGCGAGTCTCTTGTTTAATACAAATACTTTAACATACCTATGGAAATTTATTGAGAAGTACTCATTAGAGGTGGAGAACTATCGATAGTCGGCGCCATCGATAGCCGACGATAGTATTTTCAAAACCATCGATAGTCGACGATAGTCCCGGACAAAAAAAATACATACAGTTTGTCAAGAAACACTTTACACACTGAAAAAAACTTAATTTTTTGACTTTACATAAAAAAAAAATCTTTTTATTTTTGTAAACATCTCCTTTTTCAACTTTGTTTTGATGCAAAAAAAATCTTCAAACAATTCTAAGAGTGACTGAAAAAATACATTTTCAAAAATGTCTTCGTTAATATTTTTTATGATTTTGGAAAATTGCTAACAAGTCACTTTTTGTATGAAAATGAGGAAAAAGGGGTTAAAGTAAAGTAGTTAAAGTAGTAATTTTTAGCAATTTTTAAACTATCGATAGTACTTCGGGGACTATCGAAAGTGGGTGGCTCCTATCGATAGTAGCTCGAGATATTCTTAGCTCAATCAATGCAAATAGCAACAGCTTCACATCATTTTATTTCGCACTCCTTGATGCTTAAATAACTGTTAACTAGCTGTTATCTGAACTGTATTATTCGTCGACACGCACAGCTGTCCTGTTGTGTGTGTATTAGTGTGTGTGTGCTAAGTATAATTAATTTTCATTTCGCATTTGGCGCACACTTGTGCAAAATAAACTTGAAGCAGCGTGCCAAGAGAAATGCCAAGAGAGCTGTTAAAGCTATCCGACTAAATAATACGTGTGCCAAGCAATTGGAGAATATTAACAATTATTTATTACAATATAAAACTAGGTTAAGTAAGTAAAATGTGTCAAGTAAAATGAAATATATGTTTAGCAAAATATTTAAAATGGTTAAATATAATATAATTCTTTTTAACATGGCTTTGTAAATATTTAAAATACAGGTACTAGCTAAATTGTACGTGTGTTTTTCTCTCACACACTTTTCGCGTGCCAAGAAAAACTTGATGTTTTTTCTGCTTTAAATTTTGTTTTGCTGAGAGAAAAAATTATGATAATTGCCTGATTAGCAGAATATTATTTTGGGCAGGAAATGGGCAAGGAATGAGAGAGCGAGAGAGAGAGAGAGAGAGAGAGAGAGAGAAAAATGATAGGTGCAGTGTGTATCAATAATATGGAATAATTGCCCAAGTAAATATTAATATAAATTGCACAGCAATTTAAACATTTAATCTTCTTAAAATTTGGAGTATGTTCTCTATCTCTTTTCTCTCTCCCCCTCTACTTCTCTGTTTAACAACGTCGATTTTAGCGCAAATGCAACATTGCGCCCAAAGGCAATTATGCAATTGGAAACCAAATCAAATATGTAGCTGACGCCAACAGGCGACTGAAGTCGAGTTACAAGTTACAATTTCACCCCCAACCCTGCTTTGGATATCCCTTTCAACCCCTTCCCTTCCCTTCTCCATCACGTTTATTGCTGTGCTGTAAATCACTTTGCTCCATGCAAATATGCGCACTACAATGACATTATTAATTAATAACATAATCAGTGTGCTGCTTGTCAGTATACCACGTGCTCAAGGTGTAACGGGTATATTAGCGGTCACTTGAATAATGCGCAAATTGCACTCAAGTGGCATACTTTATTTTCTATAGCCTACTTATGTGGGCTGATCATAAGCAGATTACACTTTGGTCATCTGTTCACAGGGCAACTTCCCTTCGACTTCTCTTATATTGTCTCTTACTTGTTTAGGATTAAGCACACCATCAATGTGTGAGCACACACACACACACACACACACACACACACACACTCAAGTGAATAGATGTGTGTGTGAGTGACTGCGAATATTTGCATCAATTTGTTTTGCGTTTATTAATTAAATAGACTTAAATGCAACTGCTGCCAAAATGGGTAATGGCAACAAGAACAATGTAACAATTCTCTGCACCGGATGTGCACTATTTTCTCTCTCTCTCTCCCTCCCACATCTCACTTCCTTCTTCCTTCTCGTGCTGCTGTTGCAGTCAGGCGAATTATCGCATTGTGTATTTTGGGCTGCTAATGAACGAAAATGCTGACAAAATTACACTAAATGCCATTTTATGCAACATATTTTATGTGTAACATAATGCCTAATAATTGCTGTTTGTTTTGCCATTATTATCTCTGGCACGAGTTTCTATCTCTCTATATGTACATATATCTCATCATGGATCCAACTGTGTGAATAATTTCAAAGCCCAACATGCAGCAGTCACAAGCAATGCAATACCATAAATATTTACTTTAGACAACAACAATAAAAAGCCAAAAAAAAAAAAATAAAGAAAACAAAAACTATATATAGTGAATGCATTTGCATTAGCTTTGTTTCCTATTTGCAAAATGTGAGCTGCAATTAAATGAATTTCAATTGCAGCCAGTTGCAAAAGTAGAAACTGTTTTTAATTTCAGCTCATGTGTGAAATTAAAAAGCAAGCGCAATCAAAATAGAAAGGAATGCAATGTTAATTCCGGGCAACGACTGAGAGATGTGCATTGATAGACGACTGATAGTTCATTGATTTAAATTTAAATTCTTAATTTTTTAAACTAACTTTTTATCTTTTCAGTTAAAGCTTAAGCTTAAATACTACTATAAATATTTACTTGAATTTTTATACTAATTTTTAACTTTTTATTTAATTTTTATGTTCATTGGCAACTGCTTTTAGTTGACATTAACCCATTTTCGACCGCTGTTCGACTAGTCGAACAGCAAAATTTTTAATTTTCAGACCGTTATTTTTATGTTAACCAACGTATTCAAACCCAAATGAAAAATTAAGAAAATTATAAAATCCAGAAAATGTTTACTCTGGTTATCCCATATTTAAAAATTAAAAATTTATTTTTAACTTAATTTTAAAAAATATTTAAGTTTAAAAAAATGTGAATTTTAATTTGATTTTTAACCTCATATTCGGTTTTAGAAGGGCCGAAAATGGGTTAAATAAATAAACTAAAAATAAAATAAACTAATGATTAAATTTATAATTTTGAAATAATCTCAACAAAAAATCAGGCAAAAAGAAATCGGTTCTTCGTTACATAGATTATTCACATATAAATAATTAATTTTGTAAACTTTAATTTTAATAGCTATTTAATAATTTGTTTTAAAATGATTTACCTAAATATATATTTAACTAAATATATATTGCGATGTCGGCTGACAGTAAATAAATATATATATATAAATAAATAAGTTAATTAATAAATAAATAAATACAGGATAACTCCTATTCGATCAGTATTGTTTAGGAAGCATTCCACTCGTAACTTGTTAGAATTGCTGTAAAAACGAGTAGTTTGCCTGGTCGCTTTGCTATTTTGAGTGCATTTGATGCGTTGCGGCTTTTTTATTTTATTTATTTAACATAAATTAATGTTATTAGCCAACAAGAGAGCGAAGAGAACAACGAACTGCTGACCATTGCCTTTCCCTTTTCACTTTTGTACTTTTCACTTTGTCCGCCCTTTTGCCAGTTGGACTTTTCATGTTCGCGCTCTTGACTTTTAATTGGCTTATTGTGTTGATTGTCAAAACGCTTTTGTCGCACGCTGCTCGCTGCTTGGCTTTGTCGGTCGTTGGCCGTTTGTTAATTATGTGGTTTGTCCGCATTTTGAACCAGCTCTTTAGGCCTGTGGCAACAAGCAAATTCAGCGCAACGTAGATCTAAAGATTTGCTCTGCTTACAACATTTGGTATGTGCCAAAATCATTTAAAAGTGAAATGTCTAGAAAGACGTGGCCCGCATCGCCTTTGGGGCCTTTGGGGCTGTCAACAGTTGTTGATTTGCTAATTGCCCGGCGTTTAGCAGCTAAAATGTTCAAGCACGCCCACCCAAAAGCGAACGATCTCTCAGAGAGAGAGAGAGAGAGAGAGCAAGAGAAGGAGAGAGAGATACATAGCGAGATAAGGAGAGAGAGAGAAGGCAGTCTCGTCTCTCGTTTTTAGTGACTCCGCCTTTATTTTAAAATATTTTTACTCTTTGCTCGCCAATCGACGTCGGTTGTAGCTGCCGTTGTTGTTGTTGTTGTTCTTGTTGTTGCCGCTTTCAGGCATTCAAATTGTGATTTATAAATAATTAAACGGGGCCCCACATAGAACGACATCTGGCCGTCAACTAAAACTAATTTATGCAAATTTTCAACCAGTCAATATTAATAGTCAAAATTGGTTTCATATGCTGTCAGTTGCAACTATTGTTATTGTTGTTGTTATTGCTGTTGTTGGTTTCTGATGCCCCTTGGCGACAATTAATCGATGACGCTTGTTGTTGCTGCTTTTGTAATTAAATTATTGTGTGTACATTGTTCAAATAACCAGCGTGTTATGCGCCTCGAAGACTACAAACATACAAACATACATATGTACATATTTATATATGCATTTATTAATTGCCTCTTGCAGCTTTGGTTTTGGCAAACGTGACGTATGCGCAATATTTTAATTAAGTTGCGGTCAATAACAATAATAGTAACAATAATAAGCAAAATTCTATTTATTATTTTAAATATGCAAACACACACACTGTTTGCTTGTCTGTGTGTGTGTTTTTTCGGCCTTTTTGCCAACAATTGTTTGCATTTATTTGTTTGCAACAAAATGCGCACATAATCTACTTTGTTTCAATTTTGTGATTCTCTATTATTGAATCAATGTGAATTAACACAAAATGAATTTTAAATTTATAGCCTATACTTTTGTATTTTTTTTTCCTGTGTTGTCGACATTTCTATTATACATATTTATGTGCTTTTTTTTGGGCTCATAATACAATTAAGTTCCTCGCGGCGTATGCGTAATATTTGTTTGGTAATTTATGCTCATATTTCATATATTATTCACAACTGATTCAATAATTGACATGTAATTAAATGCTTATTAGCCTAATTGGTTTACAAATTACACAAAAGGAATTAAATGCAATTGTAATTAATGTTTTATACGTAAAAAGCATATGATATTGTGGTTTAAATTGAATTCTACCTTCAAAAAGATTGTTAGTTGTGAATACCTTTAATATTAAAAGATAAACTTGTACTCTCAAGAATTTATTTATATTTGTTGGCTATAATCTGTTATTGTTGATTCCCCATGGATTCCGTCACGACAATCTCTTATCATAAATATTGCAGCATGTTGTGTATGATTTATTAGGCTTGCAAATGGCAAATGCTGAAACATTGCACATACGCAGCGTTGCACAGACGTACAATATATTAAATCATTGAATATTTGAGTGTTTATTTGCATATGCCAAATTAATTAAGAGAGCATTGAAGTGCGTGCATTTATGGCACACGCATACAAACTTTTGGCATTCGTTTATTGAGCAATAATAATAATAATAACAACAAATAACAGCAAATAACAGCAATAACACTATTTCAGCTGCTGTCCGGGTTTGTTTTCGAATGCTCTCGAATGTCCTCTCGTATGATGAATTGCCATTTGATTTGTTTGTGCTGCTTGTGGCAGCAATTTAATTTAATTATCGTACTTGCCACTTGGCCAAATGCCAGCAATAAGCCCAGCTAGCCAGTTAGCCAGTCAGCCAGCCAGATTGCCCTACCAATTGGGCCAACTAAGCACTCAGTCATGTGTGTGTCTGTGTGCGTGTGTGTGTGTGTGTGAGGTCAAATAGTAGTAGCAGTCCTGTCCACGGCAAACATTTAAAATGAAATGCCCAATGCAAATTGTCAGCAGTGTGCCAGAGTTTTGGCCCTAAGCCGTTATATCAAGCGCACAAATAGAGCCCATATCCTATATCCTATTCCTCCCCTCTTTTCTCCCATCTGCCCTCTCTTAGTTCTGTCCCTCTGGCACTAAAATGCAAATGCAATTTGCCGCGTTTGGCGCGTGACGTTCGTTGGGTAATCGCAACACTATTACAAAGTTGTCAGTTTGCCTTTGTGTGTGTGCGTGTGAGTGTGTGTGCAACTGTGCCACAATGCGTCGCTTCATTGCAGTGCTAAAGGGCGCGGCTGTTGCAGATGGGAAGGGCAGGGGAAAGGGAAGGGGAAGGGGAAGGGAGTCAGCCACATGCACGCGTAATTAATTGATTTTTATCTGGCTTAAGGCTATTTTACAGTTTGTTGATGACAGACGATGCAGACACGTGGGCGCAGCCGGACTCTGTATGTAGGCTGCTCTCCTATGCTCAACAACATTATCGTCATCATGACAATTATCATCATCATTATAATCAGCATCGTCGCAGACAATTTTCTTTCTCTGCGTCTATTTAAAGAGATTTTTTTATGACTGCCACACTTTGTGTTTCGTTTTTTTTTTTTCTTCTTTCATTTTTCTTTTTGATTTGCTGTTGCTGTTTTTTTCTTATGCTGCTTTGCAGTTTCTCTTTCTTTTTGCTGTTGTTTATTTCTGGTCACTTTGCTGGTTTAATGAGGCGTATACGTAACGTAACATTGTTGTGGATACTCAGGGCAAGAATTGAATGGCTCGAGAGCCCTGCAGCGAACAAAGTTGCAGTTGCACGTCTAGACTTTGAAAGAGGCAACAAAGATTTGCGATTGCAATTAAATGAAGTTTTTGCGACAGTCCAAAATAAAAATAAAATGCAATTAAATGAAGTTTTTGAAATAAATATAAATTTTGTTGCTATGTGTGCTGATCAACTATCAAGTGCTTCATATATAATATAATCATATACAAGTGAGAAAGGCTATAGTCGAGCTCCCGACTATAGGATACCCGTTACTTACCTAAATAAATTTAACTTTTTTTTTATTGCATGCTTTTAGGCACTTTTATTGCTTAAAAGCTTTAATCAGCCAGTACCACTTTTCTGTTTGTCCGATCTTGTTGGGATTTAGTAGAATGATAGGTAAAAACAATAGCTAACGTTCACCGTTTAAAAAAACCTAATATCTTGAAAACTGTGCGTGTGGTGGATTTTCGCGATTTACGGAGGCGGAAAGGGGCGTGGCAAAATTTTGAAACAAACTTGACCTGCGTGGGGTTTATAGAAATCTGTGTGCCAAATTTGGTTGCTCTAGCTCTTATAGTCTCTGAGATCTAGGCGCTCACACGGACGGACAGACGGACGGACGGACGGACGGACGGACAGACGGACAGACGGACATGGCTATATCGACTCGGCTGTTGATGCTGATCAAGAATATATATACTTTATAGGGTCGGAGATGCTTCCTTCTCCCTGTTACATACATTGCAACGAATACAATATCCCCTTTTACTTATTTTTAATAAGTAACGGGTATAATAATATATATCTGCCTCTTTCTCTGTCTATCACTCTCTCTCTCTCCCTCTCTTGTTCTCTCACAACAAATGTTGCATTTGGGGAAACTGTTTGGTTATGTAGCACAACAGTTGATGCAGCTAATTTGCAGATATTATTGCTGTGATTAACACATAGCTGTTTATGTGCACAGTTTCATACGAAAACACACACACACACACATACACACAGGTCTTATGCACGGTCGAGCAGAGGGACAGACTTTCAAGCAGCCGTAGCGCCTAAAATAATGCTATGAAATCAGTGTGCTGTACTGAACATGGCATACCGTACATCTATACAAACACCCACACATTCACACAAACACACATAGACACAGAGACACATAGATATACAACTATAAACAGCTGCTGGCTGTGTGTGGTCAGGATGATAAATAGCTGCCAAGCTTATAATATTAATAATACAGACAAAGCACTTGAACATGTCGGCATGCATAACATGTTGGCTCACACACACACACACACAGATAAGCCAGAAGGTTCACACATACACCTAAATTCATAGATACAAGTCTGGCATGCCGTGCCATGTGTGTGTGTGTGTGTGTGTGTGCTTAGTGTTTGTGTATAAACTTGTAATTAATTGACTTGATGGAAAATGTAATTTAATTAAGCAGACATTTCAATGCGGTTGCCGTTGACGACGAGGACGACGACGACGAGAGGACAACATGCCAGTTGCCAGTTGCCAGTTGCCAGGCTCACAGGATCCCCCATTGACTTGCTTCATGTTGCCATTATATTGTTACCATGGCTGTTGTTGTTGTGCCCTCCCCTCGCCTGCCACGCCCTTGCATACACAGTCAGGCGCTCTTTAAGAGCCAATTAGTCTTATGGCATTCGAGTGCACACGGCGTATGCGTAATCTGGCTCATTAATGCAATTTTGATTTGACTTTAAGCCAGAATGTAAGCCGCATACGCTTCAACTGTTCAACTACATATATAATATAGTACCTATATATGTATATAGATATAGCTTTAGTTATAAATAAGTATCTTCAAGTACGCAACTGATAAATAGCCTTCGGTCTCAATATATGTACATGTATTTCACTTGCAGCTATAGAGTGAGTAAATACAATCGATATGTTTTCATTATGATTTTGGCATCTTTGCAATTTAATTGCAGCTGCTGGCTGTGCTGGCCAGTTCCTGCCACGAGGATGTCCTTGTTGCACAGTTAATTTATTCTAATTAGTCAATAAATCTCAATTTATTTCGCAATGCGTGTGTGTGAGTGCCTGTGTGTGTGTGTGTGTGTGTGAGAGTGTATTTAGCCTTGCATGTGCTGCAAGCTGCTGTTGCAATCACAGCAACAACAACAACAACGATAATTTAGCATTATACATAAATGCCATTATATTTACTCGGGCATTAAATAGAATCACACCTTGACTGCATTATTGTTCGACTAAATTAAATTACGAGTATTATGCACTTGAGTGAAATTTTCCTAGAAGGATATTTGGCTTAAATAAATTTAATTGCGCTTTAGTAAGTGATGGAATGCACAAGCATAGTTGAGAAACTTCGCATAAGGAAAGTAATCACTTAAAGTGGCACCAAATATATAGAAAGAATGAATATGAAGTTGAGTATATTCATACCTGTTAAATTTCGATGAGAATTACTAATCAATTAGATTATTGTATAATTCACTGTTGAGAAATTTTTGATTATTTTATGTTTACGATTAGAAAAAATAAATAAAAATCTAAAATTTTACGATTATTCAAAATAATCAGAAATAATCAGAAAAAATAAAAAATAATCCGAAATACTCAAAACGATTATTTTTTGTTTTTTTTTTTTTTTTTTTTTTTCTGATTATTTTGAATAATTGTAATAATTTTAGATTTTTTTTTGATTTTTTCTAACCGTAATCATTAAATAATTGGGCAAAACCGAAAATAATCGTAATTTAATCATTGGTTCGACTTTTAAACAAAAATAATCTAACTACCAATGATTATGATTACTAATCATTATTTAACAGGTATGAGTATATTAATGAGAAACAAAAGTTAATAGTTGTCTTATCTAGCCAGTAATTTGTCATATTAAATAATAATTAAAAATTAATTGTTTTGAGCTTTGAAACATAAAACACTTGGCGCTCTCATTAGTTTATTAATTATTTAGTTGCGTCGGTTTTTTGTGCAAAAAATGATTTTATGCAATTAAAAAAAATAGAGATTCCACCAGGTATTTGTTTACATATTAATTAACAATATTTGTTTATACTCTTCTCTGTTGCATTTTGAGGCACATCAATTATTTATTAACTGAAATATTTCGATTAGATGTGGATTATTATTATTTCAAGTAATGTAATTAATTTAAATGTGCTGAAGTGCGCTAAATAAGCCATTAATTAAATATGCATAAATAAATATAAATATATTCGACAAGCTGTCTAACTGCATTTTAGAGTCCCACTTTATTAGGTAGGAGTGATTTAATAGTTAAATAACTAAATAACTGTTTAGTTTTACCTGTGTTTCGGTGACATTTAGCAATTTGGCCAGAGCGGTGCGTTCGCTGGAGCTGAGATATTTCTTGATCTCGAATTGTTTCTCCAGCTCGAAGATCTGGCGACCCGTAAACGTGGTCCGTGCCTTCTTCTTACGCCTCGCATCCGTTGAGCCCGAATCGGAATCATCCTCGGTTGTCTCCAGGTTATTGTTGCTGCTGTTGTTGTTGTTGTTGTTAGCCGGTTGTTGTGTTGTGCTGCTCGGCGAACTATTGTTGCCCAAGAGACGATCCCGCATTATACTATCGCTGCTGGTTGTGGGACTTATATCCGGCGGCAGATCAACCGTTGTGCCCGACATGAGTTTCTTCTTTTTCGCAGCCGGCTTGCCAGAGTTCTCTGTGGGAAAGGAGCGGTAAAAAAGAAACCATTAGCCATTGCTCATTGTTGTTATCTGTTTCTGTTTTTATTTTTTGCTTGGTTTCATTGCGAAACACATACACAGCTGTTTAACCTCAATTGGCTTGCAGCTTTAATCGCTGTCATTCGAAATATATGTAAGCCTTTTTCTCATTTTTCTTGCCACGTTTTTTTCATACGCAATTTGCCCGTCAAATGGCATAACAATTGACTGACCAATTAACCGGGCCAACTGCCTGCTTTGGTTATGCATTGTTACCTCTAAGTTCAGCTGCAATTTGAGTTCAAGTTTTTGCTCATATTTATTTTTTGCAATATTCAAAGCTGAGCTCATTTTGGAATTTTCTATAACTTCACAACTGCCTCACTTGCTTATGTGTTTATATAGAAGCAAATTGCTTATTTAAACTAGGAATAGTTGCGATAAGAAAACAAATTTCAAAAATTTTAAATAATTTAAATGACAATTTAAAAAAAAAATGAACTAAGATTATATATTTAATAAAAAACTTAAAGAAAATAAAGTTAATTATAAAAATAAATAAATAATAAATAACAACAAATTAAAATTAAAAAAAAAGTACTGAATGCTTTGAGCATTATTATTTAGTAATCTTTTAGATATTGAGGCAAGAAATGAGTCTAATTTTATTTCTCCCAATATGTATAGATTATTGATGTTCCTACGATGTTACGACATTTTTTTATCTGTTAATTAATAAATATGGAATTCAAATTTCAAAAACTGATATCAGAATTATTTTCAGAAACTAGCTAACATAGAAAATGTGCGAAATAAAAGATTTAAAATAGTGTCTGATCAACTGAATCAAGTTGAATTGTTTAAATTATAATTAAGATATTGCGTAGAATTTATAAATAAATCGCAAATAAAATACAATCACTTCATATAAATGTTTTCTAAAATTTCCTGATGAAATTTACCTTAGCACTAAATGAGAAAAGGCCAATAAAAGAAATTTAAAGTTAGTTAGACTCGTCGTTAGTCGTTTCATCCCATAGTTATTGCTAAGTGTTGTTGTTGCCCGTGGTCGCCTGTCGCGTTGAGTGAAAAACAAGTGTTAACAACGCCATGTTTTTCCAGCTACACCTATTACTTTTGACTGGGGCTAAAACGTGTCTGGCATGAGACGTTGTCGTTGTTTTTCTTGTTGTTGTTGTTGTTGTTGTTGTTGTAGATGCCTGGACAACTTCAATTGCCAATGCATAATTGAAATCTAATTGACAGTTAAATGCAAACGAACGTTGCCGTCGCCGTCTCAGTCACAGTTACAGTCTCCGTCTCCGTCTCAGTTGTCGTTATTGCTAATACGCCGCGTGGGCCGCACCGGCCTCATATGGCGGGTCGCATATGCATGACACTGTGATTAATTAGGCGGCCGACTGACAGCCGCCCGTTGTTCTTGTTGTTGCTGTCGCCCCCGTCATTGGGGCAACTAACTGAGCGGGTCACTTGAAGCAACCCCTAGACACACGACACATCGCCACTATAAACGAGTCTAGTGGATCACAACAAGAAAGGGGCGCCCCATTGGCACGAAATCAATAAAACTAAACGGCAAACGGCAAACAGAAAGTAGAATAAACAGCAAACAAAAACAAAACCTTAAAGCAATGGAAGCGTAACAACAAATGTGTTTGATTATTTGTTTTGTTTCGTTGTTCGCCAATTGCCAATTGCTGGCGACAGTTTAATGTCCACCATTCCCCTTGCCCTTCTCTGCCCTGTTCCCAATTCCCTTCTCCATTTATGAAGGGTAATTAAGCGAAAATTAACAGACGACAGTTGCAAATCACAAAATGGGTCTTAAACGACATTCATTTCAATACGAATACACATTCGTTTTCAGTTTCATTTTCGTTTTCGTATTTGTAATTGTTGTTGCACTTGTTTGTTTATATTTTTCGCCAAGTCAAGTACGTGATTTTAATAACAATAAAAGTTGAACACAGCATTGAGCAATTAACAGCTACAATACTACTTATACTTATACTTATAATAATAACTAAGTACTACGACTGTGAGTTCAATTTCATTTTGTGCTCATTTCAAACTGATTTTTTTATTGCTTATTATTGCCGCGTTTGCCAATTGCTGAATAGCTAATTGAATTTGTTGTTGTTGTTCCCATGCCGCCTTCCTCTTGGATTCTCTTTGCCCACAAGCGATCAATAAATAAATTGCATTGACAAAAACAATAAGCAGTTAATTAGTGTTCACTTGAATAACATTTTGCTTTCAGTTGATTGGTTCCTTGACAGGATATTTACAACTTGGCAAACGATTGAAAGTACTCAAAGTTTATTTATTGGATCGTTAACGGAATTGCAATAAAGATAATTAGGCTGTCAATTCATAGCAATATCTGTGATCATTTAAGAAAACTTATACAATTTTAAATGGAAGCTAATCAGCATGAACTTGAATACATAAGCTATTCTAGGAAATGCATTAACAATTATAGATAAGAAACAATTTTCAAATGTATTTTAAATTTAATTTTTTTACGGCAATTAAATGGTTTAAATTTCTTGCATTAAACTACATTTTAAGAGATCATTTTTGTCATGGAAAATTAAACCGGAGTTCAGCAGTGTTTCTGGAGCAATCATAATATTTGGAATAAAGATATATGTGCAAGTTGAAGTGGCAGTTTTGAGACTCCCGGTTGGACATCATTTGCGTTGGCAGAACACGCATACGCCGCGTTGGCCGCCGCACGCTTCGTTGAAGCGTGTTGAGCGCTTCACGCTGCGCTCAATTGGCAAACTCGTGAAGCATCAAGCTGCAAAAATTGTGCGGCGCCATTATAAAAATATATGAAATTGGGCAAAGGATGTGGAGTTGCCACAACGAAGTGTTAATGCTCTTGCCCATTTTTTGCCTCTTTAGGTTATTGGCAACTAAATTGAAGTCTGCAAATGAACGACGATTTTTATGAAAAAGGATTTAATTTACTCTGTTGATTGTCGACACAAAATCGTTGTCAAGTTGAGGTACTTCAAAGTCGCTTTCGCGAAAATCGAGCTGATGAATTTTTGATGAGTTTTTACATTACTAGTAGAGATAACCTCCAAAGAAAGTTGAGAGATCAACTTATGATCATCTCTCATTTCAAAATCGATATACAAATTCTAGCAATATTATTCAATTATTTTTCAAGTAACATTTGTCATCTGCTTACCCTTTTTGCCGCCCGTCTTGGCCAGACTTGGGTTCTGCCTGGCTGCTGGCATGGGAGATGAGGCGTTGCCGCTGTCTCTTGACTTTTTGGCCACACACAGATTCAACGGCTGATCGAGCGATGCCAACGCTGTGGCAGTTGTTGCTGCTGCTGCCACTGCTGCTGCTGCAACTGCAACAGTTGCTGCTCCAGCTGTGACGTTGACTGCAGTTTCCTCTTCGCTGGCATCGCTCATGGAGGCGCTGCGATGTGCTCGCTGTTCCTGTTCCTGGGGCTGCTGTGCATACTGCTGTTCAATGTTGCGCAGAATGCTCTTTGGTGACGTGGCCGAACTTGTGGCCGCGACTGAGGCAGCGGCGGCGGCAGCGGCAGCGCCAAAGAAAGCCATCTTGTCGGCCACATCCATGCCAAGAATATCCGCAATGTAGTGCGGAGTGGGTCGATTTGGCGGGCGGGCGTAGACGTGGGCATGCCAACTGGCCAGCTGGTTGGATGTGGATGTAGCTGGGGATTGGCTTGTGGATATGGGAAAGGGCGTCATTGAGCGATGCGTGGATTGACGGCTGCTGGGTGGTGCCTCCAATTGTTTTTGGAGAAATGTTGTCGGCGAACTGCTGGACGAAATGGGGCTGACACTGCAGCTGTTGTTGCCGTTGCTGCCGTTGTTGTTGTCGCGCACGCGCAAGTAATTAACCAACTTCTCCTTGCCACTCACAGGACTGACCATAGTGGCTGAGATGGGGGGAATACTCATGGGACTGCTGTAGACATACGAATTGATGCCTGCTTCAAATGGAGTTGTTGCTGCCATGCCGCTGGCAATAACAGAATCCGATTGTAGTTGTTGCTGTTGCTGTTGCAGTAGTTGTAACTGATGTTGCTGCTGCAGTTGATGTTGCTGCTGAAGATGCTGTTGCTGCTGCTGCTGCTGTTGCCTGTCCTTGACTATGCCGTAACCATGCGGCAAGCCGCCACTGATCATTTCTGCTCCTACCAACGAGTCGCGTTCAGTTTCGGGCATCATTTAGGGCGCAGTTAATTGGCTTGTAATGTGGGCGTGGTGGCTGCAATAAACAGAGGCAAAAAGGGCAGAGTGTTAGTGTGATAGACGAAAAATGAAATTAGACCAACAGCTGTCGTCACATTGTTAATGGCTTTTGCCACTGGGAATGGGGGATAACCTTCAACTTTTTACTCCTTTCCCCCTTTCCCCCTTTCCCCCCTTTCGGCAAAACCAAATGCAATAAAATACAGAACAAAATAGCTCCAAAGTTGCTTGCTGCCTGTGCGGAATGTAGTTCAACTTATTTAGCCCACAACACGCCTGCCCCATCCGTCCGTCCGTCTGTCCGCCCGTCTGTCCCTCTGTCCGTCTGTCTGGCCAACCATTTGCCATTTCCTGGCGCACTGCGTTCGTTCTGATTTGCATAACAAAATGCTGGAGAGCTCAGCAACAGACGTAGCCTCGAAAAGGATTTAAGCTGGCAGGACTCAAATACATACATACGTTACGGGAGGCAAAGAGGTTCCGTTTTGCATTTGTGTGTGTGTGTGTGTGTGTGTGTGTGTGTGTGTGTGTGTGCGTGTTGCGAGTGTTGGCATGAATTTATGGCACAACATTTGAGTGTGACACAATTTAACTTAATTTCAGAAACGGCAAAAGCCACACAAGCTGTGAGAAACAAATTAAACGCGTGGAGAAAATACGTTTTGAATATGCTAAGGGGAAAACCATAAGCTGTATTATTTACTATACTATACCGTAAACTATACACTGTATGATTGCCTACACAATAACTGAAAATAAGAAAACTATTTTTAGAAATACATATTATGAAAAATGTATTTAGGAATAACATTTTAATTTAACAATGCGAAATAAAAAGTATTTTATTAATAATCCCGCGGCTTACAAAAAAATTATAATTCTAACTATGCTCTTCTACTAACAATGAAAATTTAATTTCGAATGATATAGAAAATTCAAGCAGAGTCGGAGAAATAAAAGCCTTTTTTTTAAATAATGAAGTATATTGTAAAAATTTTAAAGCATGAATGCAGTAAAGCTATTTAAAAATTGTATAAATATACACTCATAATCAGAGCAGTTCACATAAAAAAAAACGAAGTTAAACCCAAATCTGTAGTTAATTTGTTGCTAGAACTTAGCATGACATTTAAATGCCATCGTTATGTGTCATATTTCACGGTTGACAATCCCAAAAGCAATTTAAATTAATACAAAGTGCAAACTTATACTCACACACACACACACACACGTTCGCACACACAACACGCACACAGTTGCTGTCCAAATGTCAGTTTCAAGCAGCGTGCGCTCAATAACGTATAACGTAATGCGTGCTTAAATGTGTTTTATTGCCAACAACAACTACAACCGTAATGGGGATGACATATAAAAGGACTAACCTTACCACCCTACCACCCACTCAAAAGCACACACTCTGACTCACTCTCACACACACACACACACTCTCACTCAACCTCTCCCAGCGCGTTCGAATTGAGCACAAGTCGCTCTCAACATGTACGCTGCAGCAGCAACATGTTGCTGAGCAGCATGTTGGCAACATGTTCACAGCGTGTTGCAAAGCTCGTGCAAAATCACTTATAGCCCAAAACAAAATAAATGGCAAAAAAGCAACGGTAATTCAAGTCTGTTGAGCTGCTCAAAAGGTTATGTGGGTGTAGGTGGGGGCATAGTTTGTGAATGTGTGTGTGAGTGTGTGCGGCATGAGTTTGGGGTGGACATATTCAAGCAGCGGAAGCGAGGCAGGCAAGCGGAAGAAGTTATTTCAATTGCCTGCCCCACGACGACGACGACGACAGCGACGGCTGTGGGAGAGTAGGCAAGAGAGAGTGAGTGAGTGAGAGAAAGAGTGTTTGTGCTGGCGCACAACTGAGGCACGCTCAGTGGCTTAGTGTGTGAGTGTTTGTCTGTTTGTGTGTGTGCCAGTTACCTGGCACGCTTCTTCTGTCTTTGCCCCGCGCACGTGGCCGGGGGGCGTGAGGGCCACAGAAGCAGGAGGAGAATGAGGATACAGACGAGGTCCAAAACGGCAGCTACTAATGGCATTTAAGTTTTGCTGGCCTGTCACACACACACACACACACTTGGATACATTGACAAACTTCCATATGTACACAGAAAAAAAAACATGCTAAAATATAAGTTAAAAATTCTTGATTTTAGCAAGTATTTTTCCGAGTATGCAATCAGAATGTTACTGTTAAATTAAAGCATTATGCTGATAAAATGGTAACCAAGTTTGATTTCACTGAAAAAATTCTTGTGGCGCTTTGATTATCCAAATATTTCCGAAGAAGCAATTGAAAAGTCGTGCTCGAAAGAAATTCCGGGTTTCCGTACTTTTGACACTGTTTTGGGATGGATTTTACCCCGGAATCCCTAATTTTATCTTCAGTATATCTGGGCGTTATGTTTGTGCATGCGAAACTCTTTTCGCCTTCATTATTATCATCCTTGGAGACTTTGAGACAGTGTCCTAGCCAAGTCGCCCGCCACAATTTTCACATCATTTTATTTCATTTCATTTCGCTTCGTTTCCTTGTCGTTTTATTGCATTGACAACAACACACATTCCGCAGGAGTTGCTGACTCCTGGCTGTTCTCTGTCCTTGCTCCTTGCTTCTGGCTGCTTCCTTGCTGGTATTTTAACAAGCTACTGTCGCATCTTTAGCATGTCTCGAGCTCGCTGCCTTTACTTAATTCGCCCTGCGGCTGTGTGCCCAGCTCGTCATCATCATCATCGTGGCTGTTGTCTTCTTTCTCATCCACATTTTCCGACAGCGTTCTTCAACTCCTCCACTTTTTCTCTCTGCTTTTTCTATATGGTTTAGTCGTGGAGTTACAAGGTATATTGTACTCTTTGTCATGTATGTAACAGGGCAGATCTTATGAATGAAATACATTATATATATAATCGCCCACGCAGATCAAGTTGGTTTTCTTCCCACAATTCATTGAAAACGTCCAGCAATTGATCCGATCAACGATGCAATTTATATAATATTAACTCAAGTGTCGGGTATTTCATAGTCAAGGACTCGACTATAGAGTGCTCACTTCTAAGCCATGTGTATGTGTGTTAACTTGACGTTAAACATGGCTGACTAGCTGCTTCTGCTGCTTTTGGCCAATTCGCGTCGTCAGCATAATTTAATGCGTGCCCTTCTATGCTTTTTGTACTCGCAGTCTGATGTTTATGTTTTCTCCCCCTCTCCCTCTCTCTCTATCTATCTGTAAGTGTGTGTGTGTGTGTGTTTTGTTGTCAATCTGACAGTCTGAGTCTAAGTGTGTAATTTGTCATTCATATTTACGTTTCGTTCGCTTTTCTCATATTACAACACTATCGATAAGAGTTGCGGAAATTTTAAGAATTTTTCAGCGCGTTAATTGATTATGATGAGGTGTTAATGAAGACAGCGAAACAATTTTAGAGGCAGCAGCTGCAACAACAGCAGCAGCAGCTAAGAAGCAGCAGCTGCCACGCCCCCTGGGGGAGTTGCTGCTACAGTGGCTGCTGCTGTTACTCGCAGTGTCTCCGGGGGAAATTGGCTGTCCGGCTCAGCGAGTTGCGAGTTGCGTTGCCTTGCGAATATTTCGCTTGAAATTGCTTGAATATTTCATAGAGTTATGTGCTCGCTAATTAAATTGATGTGCCACACACAGAAGCTGCCACAACCTGTGCCACAGGACAACCATCGTTAGAATCGACAGACTTAAGTGTGTGTGAGAGTACATATATATGTGTGTGTGTGTGTGTGTGTGTGTGTGTGTGTGTGTGATTACGCGGTTGGCTGGCAACTTTAATACATTTACCTGTGTCATGCGCAGAGTTTTGTGTCCTGCGTCTTTAGATGCATTTCTTTGCCACATTGTTGCCTAGTTGTTGTTTGCTTAAATTGTTTTAATTTCCTAGACTTAATCACTTCTCTTTTTACTTACATGCTACAATTGTCCAACTTTACTATGTAATTGATACTTGTGCTTCGTATATATAAAATATATATATATGTAACTATTTTTCTGTTGTTCTGCTCTCGCTTGCAAATTGGGTTAACTTTGTGACCGACGACACGACAGTAAATTAAATTAGTTTAAAGATAAAACTTTAAAAAACAAAAAAAAAGCAAGAAAAAGGAAAAAGTTGAAAGCCAAGCCACTGACAACTCGATCAAAGCCAATGGCACACTGAGGCACAAACTGAACAACAAACAAGGTTCCTTGCATTTGCCATTTTATTCTATTATTCTATTCTGTGCTGCTTTGCCTCGTTTTCTTCTATTTTTATTTTATTTTATTTTATTTTCTTCTACTTTCGACTTTATCACAAGTCCGACTGAGTGCGTTGTTGTTTGTCGAGTAGTTTGTGGCTTGCCAATGCCAACTTTGCTTCCTTCGAATACGAGCACATTTCATTTTCAATGCCCGGCAAGTCAGCAGGAGTTGAGCACTAGAAAATTGCGTTGGTTCAACGAAAGTATTCGCACATGAATGCATAAATAAATCATAAGCGATGAAAATGAGTGCACTCACAATCGGGAATGGATAGTCATAGAATAGTCAAATGGCAAGTGAGGACAAAAGTAGATGTCAATGTTATACTTAAGTTCAATAAATACGTCTTTATTTGCTTAAAGATTAACTAGAAGGCTTGAAGTGTGCTTAATTTTAGAATGTTTTCCGGTTTTCAAGACCATTTTGGAATATATATTTCAGATTATTGAGCACATTTCGAAATGGATATTAAAGCTAGAGTATATTTAATAATCAAGATAAGTTCATATATTTCTCAGTCTTGTGTTATATGACTTGGAATGATGCCAAGTTTGAATTGGGCTAAATTCAAACAAAATTTCCTGGAATCAAATCAATTCTTTTCTACTTAACAGTCATCTTAAACTAAGACTTAAATCAAGTCCATAAAAGTATTTCCCATGCACATGTGTTTATGAAAGCTACAGCAGACAATTCGGACAGTTTTCCACATGATTTCCGAATTCTTTAAGACGTACACGTTATCCTTGTATTCCTGCTGGCTGCCAAGGATAAAACATGCGCAACATGCGAACTGTTTTCTCAGACTCGAAGACTCTCAGACTCTGAGAATTACTCGCTCACCTTTACCTGTCAGCTGTTAAGCGCAATACTTTTCAGTTGTGTTGTTTTCATTTCCATTCTTTTCTCCCATTTATATAATTTTATACACTCACACACACACAACTACACACACGACGCCAAGTCGTTGCCAAGTTGGGTTGTGTGTTGGCCAAATCAGAAACGCACACAGACATTATGAAGCTATTTTGAGTGAAGCATTTAAGATTTTAGCTGGAACTCCCCCAACGATACTTAAGGCATTGACTATTTATGCTTCTGCTGCTGCGAGGGCTGCTTGAAGAGCTAAGCTGATAAAAATATTTATTGAAAATAAAAAACATTCTAAGATTCAAGTTCAGGAAATAAGGTAGGGCAATAAGCGGATAAAATGACAACCACTTGGCATTATAATAGTCACGGAAACCTAAATCATTTGAGTTTACTGAAAGTACTGTTATAGATAATCGATAGTTATATTATTTGCAGAGAAGGAATTGGAAAATCGTACTTTGATTATGTAGTTTGTACTCTATTTGACAAATTTCAAGATTAGCTAACTTTTAATACAGTTTAGGGATTGATTTTATTCAGGAATCCCAAAAATTATTTTTACTTATAAGTTTTTGATTAGCCCTCGGCATTTGTTCACGTTCGTAAGTATTTACTTATTTTTATTGACAGCATTATATTTTATTTATTATATTGAATTCATGTCATTGTGCTGCCACGACCAGGCAACCAAACTCAGCAAGGACCAAGTGCCAGCAGCACGTCCTGTCATGCTCTTGCTCGCTCACACACACACACACACACACACACACACTCTCTCTCTCACTCTCTCCATCACTGTGCTATTATTGTCAAGTCAGCACATAAAGCTGTCGAGGTTGAGGCTGAAGGACGAAGGATGAAGGGTGGCTTTGGGACAAACGTCAACTACGTTGGCAGCAACATTTTCGTAGCTGTCGGATCTTTAAACGGAAATCGTTATATAAATCAAAGACAGATTATAAATGCTGCGCAATTTTCAAGTTATTTTTGCTTCGATATTCAGCGAGAGTCGCAGTTTGTTGTGTCCTTCATTGAGGGTTAAACGCAGTTGTCAACGGACAACTCGAATTTGGCCAACTGTTGAGTTGACTTCGGCTCGTAGAAGAGAACTGTCAATTTTACTGCTCATTAACAGAAATATGCCAGAAATGTCAGCTAATTATGTGCGCATTGTT